>VWYH01003030.1:824678-1156302 GCA_013399365.1 Pampusana beccarii
AAAAAAAAAAGGCAAAAAAAAAAGGCAAAAAAAAAAAGCTTATTGCTTTACTAACAATAGCAAGAGAAGAAAGGAATAAATTCAAGAAGCCATCTGAAGATTCATCTTGGCCTTTCTATGGGGCCATTCTTGGGAACACAATATTGTGGCTGTCAGCATATGACGAGTATTATGATAAAAGCTTCACAGCAGGGCAGAGGAAGAGAATAGCTACTAAGTTTAAGCAGGGCATTTCTCCAAAGGGACTGCAGAGTTTTGAAAAATAACTGCAGCAAATAATGTAATTACAGAATACAGATTGACAGTCAACTGATAAATAGGGGTACAACTTGCAAAGAAGACAGAGACATGCTTTATTTATTTCTTACGATTATAGGATTTGTTCAGTTTCCCACCCCAGAATTTACCAGTTGCTATTCTCAGAGCAATCTCACATACTGAATGTAACCAACATATGAACAGACTCGTTTCATGTCTACTTAAATTGAAATGACATTGCAAAGGCTACTAGTAATAGCAGCTCGGTAGACAAAAAAATCAGCTTGTGTTTCACAGTAACAACATTTTTAGGGGTCTGCTAATGTTTTCTCAGGAATGGCTGGATTCCTGCTACGTTAGAGATGCCCCGTATCACCTCTGCTCAGTTTAAACCAACTCAGACTGAAACCTGAAAATAAAGCAGGGCCTATTTTCCCCGCTTTTCCATCCAAAAAATGGTGATGATTCTGCATTAAGTATTTAATTAACATGATGTTTGAGTCATGCCTCTGCCTCTTTTAGCACTTCAGAGACAAAAGCTAGTTCATATGCAAAGGGCAAGGAGATAAGTGCAAGATACATGCAGAGAGAGCATCCAACAGGTGCCATTTTGTATTCTTTCTCGTCAGTCAAGTGTTTTGTTCAGTTTTATGCCCTTAACAGTTGTTTGTGTATTTGTTGCGAACAGCCACCTC
This sequence comes from Pampusana beccarii, assembly GCA_013399365.1. NCBI lineage: Eukaryota > Metazoa > Chordata > Aves > Columbiformes > Columbidae > Pampusana > Pampusana beccarii. The sequence goes on from VWYH01003030.1 coordinate 825,632, forward strand.
AGAATCTATAGGAATCCCTTAGAGCACTTTCCTCACAAAGAAAGGGAAACTCATGCTGCTCATCTGTCTCCAGGCTTCTCTAACAATTCCTGGTGAGGAAAGCTGGTGACAAGGTCAGAAACTATATGTATCCTTGGCTGTTCCACTTCTTATCAACAATGAGCAAAGTTGTATTTGCTGAAAACTACTCTAAAATTTCTTGTAGATGCCATTCCTTCTTCTGAAACAGAATGAAAACATTGACTGATGCATTGCAGAAAGCCTGATCTTGGTTCATAGTCAGAGTACAAAGATAGAATTCCAGAAAGCTAGGAGATATTTTTCTGTACAATTATAATTTGACTATAAGAGTGAAAAATGAAGCTAATTTGCAACCTTTCCACCCATCCCCTGCCAAAAACCTTATTCTGGAAGATGAAGTATTTTATACAATGAGCTAATTCACAAGAAGTGCATGTTGGAAAGAACACAAATTATTCAAAGCAGTAGACCCCAAAATGAGTCTAGGGAATTAGGCTTGTGTCCCAGGATTCTAATCAATACAAAATTAGAGTAGTATTAAATTAATATGTGGTATTAAATGCCACATAAATGCAGAGACAGTAAATTGTGTAAAGGAGGTTTTTGATTGCCTGGCAGTAACTGCAGTCAAAGTTTGAATAAGTAGAACAAAGAATGTGCAATTAATAATACCATAGAAATGCTGAAATTCATAACTTTTTAGCCACATTTTTGATCTATGACTTTTTAGAAGTTCTTTTGAAATGTTTTTTTCTGTTTTATTTGTAGCATTTAATTATGTATATTGTGTTGAGTAATAAACAAATACAGTAACATCTAACTCTGTTTTACCAGCATATGCCTACAGTTGCTGTGGTTTCTAGTAATTATATTTAGTCTGGTAGGTCCAGAAATTAATTACTACCTACTATTCACTGTAGGAGACTGAAATAATCATAATAATCAGTTACTGTTTGTACTTTGTAATTATATGTTCTTTACTGTGCAAATAATTTGTCACTGTTCACCAAGTAAAAGAATGGTCATTCATAGCACAGAGCTAGAGGTCCTTTATGTGTTTCCAGCACTATTTGAAAAAAGCCGTTAGATTTACAACTGCAGATTTTCTTATGATATTAGTAAAAACCCCATACTTGTGATCTGCAACATCAGCCTTCACGTATGAGAGTGGAAGTCAGCTGAGGGGCTCAAAGGCTTGAATTTTTAAAGTGACTTAGGTGTTGTAGTGCTTCATTTTTAAATGCCTGGCTCACAGGGCAAAATCAGAATCTTGGAGTTACAATTCCTGCAAGGGAAACTGGGAACCTCTAAATGAGGTTGGTGGCAGCCACTATGCTGAATGAAGAGCCTTTTAATATGAGAACATGAATAAAAAGTGGACCCTTTTAGGGTCCAGCTCTACAGATAGAAAGATACTTGTATCAAATGAATATGTAAATGGAAATCATAGAGTTACAGGTCCTTTCAAGAGATGCCTTTCAGTAGTGTCACTAAATCAGGAAAAGGTCTACTCCTTTTCTTTTCAAACACATCTGGCAGAGGAGCTGCTCCTCAACCCCCTTTCAAACAGTAGTTCTGAGATTGTGGTAGAGCTTCTGTTTAGTACCTCAGCCCCACACCTGCCACATGCAGAAGACCACCCTGATCCCTTACCTGTGAGGTGTTTGGGACAGGATTAAGACACTGCAACATGCTTTCCTCCTCTAGTTGAATCTCAACCACTGGGATTTGCTTCGTTGGCAAGAGAAAAAATAAAGCTCTCCAACCTAAAGATGAGAGGGTTCATCTGAAGGAGGGAGGCTTGAGTACCTGAAATACCAGGATTACTTTGTATACAAGGGGCTTTAGGTGGTATTGCTCACTGCCACTTTCTCAGGGCAAAACATGATGCGGAAACAAGTAACATAACTCTAAAAAAGAAGTTTGGCTCTACGTGCTAGCAAACCAAACACATAACACATAGAAGAGGCTATAAGCAGACATCTGGTTGTACTGCTCTAGGAATTGGTATAATATTCTAATACTTGCACTTGTTAAAAAGGATATTATTTCTCTCAACTGAAAAGCTAGGATCACACTTCAGGATATGGCTTAATGTCTTTTCAATCACTGAATTTAAACCGTTTTGCTTTTTTTAAATGGCTGATGGCTCCAGCATATTTTGCTTGAAAGTCTGCATTGACTTCTGACTTGACAGTTGATATGAAGGCAAACATTTTCACTCTGTTTAGTTGGGGTATATGACACTCCTGTATTGGAGCAGTGTAAACCCTTGAGACTTCGCTGTTGATGTTCAGAAGAATACAAACCTAGTAGAAAACATATAAGCACATTGAAATTTCCCTCGTAAGGTTACTGGGATTCAGTGAACAGCAGAATGCGGTACAGGAGAAGCTACTGTTGGCTGAAAATTAAGATGTTTGCTTCTACCTTCATTTAACAGAGCTCATCCCTGTGAAGCTCTTTCATGTGTGAAGAAATACATTATTCACACTCCTTAGATATAACAGCATTGTGGTTCAGCCTAAAAAATTAACAAAATTACCATACAATGCCTGCCTGGGCTTGAGAATCAGCCTTGTTAACCCCTTTAACATCCACTGCCTGTCTATTCTGAAAGAAAAACATGTTTCTAAGAGGATTAGTGTTTTCAGACTTTCTGCCTTGGATAGGCTGAGTAAACCTGTATTTCTGAGGTTCAGGAAAGAATGTGTGGAGAGCTGCAATCTGTATAGTCCTGACAGGAGATATCATAACAACGGGTAACATGGATACACACTGTGATGGCTCAAAGCATAACTTATCCATAGACACAAGCATGTTTTTGCAAACCTCTCTGTGGGTGCAGGCGTGATTTTCTTCCAGCTACTCTTACCGTCCATCAGCTACACGTTGCCACATACATATTTCTTCTGGCAAAGTAGACTGTGGATGCATGCTTGCTTGAGGCAAAGTTAGACAGGACGTCGTGAACATATGAGTATGTGAGAGAGCTGCTTTGAACTGAGACAGCTGGTTTTGCCTTCAGCAGAAAAAGGAGCGCTTGTATTCTGGTTCTGTTAGTAGAGCTGTGGTGATGCTATTCTTTTGCTAGTACGTGGCAGTGAGCAGTGGGAAACGACAGTATTGCATCAGACACAATTACGTGCCAATGTTCTTTGAGGTGCTGCTGGACCTGTTGGAAGGCCCCTAGCTAGTCATAGCCACTTCGGTTTGCTCTTCTTTTTTTCTTATTTAGAAATGTTGCCATTGCTATTTATTTGATGGTGTCTTCTAAATGTAAACAAAGTACCTTAATTAATTGCAGTAAACTTGCACTAAATGCATTTGATTGATCTGGATTCCATATCACTTTGGGGTGATTTTAGGTTTAATGCAGTTTTTGCTATTATTCTTCTGTCACAAGCACTTTGATTGGTTTTGTTTACTTGAAATACTGCCTTGCAGATATCATCAATTGGAAAAAAAAGAAAAAAGAAAAGAAAAGGAAAGGAAAATACAATATTCTACCGCATCAAACTTGTGTAAATTGAGGGTTGCATTCTGATGTCTGCAAATTTGCTGCCTCTTGTCCTTGCACCTGTTATACTGACCTTATGTATGATAACATTATGCTAATCCTTGATCAACAGAGCTCAGCTCACTATGCTATTTGATAAGTAGAACTAATGTTCAATATTTAGCTGCTTTCTAATTACTTCCTTTTTTTTTTTTTTCATTCTGAATGTATATTCAGTCCACGCTTTCTAACACAAGAGATAGGAAAGCATGAGTTTTGTTTTTCATTTTTAAGGAAAGCAATGCTCTCATGAATAGATGACGTTTGCAGTGGAGCACAGACTGCTGCACTGAATTAGACTGAAGTCTGCATCCATTCTGTAGCCCATGGGTTAACGAAGTTTGCATTTCTCTTGTCTTTGTGAATGAGGAGAAGCAGAGACTGCCAGATGATCCTGAACGCAAATGCAGATATATTGAATTTGGTCTGGTCTCTAACCATCCAGGTTCTGAGAAGTGTTGGGGTGCTGAGGTGGAGTCAGAGATCTCCGAAAAGAGAATATGCCATGAATTTTCACATTCAATCTGTGGGTTTAAAGACAGAACACATATTCGTGTCATTTTGCACAGCAGATGAACCACTTTTGGTTACTACAGAATGAAATCAGGATCTTGGATGATTGTATCTTAATATTCAATTATCTCTTTTAATATTTTTAAGTGTAATAATGTGGGTATGGGCTTTTCCAGTGACTTCTGTTTGACATTTCAAAGACTTAGTCACATTGCTGTGACTGTTAGGAACACTAGTTAATTCTTTATCAGTCTTAAGAAAGGTGCAAGTAATCAAGTAAGATGACTTCCATCACGTAATTTGAACAAAGACAGCAATAACCAACAAGCCTAATTTGAGAATACTAAATCTCCATACTTGTTTGTGCAGAATTTATATTTCCTCTGCAAGGAACAATGGATTCATGTCCATCCACCTGCCTAAATTGGCAGTGTGCTTACTTGGATGGACCGTTAACTACTTGATGCAAATGCCACTGGAAAAACAAATTGCACTACAGGAGTGTACAGGAGACTGCAACATGTCTATAAATTAAACTATCCGTAGATCTGAGGGAGTGATAAATAACAAATTACCAGTCATTAATTGAGGTAATTTCAATGATGTCTGTCTTGCATGATAGAAAATCAAATGTTTTTCCAGACAAAGCATTTTTTCTTTCCTTCTCCCTTTATTTCTCTCGCTAATGACTTGAGATACGTAATTTTGTTGCTTTTTTTTTACATGTGGCCACACTAATGCTACAGTCATGCAGCAACTTATAAATATACTGAAGTTTAACCACCTTCATATTGTGGGAACATGGCCAATAGGTTAATTATTTTTGTTGCTTGCTTGGAAGAGGCACTAGCTTTTTTCATGGGTTTGATGCCCACCAGCTATTTTTGGAAATTATTAACAGCAAACATGAAAAAATGGGAGTTATTTTAATTTTTTTCACACATGAATGTCTGATAACTGTAAAACAATAAAATGGATCCCTTCTTCTGTGTTCTCAACCCCTAGAAGTTTTAATTACTGAAAAATTTCAGGCATAGCTATTCATGCATTTTGAAATGTTACTGGAGCTTTGCCAGCTGGTGTCAGCCAATGTTGCTGAAGTGATTTAACTAATTAATAGGTTGTTACAACATTTGAGTAGAAACTTGCACTCAAGTCAATAAAAGTGTTTAAGGAGGAAGAAAATACTGTTGAGTGCATGAGTTAATCAAGGAGTTGGTGCTCTGAAAGACTATCTGGGGAGTATGTCTGAAAAGAGAGAGGATTTTGTCGTGTGAAAGGCAAAACTGGGCTTTATGAAACAGCTTGTTCAGGTTGCATTTTTATCTCCTGAACTCTGTGTGTGATCACAATAAAATGATCCTATATGTACTGATTATATCTTAGCAGTAATTAATTTGCAATCCTTAGACATTAGATAGATTTGTCTCAAATTTTTTCATTCAGGAATGATCTCTCCGCAACTCTGCAAAACGATTGAACAGAAAGGACCATATTTTTGTTGCAAAAACTGTCCAGAAAAAGCAAAACAAGGCATATCTATTCGGGGATCAGTCTCACAAAGAAGTGCTTAACTCACCACTCAGTCGTTAAAATCAGTGTTGAAAGGCTTGAGTGTGCCAGTGTGTGTTCGATTGTGGGATATCTGCTATAGGGATGGAAAGGAGCAGCAGTAGTAACTGTTGTTTGGTGGATGATAAATTCTCAGCCTGCCTTGCTCAGAACCAGGCGATACCTGACACTTGGAAGCACAGGACTGGGACCGAGGAGACCTGGCATCTGTTCATAACTTTGCCACAGACACCCTGAGTAGCCACATCCTTCATTAATCCTTGGGACTGGTCTTAGAAAATAAACTTTGTGCGGTGCTGTTCCTTGTAGCGGAATCTGTATTACAGATGTGCCAACAAAGTACCAATACTTCATCGTTATTTCATATCTGAGCCTTGTAACCTATTAAACAAGACTATAAATACAGTCATCAAGAAAAACAAGCTTAGGTTAAACGTTAAATAGTTGCAAAAATAAAGAATAATGTTTCTGATAAATTTTCTTTGTCAAATAATACCCTAAATGGTATTGAAATTTGTCACTTAATCAAAGAACTGTCTAAACTGTGTGCAATTACATTTTAAAAAATTAGAACACAATTTGCCCAGAAGATAAATAATTATGGTCCAATTTTATAAGTGTATCTCCAATTGTTAGAACGTACTTTAAATAGGAGCAAGTATGTACCAATTAATTATAACTTAGAAGATTATTCTTAGCTCATTGTAGAGCTTTATTATTCACTCTTGAAAAAAAAAAAAGTCCCTGTAAAGGCACAGCACGATTTTAATTAATTTTTTTCTAGCTGTTTCATTTTTAACTTTTTTCCCAAAGTGTTTAATTTTTAAACATGAGCTCCGCTAGCTACATATTTCATTTTCACCATCATATCTCTTAAGTAAGAAAAATAAAGTTAAATAAATTGGATCAGTATTCAAATAAAAGCCATTTAAAGTGGTGCTTTCAAAAGTTAATCTTTATCTCTATTCTTCTGAAGTATCCATCAATCATATTAACTCTTTAAAAATGAGAGCAGCCTTGAAGGCCCAGATGAGGTTTACTATAACAAAGGGATACATTTTGCAGTGTTACTACCTAAACAGTGCTGAAACAATGGTAATTTTATCCACTTGATTCAGTTAATATAGGGGGCAAACATTCCACATGCTGATCTATTGCCTTGAAACTGCAATTTTAGAACATTCTTCATGAAAGTATAAAATTAAAAAATCTGTAGACTAGGGAGATTTCACATGTTTAGATAACAATGAAATACAGGCCCATATTGACTGGAGGAGAGAGAAAGCAGAAATCCCCACAAATTAGAAAAATTCAATTAGAGGGCTCTCTGTTGAGACAATAGTCAAAAAGAAATTGCTTGGGGCATATTTGCATTTTCGTAAACTATTTCCATTTCCACAAGAAGAACCCCTGTCTACAGTCCTGATTACAAGCCTCTCACAGGAGTAGCTTGTAGCTTTTTATAGCTGAAAGTTTTGTAGTTTCTGGAGGTAAGCCTTTGAAAATTGGTATTTACTTTGATGTCATGGTTTGTAGGGGCTGATTATTTTAACGTTAGCCTAGTGGCTTAGCTTATACAGACCTAAAACCTTTCCTGGAGCAATTGGTTGGGTGATATTGAGTAGTTCTGCTGCAACAGTGCAAGTATGCCATTACTGATTTGGTGGCAATAGAGTTGTCATAGCAAGAAGCCTGATGACATCTAGGCTATAGGCATGGGATCAGTGCCACAACTTGTCTTAAGTCCTCCTTCCTTCCCAGAAGATGCAAATGATGCTGCGGTTACTGACTGCACTGCTGCTAAAATTTCTACTGTTGGCACTTTGAATGTAAAAGATGGAGTAGCTGGGAAAGCCCGTTGAATTTATATGTTTTACTGTAAATTTAACAAATGTAAACCTCATGACTGAGGAATGCTGAACTTTCTGAGGTTAGACATCTTCTTCTAGGTACCTCCGCTGCTGACTATACTACCTAAACACAGAGCGACAGTCCTTTCAGCATACAGTTTCTACCTGAATTAATGAGGCAATCAACTAAGAAAGAATTACCTTTTCCAGGTGCCTTATAGTTCCTTAGAGCATCTGTTGGCTGGGTTGTATCTCCTGCAGTAAACCAAAGATAATATTTCTGCTAGCAAAGCTCGGCAAGAACTACGTGTACTTCTAAAAAAATTATTAAGTGTTTGTGTGTCAAGATATAAAGTCCTTCCTTCATTGAAACAAGGCTTGACTGGGTTCGGTTTATCTTCATATTCAGATATCGTATGATAGGACAGATTTCAGGCAACAGGTCAGACTGTTTGGTCCCATGGTCAGAACTGCATCTCTTTTTGATTTAGCCTCTGTTCTTATGGCTGCTGTCAGTGTATTAAATCCCAAATTAAAAGCAGAAAAAGGCATAAGCTGGTAAGGAGGTTGTACTTGAAGGACAAATAAACTGGTGTATCACAAAATCAAGACACAATGATAATTAATGTCATTTTCATGTTGTATGCAGTGTATGTGTATATGGCTATGTATTCGTGTTACTGTAAGTGCTGACCCAAAGTTTTGAGAGAGTTGCAGTTATTTAGAAAACTTTAAGTCTCATTCTTAATTAATATAAGCCAACAGAAAGGCAGCACCTAACCATCTGCCCCATTAATTTTACTATATTTTGATTTCTTGTGTTTAAATATGTAGTCTTAATTTTCTGTAATAGACTCAATTATATGCAGTTTCCTTTGGATGCACTTTCTGAAAGAAAGGTTAAATGGGGGAAAAATAAACTGTTAATATTCATTAATGTTTGAAATATTATAACAAGGGCTTAATGACAGACTTTGAAGGAAGAAGTACAAATTTCATTACAGTGAAATGGAAATCGAGGACGAGCTCACATGGATAATTCTGTAAATGTCACAAACTCACATTTTACTAATGTTAACTCAATATCTGAAAATCAAAACTGAGTAGTATGGAAAGGCTGGTGGAAGTGATATAATAACTTTTTTCTTCACTGCCCATGTATGTTTAAACACTATTTATTTTAGTGGATCTGGTCAGCTTTAAGCGTTTTCTGTTTTCCTTGGTCAGAGCATAGCAGTTCTATAGGCATAACAGAAGCAGTTGCATAGACCACACTTAAGCCCAAACCTACTGATCCTGGGTAAATCTGAAGAGAGTTACTAACTTTTTTTCAGTGCAAACCAAGGTTTTTAGGACATTTGAATGCCAAAGGACAAAAAAAAGAAAGAAGGCAGTAGGAAGCGTCAAGGGGGAAGAACTGTGAACCCTGCATCTATGTGTTGGTGACACGTAGGAATTGCTTGAGCTACAAGGTCATAACCATAGCAATTCTGATTCAGGACAAGCATGTTCACATGCAGTGATTTGGTGGTGGGAGGAGGAGAAACAATAAGATCTTGAACCATACCAAGATCTGCACTGTCTCACCAGAAGTAAGGAGTTCAGGGCAGAGATGAGACATTTTGCTTTAGGAGGCAATATTGCTGGTGTTTGCTGTGCATAGTTAAAAGTTTCATATTCCTAGCAACTTTAAAATGGATTACATTTCTCTTGCCTACACTTTTGGTTTTGCTTTGGAGAGCTTACTCCTGAATAAATGTCTGGGTTTGTCTGCATCAAATGCAAAATACCTCAGCTCTAGTAAAGACAGCCCTTTGTGGTTCTGTTAGCATGGGACTCTGCTAAAAGTTCTCCAAGCAGCAGTGGTATTCTGAGCCATGTCAGCTCAGCAGAAGCAAAATTAATGTGACTGTCTGCATCTAAACCTGCAGACACCTTCTGAGCTGATAGCAACACTCACCAGAGAACACGAATAAAGCTTCAACCTCCAGACTTTTTTACTACTCGGAAAAAGCATAACAGAAAAGCAGTAGGCATTAATTCCCCTAAGTTCTTGAGCCGTTAGGAGGAGTAGTGCACTTTCCCCCCAGCTTTTCTTTAATTTATCTACTTACTCCTTTCATTCTTTTTCTCAAGAAACCATCACAGCTGTTGGGACCAGCTAACAGGAGTTTTTAACTCTTCGCAGTGATGAATATATGGTTTCTGAAGTACTGAAGAGGAACCAAAACTTCGAAATGCTAAAAAGCCACACTGGCTTCATTTGAAGGGACTCAGACATGGCCAAAGAGATTAGATGGTTTTCTTACAAAAACATTTATCGCTGAACATGGCAATAGACAAGTTCAGTGGAAGGAAGATTTTTTTTTTCTGGAGAATGAATAGATGAGACGAAAAGAACCTGTTTGGTTCTTGACTGGGATAACACTGTCTATGGTATAAGACTTTGTAACCTTTTCTTTCAGTGTTGATTTTATATCAAATTTTACAGAGGCCATTTCATTATTTGTCCCACTGTATTACTGTCCAAACAGTAAGGTCTTGCATAGGAAGTTCCAGTGGTGTTTCAGTCCAAATGGAGAATTGTGTTTTGGTATAATTTTTACCAACCAAAAAAGGGCAATATTGCAAATCAGAAATGTATTCCTCTGAGAAACATCTATCTTTATCTGCAGGAATGCCCTTTAGCTCACAAATGTTTCAGCTTCTTTGCTTGTATAGGAAATGTAAGCAGGGTAGGAAATTGAAAGCCCAGCTGAGATCTTTTTAGAAGAAAATGGTACATATACACATCCTATACTAGGTCTGAATTTGGCGTCAAGAAGCTTTCATTTAACTGTAATCTGAGTTTATATATAATCACAGTTCACAACTATTGTATGGCACAGCTGGTTTTGTACTGTTATTAATATGCTGAAAAAATAAACATCTTTTTATTTTCTTCACCCCCGAAAACACCATTTTTAAGTAGCATAATCCCAGCACATCCTTCTTTGCTTGTATGTTACTATATGAAGATGGAACACTTTACAGCACAAGCAAGTAGAAGCTTCTGGCTGCTCAGCTCCCATTCTAAAATCTCAGTACTAAGGACAAGAAGAGGAGATTTGGCTCAGAGCCCAGCAACAGAGCGATAAGATCCTGTGCTAGTTTCGAAAGCTTATGTTACCTGTCCTGCAGGTTATGTGGCACATTATGTGTTGATGAACTGGCTGACCATAATTTATAGGCTTCTGACAATGTGACAGTGTTATGAAAAGAATGGCAAGCATGTGTTACTTATTAGAAAATCCATTAGGATGTCCTGGAAGATTTTGGTGGCACTAATGAGATGCAAATGTACTTTTCCAAGGAAAGATTACTGTTGCACTTTAATTTTGGAGTCTCATCAATGTAGTGATGTTGCTCCTTTGTTTCCAGTATCAGAAGGCTACTTCTTTACAGCAGTGCTATTACTGATTTATTTTGCAGAATCCCACTCAATGTGAGAGACATTGTCTACTGCACAGGAGTTTCACTGATGGATGAAGATGTCTGGGAGTTCATTTGGATGAAATTTCATTCTACCACAGCAGTGTCTGAGAAGAAAATATTATTAGAAGCCTTAACTTGCAGTGATGACAGAAACTTGCTCAACAGGTACACAAATACTATATACCTGTATCTGACTGCTACCAATAGTCACTTCAATATTTATGGATTATCACTTGAGCTTTGTAATAGATGAAAGAACTTCACTTTCTCTGTTTAAAGTGTGTTCTGTTTTTGCATTAATGCATATGAAAGTTGACACGTATTATGTCTTTTGACCTGCAAATTTTCCTGTGTTCATTGGAAATGTTTGAAATCCTATAATAATTGATGTTATTTTTTGTTAGCCTATCCTTAATTTAAATGTATTGACCAGTCTGATCTTACTGATTTCATAAAAATGCACATGTAAAGTTCCACTCAGCTTTAGTGAAATCCTTTTACATCAAGATTTTTCTGATTCATAAATGTGTCTGTGTCTGGTCTTTGGAATAATAGAAAGAAACCACTGAACTCACTTGAAGACTTAAACAGACCATTTGACAGGGTTGTTTGTTGTCTTTCTTTTTTTTTTTTTCTGAGGGTTTTCTAATGTGCTGGTTTTAGACTATGTGTTAGTGAAACTAAATAGGACTTTTTTCTTGTTTCTCCCAATAGACTTCTGAATTTGTCTCTCAACTCAGAAGTTGTCCTGGATCAGGATGCTATTGATGTGATAATCCACGTAGCTCGAAATCCACATGGAAGGGATCTTGCTTGGAAGTTTTTCAGAGAAAAATGGAAAATATTAAATGCTAGGTAAAGATAAAAAGTCCAAATTTATTTTCATCTTCTTATTTTGCTGCAATAAGTATTGTAGATGTATGCATTTGTTTAAGTGCCTGAATGTACTCTCTTTTCTTTTAGTCCATAAATAGAGATGTCTCTAAATATGAAATATATACATATGAGTCATAAATGCATTTATTCATGGATTATCACACACATGCATAGAAACATTTATCTCTTAGCGATCATCTGTATATATATCTATTACTGTATTGTGTCTGCACTTATGATAATGAATTCTATCAATATGTCAAGTGCTGCAGTTCTACTTTAACATAGATAAAAAAGCAGCAGTTCCCAAAGGAATTTTGCTGACAAATTATCTTTTCAAGAACATTATTTCAGCTGTGGAAAAAAAACACCAAACCCTTTTTGAAACATTTCCGTTTTCAAAAGGATGCTAATAGAGTGTCATCCCCTTTTCTTCCACTCTGTGTTTCAGGTGAGTTACAAGTAATAGAAGAGCAACATTTTGAATTAAAAATAGATGAACAGGAAGGAGACAGGGTTGTTCCTTATATCTACTTCTCTTTCTCTTTGAACAAGTGCTACATGCTCCTACTCAGAAGCCCAGTCAACATTTTAAAATCCTTTTTGATGAAGATTTTGATATTAATTCAAGGAGTGAGAAATTTCTTTAGATCTTTAGGGACAGCCTGAGGGTCTGAAAGATTTCACAGCAGCTCATCTGATACTGACAGATTAGAAGGGACCACAACGCATATGAAATTCAGGTTCTTAAAGGCAGGTGTCCAAGAACTTCAGACACCCCATGCCAGGCCACTCCCTTGCTGTTGGCAGAAAAAGTATTGGGGTTCTGTTCCATTCTGGACTTCTGAGGAGCCATCTAGTGTACCGCAGAATATTCAAAATGGTGTTTTTAAGATGCTGTATTTAAGCAACTAAATCCTAGTGCCTAATGAATACAGGTAAAAACTTACTGTAGGTTTCACAGCATCAAAAGAAGAGTCAAAGAAATTCAGAGACTGTGCAACTTTCCTAAAGATTCAAAAAGTTGTTCATGCTGTTTTGGATAATACTTTATAGTATAGTGGGATTTTAGAAGAACTTCAGCTGAGAAAATAGTTTTGAGCTGGAATTGGTTTTGGAAGTTCATATTGCAGGAGCATACTTTTTGAAATCTTTAGGAGTGCTGAAGAGTTTAAAAATTAAGAATCCTCTGCTTCTGGTGTGATTATTCCAGAAATTGGACTTCTACACAGTAAGTGGATGGCAGACCCATTACTATTTAGCAACCCAGTACAGTTAGTTATGCTCTGGATAGCAAATAGTTTTTCAGGTTCCTCCAGGGATTTTTACAGAGTTTTGGTGTAAATCTGTCAAAATGTGTATTGCTACAAACACGTATGCAGAAGTTATGTCTTGCCTTAGGAAGTACATTCATCTGAAAACCTAGCTAATACCTGTGATTCTAGACATGGACAGAAGCAAACTATGTCACGTGCCATTTTTTTGGGGTGTGATTTTAGATAGCTTAACTTCACTTAAAATTTAAATTTTATTTATCTCATTTGCTTGGAATGCATCACAGTGTTATCTGAGTTTCTAATAACCAGCAAGACCTCATGAGTAACCTGTTATTGTCCTTTTTTAATGAGAAAATAGCAGAGAGTCTGTCTCTTTGCCCAGCACTGACTTTATGTTATCTACAAGCATTTTGATCTCCAGACACAAGCCAGAACCACCAAAAGAATTGTAGAAGTTGGATTTTTCTGGAAGGGACATCCAGTTGAGTTTTTATCAAACACCAAAAGAATAAATGCAATTGAATGAAATAATTAATGCAACCTATGCATATGTGATCTATATTCAAAATAACTGTTTGGAATTGTAGATTAAAACCTTTTAAGAGAGACTTTGAGAGGGTGGAATTAGTCTAACACCTTAAACCTTAATGTTCAGTGAAAGAGTGACATGGTAGAATGCAAAATTAGGCTTCTGATTTGAGCTTGACACACTAGTACATTTTTTAAATACAAACTTTATTGCGGAATTATAGTTCAAGTGTACTCTGTCCCAAGGCACATTTTTCTACAATTATAATTTATTATTTAATTTTATTTAAAATTAAAATACTTTGCACGAAACATTAATTTAATAAAGAGTTATCTCAATGGTATTTTCCATTAGATTTATTATAAAAGGTGTTGACGTTTGAGATAGTAATATGAAATAGCTGAGGGTGATTAAATTATACTATAACACTGTTTCTTCAGACTTTAAAACACAGCATGTCAAAAAGTTAGAATGCCAACAAAATATTATTATTCCTTTAGATTTTTAGAGTATGCTTGTATTGACATTGTCCAGAAGATATTGATAGTGTAAAAAGTGTTCAGAATCACTCATATCCCATTTACAAAGGTGACTTAGAAATTAAGGTGCCTGAGAAGTCTTTTGGAAGAAATCCATGTGACTAAGACTGCTAAAATTCTGAAAAAGAGAACTGAAAATACTATGCTTAAATTCCTGTTACCTGAGCATGCACTACCTTCACTCCTAACTCATTTTCACTGTGTATGCACATGTGTGTCTGTGTGTGGAAATATAATCCAAGTGCTGACTGGAAGGATTCCTTCATTCTCAAGTGCTGAATCATCTGTCAGTATTTTGGAATTTAACAGTATTTGGGAACCCATTTATATCTGTCCAAAGTAAATGGACTATGCTGCCTCTAAAGATGAGTCTGCACAAGTGCAAAGCCTGTACAAATGTGAGGCCCTAGAGGTTCATGTCCTTAGAAGGAGCAGGTGGAGAGCCCAGAACTCCAGGATGTTTCCAGGGAGCTCAGGAATGTAAGGTCCTGGTTCTGCAATGCTGTTGTCTTTCCTGTGAAATGTGGGAAGACTGATACTTGCAAGACAACACACTTTTTCTATTTATTCTTGTGTTTCACACCTGCAAAATACTGTTTTGGGAGGTGGCTTTTCTAGAATTTTTGCCAGCAGGGCCCATTTTGAAATTGCTGTTAGTGGCTGAATTTTCACCAAGTATGCATAATGGGCAGTATTCAGCACAGGTATTCAGGAAGGCATCATTTTCGATGGAGGGAATTCTGCTACTTCTTGTTTGCACTCTACAGTACGGACAGCAAGAAAAATAAAATACCTGCAGCTGTTTTTATGAGGTTGCTTCTGTAAAGTGGATTGGTAACCTTGTCAAAAGACCCCATCAAGAGGAGCTTCCAGTTTTCCAAGCAGTCAATTATGAGGCTAAGATGAGACTGTAATAATAAAGGGCTTTGTTAGAAAGCCTAAACGTGCTTAAAGGACCATGAAATCCATACTTCCCATAGGAGGTGTTTGCCTCTGAATTTCTGTATATGTCAATGTGACTGAGGTTTTAGGAAAAGAGATGTACTTGCTGAAATATCCATGAATAATTCAGTTATTAGTGGTCAGGGTGTAGGGTTTTTGATACCTGTAACTGTGTTTCCCCTCGCACAAGCTCAAGGTAGCAAGACAACACAGTGTACACCTTCCCTAAGACAGAACCTTCTCGAAGGAAACCCAGTTCTCTTGCCACTCCCTCTTTCTATCCCTCTCCCTTTCTCTTGCTTTCTCCCTTCTGAAAGGGCTGTGTCTTACAGTACCTAAGCATTTAAAGGTAATTAATTTAGGATTAATAGAAGCAGAACGGAAAGCCATGACTGTGCTAGTTCATTTCACTTTGAATTTTGAATTCTTCCTCTAAGTCAGTTTGTAAAAGCAGGGTATGAACTGAATTGTTCCCCCAGATAAACTTAATTGCAGTGAAGTCTATTAGTATTACTTACACATGTCTGACAGGAGAGCTGGATTCCCTATCTTAAAAACAGTCATGTTCAGATTAGCTAGATACTGCCTTAGACATATGTGCAGATAAAGATAAGGCTAACTATTTGTCAAGTGCCTTTTTCGTATGCTGAATGACATCTCACTTGAACAAAAGCATTACTTTTGGTTTCCAGTGGAATTATGTTCTTCATGCTAGAGACGTTGGGAAAAAAAAGGGAAAAAAACCCCTCAAACTATTTGAACATAGAATGCAAAACTTCAGGAGTAGTTTGGTTAATCTCGTAAGTGATGTAGATGCTGTACTTGGGGGACTGAAAAAAACTTGTGGAAAAGCAAGTGGAACAGCAGGATTTGAATGACCAGTTTCAAAGCAACTACCTGCAGAAGGTCATTGCTCCCTGCTGCTGAATCTCCTACCTTTTAAATATTCCTTGCTCATGCTTTCACATTTTCATTCCAGGTTGGTTCTTTGAAGATGCTACATCATGGCCCAGGGGATTATTTTAGCAGTATTATTCTCTATCAGTATTATTTATTTTAATTATCAGGTGCTGGAACAAGAAAATTTGATTCAGTTCACTTGTTGTGAGGCTGTTTGTAATGTAGATGAGGTGGATGAACACAAAATGCAAAGAAGTCTGCAGCACTTCAAAAAGTCTGTTTTAATGGTGTAGCTAGAAGAGTTCCTCAGAGTACTTCTCCACAGTTGCTGCTCTGCTCTTTCTTTGGTGCCTGAATTTTGACCTGCTTGGTGTCATTACGTGGAAAGCTGTTTCATTAAGCGTGAGGTGATGGTGTGGTTTGGCCCTCTCGTCCTCTGGAGCTCTCATCTACAGCTTTGGTTAAGCCCATTCTCCTTAGTAGCATCAAAATAAAAGGCAATTACAGAAAGCTCAGCCTAGAAGAAGGTCTCAGTCCGGTGTCTGGTTCCAGTGTTGTTCTCTTGGATCCCCAGAATCAGTCCCATGTCTTCTCCCTTGCTTACGGAAGACTGCTTTCTAATTTTCAACTGGCCTAGCACTTGCGCTTAATTCTCTGTGCATCTTCTTTTTGCCCTTGCAGGTACGGAGAAGCCTTATTTATGAATTCGAAGCTTATCAGTGGGGTCACAGAATTCCTCAATACTGAAGAAGAACTAAGAGAGGTAATTTTTAAATTAGTCTTGGCACGTGAGGCTGTATCTTTTCTAAGTGGAGAGCAGGGCAGGAGGAGCAAGGTGTCGGTTGCCCGGGAAGTCTGGTTGCTCAGCTGGAGTCACAGACCCATGCTGCAGTTGGGTGACATGAGGATGAGGAGCAGGTTGCAGAGGCATCCGAGTGCATACAGGTGGTGTCAGGAGGTGGGAAGTGCAGGAACTTCTCTGTGCTTAGCTGGATGTGTAGGTTTGTTTTTTTGTCTCTTGACTATTGGTTTAGAAACTAAATGTGAGAGCTTTCTATCCATGTTAGTTTATGCTGCGGAGGATAGCCCTAGAAAACCCCAGTGCTGAAAGTAGAAGCTGTCACTGCCTTCTCTGTTTTTCTTTTGCGTACAGTATTTCCATGTGAGAAAAGCTGTTAACCTTATATTCTGGCCAAATGACACCACAATAATTTGTTCTAAATGCTAAGTACTTCTTATTTAGATTACAAAGATTTCTCATTTTAACTTAACACCTGCCCTGACTGAGGTAGTTGTGTGGTTGTGTTATGCTTGGCTTAGCAGCTGCTTGACATTACTACAAATGGATCAAATTATTCTTATGCAGCATAATCACCATTAATTGAACTCCGATTGTGCTATGATATTTTCTGTCCAAGCATTTGTCTGCGCTGAAGTCTAGTGGCCTCAGGAATTTAGGGAAGAGCTGCAGCTCTAGTCAGGCGGGAAGGGCAATGCTGGCCAGATTTGAGTATCTACCCTGCACAAGGAAGCTCTCTGTACTCTTAGTTTCTATCTCCATGATAGTATTGGTAGGCTGCCTGTTTATACATCTAAAAGAAACTGGCCTGGTGAATATTGTGGTATAAAAAGTACAGAGATCAAATAAAGTCTGATTTTGACAGTTTCCAGGTCCCTCCCATGCTTTTAGCTATGATGGGAATGAGACAGCTGCAGGATCAGCCTTTACAGTTTTGAGCCCATGCAAAAAGAGATTTTGTTGGAAGTTAGATTTAAATAAACAAGGTGAATTTGCTGTCACCAAGAAACAAAAGTTAACTAGTTATGACTAGGTGTGGCTAAAATAATCTAATTTTAGGCAAGTTGACATAACCAGCAACGTACTGTGCAGATCAGCCTTGCAGTTCTCATTTAAAAAGAACATTAATTCAAAGCAAATGAGTGTCATCAGCTATAATAATCCAGGTAACAGTGCTATAATTTGAGTATTTGGAAGAACAGAGCAGGGGCCTTTTCAGTCTGCTGAGAAAAGACCAAAGATTTCTCATAAAGGAAGGAATCTGTTTGAGGCAAAGATTGTCAAATGAGTGCCCACTTGCTATTGTGCCATTCTCTTCACACTGTAACCATCTCTTTCTTTTCTAAACAACCGACTTGTATTACAGCATCAAAAGTGTTCTGCAAATCAAAATAAAATAAATTTGTTATGAATATTGATAAAATGAAAGGGCATCAGGGCTGCCTTCTGCTGATATTTGCATATAAACCCAGATTAGAAGCATTTCCAGTGCTCACAGTTTGGTTTCTTAGGTAGAAATAAAAATTTACAGCAGCCCAGCTGTTTGCACATTGCATCAGCTGGGCTGCAGGAGAGAAGGAGGAAATGATATTAATGGGATCCAGCATTGACACGTCAATATCTTCCAGTGCAATGTAAAGCAATTGCATCACATATAATTGACAGTCTGCTGTCTTATTACATTTCCTATTAAATGTTTCTACACAGCACTACATTTACTTCAACAGTGATCGTGGAGGTTGGCCCTAAATGCCTGACTTGTTTGTGTGCACTGGAAAAATTTACTTTCTTTAGTTCCTGCAAATTTAACCTTTTAACTTGTGTTTTCAGCTAAAGAACTTTATAAAGACTTATGAAGGGGGAGCTGCTGCCTCTTTCTCCCGTGCCGTGGAAACAGTGGAAGCCAATGTGTGGTGGCAAAGGCTTTATAAGGAAGAACTATTCCAGTGGCTAAGAAAATCCTTGACACACTGATCTGTCCTTCCAGCCAACCATTTAACATGAAGCTCCGCAAGAGGAAGAGGAGACATTTTAAAAGAGTTCAACATTAAAATCATGAAGACAAGATCAGATTGCAGGAAGGAGGGGGTTTTTCCTTTTTTTTTTAAATTTTTTTTAATTTTTATTGTGGGATTTTTTTTACACTGGGTTCTTGTGAAATTGTCAAGAAGCTTTTCAGAAGAGAAGATCATGAATGCTTGTGAAAACCAGTCCTCAATATACACAACCAAACATGATATTAAGTGGTGCATGTAAATGTTGAAGAGAAACAAACAAAAATACCCTTCAGAGACTATTTTGTGCATGCTTGTACTGTCCCTGCCTGTATCCTAGCATGCTTATGTATAACAGCCGCATTTTGTATGTGAGTTCAGTTACATCAAAGGTGGGCATTATACAAAGCACAAAGACTATGTACGACAATCAGTGTTGCAATGAACAAAAGAAGGAAAAGGAAATGCAGAAGGCTTCCAGCTTGGGCCAGTATGAGATGTAAAGTCACCTTTCCCACTAGCTGCCAATTAGTCTATCACTCAGATTGTCTCTTAATGATTACAAAGATGCCAGATCATTTTTTTGCGTTGCAACTTGTTGTATCTGCAGATTCTGTATTCCCATATTTAAATAAGCAGCATACAGAGAGAGAGAGGAGAGAGAGAAAAGGGGAGCGAGAGAGAGAGAAAACGAGAATGAGAGAAAAGGACATTATCCATGCAATATAATTATACACATTTATTCACTGCTGATCAGTGGAACAGTGTAGTTTTAGCTGTGAACGTATGCAGTGTTGGAGGGGAGCTCTGCACTGATTGCACAGAACCACCTCTTCTCATCAGTTTTACAAGGCAGTAGTATCGATGATGGGTCACCCAACCTGTGCGGTAGTGAGTTATGCAGCTTATAGTGCACAAATATTATAAATAAACATAATATTCAAATGGAAATTAGCAAAAAGGGAGAATATCTTGCGTGTAAAGGCATAAAATTACCCAAGAGGGTTGTCTTGCTTGTGGTAGACCAGCCTCTGTAATGATTTTTTGTGACAGTCAAGTCAGATAACGTCCGGGGGCCAAATAAGAGATGCAACATTTATGCCAACTTAGAAAAGTGAAATATGGAGAAAGAGAGTGTCTGTGTGTATGTGTTTATTTGTAGTGGCTAATACTGAAAATACTGTTTCCTTTCTGTTTCTTTGTGTTTCACTTAGTCTGTTCTAGATGAATGACACTTCCTTAGTTTGTTTCTTTTTTCTCAATCCTTAAACTGAAAGATCAGTGATGCAGTGGATCTGCTACTTCTGTAATGACTGTCTGCACCATTGTGTTAAGTGTTGAGGATAAAACTGATGGGGGACAAATACTCTCCCATTTCTATGCTGTGGAGAAAAAAGGTCACAAAACGGCAGGGAGATTGCAGCAGTTTCAGAGGAGGAATGTAGATGTATGAAAGTCTTTCTTTATCCCATCCCAACCTATCACAACCATGTGACTACATCAGGGCCCTGTGCATTGGGAACATGTGGCCAGCCAAAGCAGAGAAGAGCCATTTTATCTGGTTGTTTCCTTCACAGAGTGTGGAAGTTACCAACACGCTTCATGGTTGCAGTTGCTTATCTCTAGTAAGTTGTGAATTAAAATGTTAGTGCAAAAAGAACCAAACTCGAGTATCTTCAGATACTGTAAGAATTGTATGGAGACAGTATTGTTTTCTGGGTTCTCAAGAACTGGTAGACACATCCCGTAACTAAGCTGTCGTACCCATCCTGAGCCTGTCATTTTGTTTCTTTTACTGTGCAGAGGGTGCTGGC
This sequence comes from Pampusana beccarii, assembly GCA_013399365.1. Lineage (NCBI taxonomy): Eukaryota > Metazoa > Chordata > Aves > Columbiformes > Columbidae > Pampusana > Pampusana beccarii. The sequence continues at coordinate 846,291 of VWYH01003030.1, forward strand.
TGTGGATTGGGTGCATGAAATTTTTGTGTGGGCATTTGATCCAGTGTTTGGTACCGTGCAGCTTGCGTGTTAGCTTGACCACATATAACCAAAAGAAGAAGGAATCCTGTGCTCTTGTGCTGTTAAATCTTTGCCTTATAGCAAGCCCTAAACCTTTGTGCTATGTTGCAATGGTAGTGAACCTAATGCCCAGAGACATTATCATGTCCAAGTTGAGTGAAATCCTCCTCCTCCTATGTGTTTTACCTACCTCACAGGGGTGTTGTGAGGCTTGACTAATGTTAGCAAAGCACTTGAATATCCTCTGATGAACGGCATTTAAAAGTGCAAAGTATTATTTTATGTGGTTGACCAAACTCAACCTCAATGCCAATATGTAGCGTCACATTTTTAGTTTATACTGAATGAAATCACACGCAGATTTGTTATAATAAAAAAGCAAGCCAAATATTATTTAATGACCTCTACCCTGCAGTGAAGGCCAAAATACAGATATCCAAAGAGTGTGCAGAAAACCAAGCCCTCAAATGTGAATTGCTTTGAGGATTTTAGAGAAAAGAAGTGTGCGTAATGGTCTGTCCCTTTGCAATTTTATTCAAGATTGGGTTTAATGATTTCTCTTTTTCAGCACCATGGATTAAACCACATACCTCCATAGAAGTTTCTGGTCTTTCCACTGATAAAGTACAGGCTAACCGTATGTTCCAAAGTTGAAAGTTTATTTCAATCTGTATATTCTGTACAGTGCACAGAAATTTCCACTGTTGCTCATTTGAATGGAAGTTCTTGCACATTTAGCTGGTGTTGGATGTAAATTAATATTTTAGTGGCCTTGAGCAGCTGGTCTACCACAGATATCAAGCCCTAACTGTACCTGTTATGTATACGTATTGGTTATAATTGTATTCTAGTAATGTTGGTTTTACTGCTGTAGCTAAGGCTGAGCTGGCCTTTCCATTATAGTTCCCTATTATTTTATTTTTTATATTTTGTATTTGGATGTTTCACACCACATCAGGATTAAATTTAAATGGACTAAATCCAACAAAACTATAGCCATTTTCTACAGTATTCAACCCACTTACATCTAATTACATGTCTTTAGAAACTTTTTTTAATAAGAAATTCCGCACAGTTGGGTGTTAAAGAAAAGTCCTGAAAAACTCTTAATACAGTCTGCTTAGAAAAATCTATTTATCTTATTGATTTTCTTTCTCCTTTGCCAGTCCTTTTCTTCCTTTGTGCTTATCTAAAGCTGAGCCCCATTTTTATAATTTAGATGGTGATTAGGAAGCCAAATACTGAAAAATTTTCAGCATTTTTAAATCCAGGATTTTATTTTCTTCTTTCTAGTGAGAGGAGATGCTGCAGAATGTGAATCCAGTGTGGACATGGACCTCACCCAGGCTCTGGGAGTCATTTTATGGAGATTTGATGAGGCCTGTATCTCTAATCAGCCTTTGTATGACTCAGGATCCTTTGCAGTTATTAATTAATACGGCTTACTAAATCATATAGGAAGACATATGAATAGACATTATTTTATGCCAACATAAAAATATACCTATTATAAAAATGCCTATTGTATTTTTAAAAACATTGTCCACTACTAAAATTTCTGCCTGTTACTTTGTAGCTGGTAAAACTCTTCATGTATCCATTGCTAATAACTGTGAAAATTATAGTAGCTACAGACTGTGACTAGGGCAGAACAATATGAAAAACATTCTTCTGAAATGAAGTGTCACTTCTGCTATTAATGGGAGTACTTGGACATTGATTTTGATGAAAAAAACCCTTCATATGTCCTTAAGTACATCAAAATTTGTGACCTTTGATGATCTTTTCAGTGAATATAGCAAGAATTCCGCTACTATGTTGGAAACTGAAGATGTATTTTGTGTAGCTTTTGGGCTGTTGTGAGTATTTCACTGAGCTTTAGAGTGTCAAAGGAAATATCTCCACTGATGCAGAAGGGTACTTTCACAGCAAAGATCCTGAAACATACAATTAAATCCTTAGTAGTAAAGAATATAAAAGAAAATTAGATATATATATATTTATGTGAAAAATCCTTCATACAGATAATTTTCACATAAAATGTCAGTAAGTCTGAAAATTTGCATAGAATTAAGTGAATAAAATGTTTGCAGATGAGGGTGCCTTTGTTTAGATACCTGCATAAAAAGGTTTTGGCTTTCCACATGATCATAGCCAATACTGAAGTCGATGAAAAAAAGACTTATAGTCAAACGTGTGACTTTCTCTTTGAGGAAAAGAGATGTGGCTTTGAAAACTGTTTACATATATAATTAACTTACCTCCACTACTCTTACGGTTACTCACCATATCAGGCTCCTTGTTCGAAGCGGGGTTTATAGCCACAGTGTCAGTGTGAGCATGGAGAAGTAAAAGGACTGTCCTCCTCCTGAGCAGCTCAGGTAGAGACTGTTTGGCCAGTGTTGGACAGAACAGTCCCAAAACTGCTGCCTGCATCATCTGCCACTGCCACCAGCCCGCCCAGGTCAGGGAGGCAGCTGGGAACCACTGAAGTGCAGAGAGGTTCCATCCAAATTTCTCTCAGCTAGACAGGAGGGACAGAAGGTCCCTTGGCCGGTTATGGGTTGCGGTTGATCTTCAGAGATTAGTATCATTGCCTTGTGTGGGTAGGCAACTAAGTGAGCCAGCACTGAACAGAAAAAGCTAAATCCCTGAGCTCTGGTCACCAAAACTGTTGACTGAAATCTTTGTAAAGGTCTGGAATATTAAAATATAGGTTCTTCAGAAGTAATTTCAAATGGTCAAAAAACATTTAAAAATATTTTGATTTTTTAGTTCATAAGAACACAGTCTTTTCCTTGGTTGGTATTTTTGCTAATTTTGAAAATGTGCCATGAGTTTCATGGGCCTTTTTCTAACAAAGGGTTTGGAAGGATTAATAGTAGTAATACTAGTCACTGTACTAATACCATAGAAAACTTCAGATGCCTGTGCAAACCTGTATGGCACTAGTGTCTGTGCAGTTCCATTCTTGCATAAAAATCTGTAAAAAAATGGCCACTTTTTTTCTCATGTGACTGTGGAACCTTCTGCCTATCTTAAAACAAATACTGAAGCCCAGTGAAATGACTCAGGCTGGCACAAGTAGTCCATGCTGACCGAGTAATTTAGTCTTCAATGAGAAGGAGAGAAAGGGAGTGCTATGTGTAAGGATTTTTCACCAAACTAAGGCCACACTCCCTAGTTAGAGCAGAATTTTAAAATCAAGTATATTTTGTAGAAACTGGTTGAACTTAGCTCCATTTTGTGTCTTTATGCTGACAGCAGCATGTAGCTCAACCTCAGAATACCCCCACATAATGATGCATTTGAGGTTGGATTTTATACAACAGGTATGTAGCTGCTCTCATTGAGATGTGTTTACGGAGAATCACTGTCAAGAGCAAATGCTGTGGGTCAGACACAGTGTCCTTTTCTCAGAAAACTTGTGTTTATATTTGACTGATTTGTAACTAGTGAGGTAAGTGCAACTTTGCCAAGCAGCATTTCTGAATGCTTTGCTTATTTTACGTGCACTGTTTCCTAAGGATATCAAAGCGATGTTGGCAGAGAACATATTGATGGGCAGTGTTGGGAGAGCAGAGGGGACTGTGCTGCAGCCAGTAGTCATGGGCCAGGAGGCTTTAGCCAGAGTTGCCCCAACATTTCCTGGACAGCATCAGGCTTGGATTTGCCTGATAAGGGCAACCTTGGTACCACAGACCAGGCCAAGAGCCAGGATGCAGTCTCAGTTCTTTGCAATACGTTTCAGTCCACTTAGTATGTTTGTTTCTGTAATTTCAAAATGACCTGTAGCCAAACTGACTACGCATGTGTGGCCACAGATCCTCCACTGGTGCACGGTGAGGTAGATCCGTTGAAGTGACTGGTGTGACTTGCAGCTGAGGATCTAACCCATTGCTTTCAAAACAGCCCTCTGGGGTGATGACTGGGCTGGTGTACAGGATGTTTCACGTATTTGTATCTATGTTTCAGTAGCATGTATTGGATGACGAATGTTTTTCTGTTTTCCTTTTGTTTTTTGTTAGAGTAATACGTTGCGATCGGTTCAAACGTGATAAAGCTTTATAATATGTTTGGAGGACTGCAGAATACTGTGAAGAGTGTGGCTACTACCCTCTCTTTTTCCTGCAAAAAGTAGATTTCAGCAGAGATGGACTTCCCTGGACTTAGACACTCTGTGAAAAAAATATTCTGACAGTTTCTAGTGGAAACATCATTGTAATTACTGTATAACTAACCTGTACAAAGACAGCTTTATTATATGTGTAAATGTAATTTTGCTATGTTGTTTTTATGTTTGAGGGACAATAGGCTTTTGTGTAGGTGAGACGTATAGCCTTATAAAAGAAGAGATTGTAGCTCCCTGATGTTTTACTGAAAGGTGTTCAGTTGCTCTGTTTTTGCAGAAGATAAACATAAACCAGTTCCCTGAAAATTAATGATCTATTCCACTGCACACATGTCAATGACATCAATGGCTCATACTATTGAAAACAGAGGCTTGATAATAAATTTCATTATTTTCCCAAGAGACTCCACATGTAAGATCTTTTGACACATTAAGAAGAAAGAAGTGGCCCTGCAGCTGTTAATGCTGGTTATGATGGATCAGTCCCTCTATTAAGTCTGTCTCAGCCTTAGATTAATTCTGAATACTGTAATTAGAAGAACATATTTTTCCATCACTTCTCAAATCTGTACTCTTTGGAATTCAGTTCTTTGTCAAATAAGAGGTGGAATTGGCTCAGTTTAGATACAGTTCACCAATTATTTCACACAGATGAGTGCAACATCAGAATGCTGTTTTCATTTAAAGGAAATATAGATCTTAATGTCACGCTTTCCTCTCTATGTACCATATATATGTGCATGTATAACTTCTGATTCTGGACATTTTTCTTTGATGATGCTTTCAGCGGTTATTTGTATTAAAAATCTTACTTAAAAGTTTCAACTCAGCAAAGCCTTTGGATACAGGCAGGATGTGAGGCTGTGTTGGCCACAACTCAACCACATATATAGACATTTAGACAGTCCCACTGATTTCTCTGGGATTAATCATGTGCTTCAAATTAATGTATCAAATCCTCCATTTGGCTGAAACAGTCTTTCTGGAAAGTGATTGAGGTTGAAGCCTATTTCTGCACAGGTTTAAGGTGCAGGATATGGTGATTTGGTTTCGCTGAATTTAAGGTCAGTTTATATAGAGCCAACTGCTCTCTTTTCTTTTTTATAGAAAAGCTTATATTTTGCATATAGAGGGGAGATACTAGCTGATTCTCAGTATATTTAAAAATGCTGAATTTAACAAGGTTTTTCATTTATTGTTTGAAGCATCCTAGGATTTGGGAATTAAAGCAGAGTTATTCTTACAATGTAAATTGATGAATATAGAACAAATCAGCAATTTAAACCAATAGCCAAATAAAATACATGAATTTCTGTTACAGTTTACCAGAAAAGTGTTTTTCTACTATATGCCTTTAAAAATTACACCATAAATATGGGACCACTATGTGTTCAACATAAAATTTTTATTCCACTCTAACTAAGGACTGACTAAATGGATTTTTTTTTTTAATGAGAAACTTTATCTTCTGTATTTTAAGCAGAAATAATTTGAATTTTGTCTCTGATAATAAAATTTTGTCTAGTAATGTGTAATTCATCACTGTCTTAATTTTCTGATGTGAAGACATGGCTAAGATAAATAATACCCAGCCTTTTGATTATGTTCCCATTTCAGTTGAGATAACAGTTTAATAATGCTGAATAGATACACTGAGGTTTTACAATGAAAAACACAGAAGAAAAAGTATTTTTTGACATGAAGAATTTTTCAAAACACTTTAAAATGCTGGGAGTAGTAGAAAGCAGAGATCCACAGAAAATATAAAATTTGGGCTTGGAAGTACCCTTAAGTGCTCCAAGAATAACAAGACTGAGACTGCAACAGAGAACAAAGTCTGTCTTTTGTGCTTTTCTAATTATGTAAATTTTGAATAAGCAAAAAAGATCTTTTCATTGGTAAAAGTGATTTCAACTGGAATGCAGTTCAAATGACTTTTTAATAGAGTCCTTGAATTCAGGCTATTATTTTCCTTTTTTGAAGAACAGTTTTCAGTAACAATGAGATGTGAAATATGTGCAATTATTTACCCATTGGATACAATCATGTTCTCAGTGGAGTCAATTGGAGCTTTGACATTGACATCACTGGGAGGAGAAGTCAACCCTGTATTTTTCAAAATATACCTTTCAGTGCCAAAACGTCTTTTTTTCTTTAACAATAAATATGTTTTCTTCTGTATGGCACATCTTAGTCTACTTAAAAGCTGAAGGGAATATTTAAGGTCCTGAATTTGCAAGGCACAACAGGTGGCACTGATGCTTTGAGAACAGGTAAGCAGAGCTGGGGCCTAAATGGACGTGTTTATAGTACCCTGCCATTAAACACTGGGTTATAACAGGGTTAGAATTTTGACCATTCTATATACATGTGTCAGCCGAGTATGGAGGCATACCCTCATACCTATTTTTCCTGAGTTCGGGTCTGGAGCGGGAGTTCAGGAGGCCCAAGGAGGTGGCTTGGGGGCCAGCAGAGAGCTTTCACATAAAGAAGGGATACTGGTGTGTAGGATGAACTATAAGATGCTAGGACATAGTGCCCCCAAAAGGGACCTTGTCCCTCCGTTTTGTACTATGTACACCTCTTCAAGAGTGTTGAAAGAGCTGAGACAAAGTGCAAAACCACCTTGGAAGCATCCCTGGGAGAGGAGGCAGGATGTGAGGAGCAAGAAATGGTACTTCTCTCTGAAATGCCGGTGGCAGCACATCTCCTAATCAAACATCAAAAAGAACGTGCTTGTTTCTTCCCCAGTGCGGCCGCTGCAATAGGCAGCACTTCAGTGCAGCTGAGCTGCTTTCAAGTTGAACATTTTTGTACAACACCAAATGAAGGGCTGTTTATTTGCTCTCGGCTCAGTGTCTTCAGTAAGAGCAGAACTTTAAAGGCAGCCATTTGCTTTGAAAGCTCTGCAGCTGAGCTGGAGGGAGTAGGAGGGAGAGAAGTTAGAGCCTTTGGTTTGTAAATTGACTTGGGAGTATGTGCTATCTTAATAACAGAAAATCGGTTTTTGATGACTAATTATTTGCTTCCTCCTATTCCTAGCAAAAAATATTTAGCTTTTTTAAGCTACACCTTCAGTATAGATGCCACCATGCAGAGTCCCACTGCTATGAGAGGCACCTTAACTCCTGCATACTGCAAGAACCAAGGCCTTGGGAGTGGAAAGAAACAATTCAGTGAGCTGATGATAATCCTGGCTTTTCTGAGAATCGAGCACACAAACCCCCTGTTAGAGAAACAGTATTGAGAATGACATATTTGATAGCCAAGTGTATTATGGATGGGATGGGAAAATGAGCACTAAGATTGTTGTCAGAAAAGTGTAATGAAGTAAGAATGAAATGATGTGAAATAATGAGGATGTGCTCGGGAAATTAAAGCCTCATTATGTTGAAACTTAGTCTTTGAGTTAGCAGCCACATCTACTGTGGCTAAAATCTAATTAAAATAAACAGAAATTGCTGAGTAGTTAGAAGAAGGCATCCTACTAGTGGTTGTTGTTTGTATCTTGGGGCTGATGCCAAACTATAGAAACTCCTCTGTACTTAATCTAGCTTATACCGTCCTGTACTTCTGTGCCAATTTGTCCAAAGTCAGCCCTTTAGAATTTCAACTAATGGTGCAAGCTGAATGAGAACTGCATCAACAGGGCCATGGTGAGCCTTGAACCTCAGATACACTTCCCATGCGTCACCACCTCCCTTTCTGTCACGGTCCCACTGCTCTTCTTCTCAGGCCACAGCAACTATAGCAACAGCAGGTAGAGCCTGGGCATATTTTGTATAGTTTTGCCTTCATATCATCTTGCCTCTCAACAGTAATTAGAGAACTGCAATAATGGAACCATCCAGCCCCTGACCCACCGACGTGCCTCACTGTCTGCTAAACTGCTAGGGCCTAAGCAGCAGCAGAGCTAGAGCCCTAGTAAAGTACTTTCATTTTGCAATGTATTGAATGTGATGTTAATTACTCACTGTACTGCTACAGTGTTACTTTCAGCAAACATTTTTTTGCTTCCTGAACTTACTCAAGAATCACTTTTGTCTGTTACACTTATCATAATTTTCGACCTGCTCATTGCAGAAGGTTAAAAAAAAAGAAAGAGGAGGAAGAGGGGGAGGATAATGAGATGCTATTACATGACATGTCTATTATAGTAATTCATTTCATGTGGCACAGAACTGTTGCCAGTGATAAATGCATGGTCCTGGTACAATTATGAGATGTACCTTGAACTTTTCAACAATAAAACTGTCAAAAGGTTGCAATAAGCACAAGCAGAAATGTGAATCCGTCCCTTAAAAAAATGAAATAGCTCACAAATATGGTTTTAATAAATGGTATTATTTTTCAGAGATGCACTTTTAGATCCATTAACTATTTATAGTTAATGCCAAAAATGTATATTGTTTCTGCTCCACAAACATGGATGTAACACATTTTTTCCCATCCCACTTCTTTGCTCAGCTGATTGACACATTTCAAATACATTTCTATGGAAGCTAGAGTAATTGTGTTGTTCTAGAAGTCTTAGCACAAAATCAGCATGTATTTCCATAAGGACAAGTAAAAATAAGAGGAGTTCTCTCCTTTTCAAAGTGCCTATAACGTTTTGGGTAGTTGATAGCAGAAGTAGGTTGGCCCAAGAAGGTGACTAAATCCAAGGCAGATAAGTTATTCCAAAGGAGAACATGTCAGCTTGGAAAACAGAGGCACTTGAGTGAGAGGTAAGGGGTCTTTCTTGATTGTTTTCTGAAGATTTATGAAGCCATAAAGGAGAAGCAGAGGAAAACCTCAAGAAGCTGGAACAAATTAACACAAAGCCAAGACACAAGCAGGAATTGAGACTTCCTCTGAGAAAAGCTTACAGAGAAGGCACTTCAAGCTAAATGCTGAATTAAAAGACTGAAAAAATTATGTACAGTTATTTCACATTTACATGTTTAATTCAATGCCAGGCAGTTACAATAAACTCCAGTGGAACCAGTGTGATAGGAGAGGGCTCATGTTTTTATGTTAAAAAGTCTTCACTGACCAATGTGATGAGATTAATGAAACACATGCATTTTAAAGCATTCTTCCTGTAGTTACCAGCAACTGTAAGGCAAATTATTTCTGCTTAAGATAAATATTGGGTAATTCCTCAGTAAATTTAGTGGGTTTGTGAAGAATTCAGAGATGAAGACTTCCTTAGTACCTTATTGTGACTAGGTCTAGGTGACTAGGTCTTATTGTGACTAGGTCTACCTATTGTGACTAAGTTCCCTTTAGTTTTAAGACAGTGTAAGCCATAAGCTCTATCATGTATATAGAGTGCTTGTACCATATTAAAATATATGAACTGCTTAGGGGAGGCTCTTGCTTGAACTAAGATTAGTTCACAGACTTCAGTAGCAGATAAATGGTTGACTCAGAAATTTTTTTGTTCTGCTTAAATCTCCCTATCACTGAGGGTATTTTTCAGTAACTCGTAGTTTGGACTGGGAAAATTAGATTAATAAAAACACTAAAGACAAAATATCAGGATCATGGTTTATAAAAACTGTCTCTGCATCTGTCTCTACGTAATACACTCTTCTGTGACCTTGCCCAGTACCAAAATTTCAAAGGCGTGTACGGGGCTTACATATTACTATTTCTGTGTGCGCAGTATGACACTAAATTAAAATGGGCAAGTATGTAATTGATATATCTGCATGTAGTTTCTGTGGAGGCTAAGTACTCAAAATAAAGCATATAAGACATGGAAAAATGAGGGTCATAGGTTTAAAATTAGGTGTGCAACTGCAATTACAATTTTAAAAGCATTTCACTTGTGTTCAGCCATTGTGCTTTGTATTAGGATATGAAATGGTGCCACACTTTTTAATTGTCTAAGTGATTTGTTTAGGCTATAAAAGCCAGAAGTCTACTGCTTCCTTCCTACATACATTGAACTTGCAGCTTCTGCTGACCAGATACAAAACTGACAGGGCATAAAGGTACAAAATGCTGATTGCACTACTTTTGAAAAAATGAAAGTAAATAATGACATGTGCTGAAACCAAGCAATTGAATGAAATATATAATGAGGACTGACTCTGCAAACTTCTGTGGGTTAAGTGCAGGCATATCTAGACAAGTGGATAACTTGAATAAACAGAGTTGACTCACTTTTAGCTGGTCAAGATAGAGTTTGTCTTCCTAGTAAGTGTACTCATTTCCTCAATGCTGTGCTAGAATCTTCTAATTTGTATCAGGGTTGGTTACAGAAGAATTGTGTCCACTGATCTGAAGTCACAGCAGGACTGAGACTTCTATGTGTCCTAGCAGTGCTGATTCAATTATTGTACCATCCAGTCCTATTTTAGTGGGGCTAGAGAGATTTGAACAGCTGAGGCAGAGCAGTGCAATTTACTACTTCCAAAGAGCCTGGTTCCCACATTGTGTGTCAGATTTGCTAAGTTTAGTTGTCTACTAGATAGATGTCTGCATCTGAGCTACTTATTGAGGATCTCAGTCAACATGGAGGAAAAAAAACAATTAATCACATCATAAAATATGCAACTAATCCAGTTAGGTGGATAGAAAAGGTAGATAGAATGAACTTCAGTGGTGGGATAATGTACATAGGAAATTTTAAGGCATAACCAGAAGTAACTTCTTGGAAAAACTGGATCCATATACCGTAAATGAAATTAGTAATTGAAGCCCAACACAGGTAGCTGGTCAGAACATGAATGCAAAAAGTAATCATCAAACCAAGGGAGTCTCAGTAGGGTGCTTTTTTTTTTTTTTTTTTTNTTTTTTTTTTTTTTTTCCTCCATAGACTTCTGCCAGTTGTGTTAGATGGGAAGCAATGTATCCTAGTCAAAATATATTTGAGGATATACACTGTGTGTTCTGACAGATGACAATCCTCTGATAGCAGGTAATTGCTTTCAAAGTTGATAAATTGATTCTTTCCTAGATGCCGATTTAAACCCAGATTTTTTTCCTCACCACATGTAGGATATTAGCTTTTGTTCACTTAATGAGAATTTAGGGTTTGACTATTTCCTGATGACATTACTCAAGAACAGACAGAGAGTAGTGCTTTTGGTTAAAACTAACATAGCTCCTGAAGTATTCCAATGGCAGAGAGAAGATGCATTCTTTAAGCAAGACTATAGTTTGTTTTATCTATTAATAATATAATTTCTTCCTAACTTTTTGATGACGTGATAGGGGAGATGTTATCTGATACAGAAAATCCTTGATACTGCCTGGGTCTTTTCTTTAGAATGTAATGTCTTACATTATAAAAACAGAAGTAGTATCTGAGCACTATGTAGTGGCAAACATAAAGTGGTGTAATGATTTTCTTCACAGTGAAGGCAATTGGCAGTGAGTTATAAACAAGGTGGTGGAGAAACAAACAAACAAACAAACAATCCCCCTGCCCAAAACAACAAAAAAACCCAACCTAACCCAAACCACCATCAGCACCACCACCAGAACAAACAAACAAACAAAAACAAACAAAAAAAAGCACCCAAACAAAACCAAACCAACAAACCATCCAAACCCAAACCCCACAAAACCAAAACACCAACCAAACAACCAGCCAGACAATACAAAACAAATATGTTGTAGGAATATAAAATAATAACAAAAGTGCTCATGGCTTTGAATAAAGGCATTAGACTGAAATGAGTTAACATACCACTTTAATCTGGGACAAGAAAAGAGCACCAGGCAACTGTGTTCTTAGTGAAGAAAAATGTTGAGAGAGAAGTACAGAAGTGACTCTCCTCCTCTGCTCTGCTCTGGTGAGACCCCACCCAGAGTCCTACGTCCAGCTCTGGAACCCTCAGTACAGGAAAGACATGGACTTGTTGGGGGGGAGGGGGGGGCAGAAGAAGGACACCAAGATGATCAGAGGGCTGGAACAGCTCTCCCGTGAGGACAGGCTGAGAGAGTTGGGGTTGTTCAGTCTGGAAAAGGCTCCAACGAGACCTTATTGTGGTGTTTCGTTTCTTAAAAGGGGCATATAAGCAAGATGGAGACAGACTGTTTAGCAGGGTCTGTTGCGACAGGACAAAGAGTAATGGTTTTAAACTAAAAGAGGGGAGATTCAGGCTGGACATGAGGAAGAAAGTTTTTACAATGAGAGTGGTGAAACGCTGGCCCAGGTTGCCCAGAGAGGTGGTAGATGCCCCATCCCTGGAGACATCGCAGGCCAGGCTGGACGGGGCTCTGAGCAACCTGATCTAGTTGGAGATGTCCCCGCTTATTGCAGGGGATTGGACTCGATGACCTTTGAAGGTCCATTGCAGCACAAACTGTTCCGTGATTCTATGAAGTGGAACAGTACAGTGTGAATAATCTGGAAATCAGGGCTAAAGATGAGCTATTTCCTTTGACCAGGCAAGAAGCAGCTTTAGACTTCACAGCCCCCCCACGTGTTTCAAACCATTATTAGAAACACGGTATGCAAATGGCAGAATAGAAATGGAGGAATAGAGTAAAACAATTATTACCTACTACTGGGATTCAGAAAATTGAAGGTGGAAGAAACACAATGATTATGTATGCTTAGGCAGCCAGAGTATTGCCCTTTAGAAAGTATAACTTTGATCATTAGGATGCTAAAGAAGTGTTGGGGAAAAAAGCTGTTTCTGGACATCTGGAGGCTAATGAAAGCAACAGCACGAAGCAGTGTGAATTTACCAAGTATAGATCTTGGAAGATGAACTTGGTGATTGGGTTTTTGAAACAACTGCAAAATTATTGGGTTAATTCAGATCAGTAGCTATCATTTATTTGGATTTTAATAAAGCATCAGACAGCAGCTTTCAAAATTAATTCAAATTGGCTAGTGAACAAACATGTTCACATGGACAAAAGCTTACTGAAGAACTGCTAAAAAAGATAATGAGAAGTGAAAGCAGTCTCTGAGACTTGGGTGAGATATCTAGTGGATGCCTGGGTTTGCTCAAGTTCTAATATCTTTGTTAATGATTTCTCAGAAAGGAAGGAAAAAACAACCTGTTAATGAAATTTACAGTATGAGGGACTTGTTAACAGTAAGGATGGGGAAAAATTACGAGACTCTACCTAAAGAATTGAATAATGGGCAGGCAATAAGGTTCGCCTCTAAATGCAGGATCATTCTCCTGGGAAAAGTAATTCACAAACTCAGTTACTCAGTAGAATAGAGAAACCTCAATAGTACCACTGCAAAATAGTCCAGAGGAGTTACCAGACCAAAGCAGGTACGAATTTGCAGTGAGTTATAGTAGCAAAATGAGCTAGTGCTATTATGGGATCACACTGTAATATGTAATGTCACCAAGCATGAGTTATAATCTTTGTCTACCAATTTTGTTTTGACTGCAATTGCATACAGTTTTTTCATTTTCTGAAAGAATTTAAGAATTAGGAAAGAATGCAAAATGAGAAATAAAATAAGATTTAGGCAGATAGTATTTGGTTGTTCTAATTAATGTCTCAACTTCCAAATAAAATTAAGTCATTGGCAAAGACATTATGAAAATAAAAAGTGTCTATATATTCATGTGTACACTGAGCAGGTATAAGATAATTGAGAAAATATTAAATGAAAGACCAGTGACTAAGTCTGTGAGTAACCTAAACTCAGTAAAGGAGAGGAACTTTCCATGATTATATCTGAAGACGAGAGAAGTACTAATAGCTATAAGAAGCGTATTTGCAATGCCATCTAGAATTATCTGTATCATTTATGTGTTTAATATTTGGATCCTTGCGTCAGCTATAGTAATATGTGCCTTTAGATGCAACAGGAAGGGGAAGGAAGAGGTGCCATAGCTTAGCTATCCCAGTTTTACTAGAGTGGAACACGGAGAATCCTGCAATGAGAATAATGGGATGAAGTTAAGAAAAGGAACACCAGACCCAGCTGAGTGGTCTACAAGTGCCATCTCAATGTTTCTGTTGACTCTCCAGTCTGGAAAACATTACAAAGTCTGAATCAAAATCAACAGTGGGCCAGATTTACTGCCCTGTCGCATCTTTAAATTTCTCCAGCTGCTGTCAGTTTCTGTCTTTAAAAGATGTTTGAAGAACACCAAATACCTTCACTCACTAGCTAAAAGGTGTGTAGATTGACATCTGCCACTGGCAATGGATTGCACCTACCAGCTGACAGCAGGGTCTCAAAGACCTTGCTTTGCTTACCGGGAACTGCAAGAAGCACATGGAATGGAAGGGTTTGGGCTTATTTTCCCTGACCAGGGCCTGGAATTAGCCCATGACTAATCTTAGCATAGTGATTGTCAGAAGGGATGGCTTTGGAATGAGCAATTCTTGATAAGAAAACATAAAGCATAAAGTTTAATTTTAATTTATTCCCATCTTTAGTGTTATTTTTTTGTGTGTGTGGTTGTAGCTATGCCTTGAAAAGCTCTTACATGACTCTGATTTCTAATCCTCAGACTCTTCCAGAAACAAATTATAGCAGTGTTCAGAAAGCTCACCCCATTGGTAATTGAAAGCACTTTGGGCATCTTAAAAATGAGATTTTGATGCATAGATAAATCTAGTGACACATTACAATATTGCCCTCTGAAAATGTGCAAGATATTCCTGGTTTGCTGCGTATTACATAACATAGCCATTAAATGCAGATTATCTTTCAAACGAGAGGCAGAGATTAATGAGTCAAACGAAAATGATGAATTAAATGAGCGCGATCAGACACACTTACAAAATTAGCTAGGAAATAGTTCTATGGAGACAAGAAATATTAGTGCTAGATTGCTCAAACACAATTTTAAGAAGAGTGGCAATGCATATAAACATACATTATCACATTATAGTATTCTTATTATATTCATTTTTTTCTTCTGTCAAATACATAATGCAAAGCCATTGCAGGCATTACTCTGCAAGTAGTACCTTGGGCAAGAAAAAGGGTGACTGCCTTCTCCTAGATCGAGTACTGAGACTCAGACTGCTGGATTCTGACCCTGAACTGGCTGTTTCTCCCGTGGGGGACGGAGGCTTCAGTGGGGCTCCATGTGAATCCAGAAGTCTCCCCTTGCAGTCAGGCCAGATCAGAGCTATAAATCAAAGCCAATGATTTGCTCTGTGTCTTTAGGCAAATCATTTATCCTTAGCAGAACGCAATTTAGCTTTTGCATAATAATATTTCCTCCCCACTCAGGGATGTTGGAAGGTCTGAGTATTAAAAGGTGGTAAAAAGTTCAGAGAACCTTCGGTGGAAGTTGTTTTGTGAATACAAAGCCATCTTGTTTTCACATGCTATAATGGGCAGGAAGATGGTGGCTTACTACTTACCATTCTTAATGCTTTTTTCCTGCTCATACCTGCTAACAGAGTTCTTTGTATGTTGGCAAGGCTGTCACCAAGACACCTGATATCCAGCTGTGACTAATATTGACCCTGGAACAGAAGCTTAGCACCTCCCCAACCTCTTAATATCCATGAAAAGTGTTCTACAAAAGGAACAGTTTCCACACAAGAGGGATACAGCTCGTCTTTGGAGCATTTCATGGGATCCCTGGACTTTGGAGGCACATCTGCTGACACCGTGCAGTACTGTGATCCCTCCAGCGCAACTCACAGCCTGAGTCGAAGCAGCTGCTCTTCTGCTTCCCCTCTGTAATCAGCTTGTCAGCTTAAGGGCTGCAGTGTTCCAAGGTGGCTGAACTGCTGGTACTCCTTTCTCTTCCTTATGTACAAACTGCTCTGTTCTCCCTGTCTGACTGGTTAACATAGTTATGTTAAGCAGCAGTCTGAACTTATCTGTAGGTTGTTCTGTTTCAAAACTAAAGAAGACCCGAAATCTTAGAGATTTTCTCCAAATCTGTTAGTAGGTTGAATAAAAGGTAGTTCTACCTACCAGCTTTGTACAGCCTTCCTGTGAACAATCCTGGCTGCATTAACCATACCTCTGCAAAAATTTACAAACTGAATATTCAGTGGAGACTGCCAAGATGCCTTGCTGACACTACTTTAATTACCATATCATCTGATAAATGACTGCACAGTTTAGTGAGATTCCTTCGGTGATGGAGATCAAGACACTGGCTCCAGCAGACTGAGCACAACCTCTTCACTTAATTTATGTAAATCTCTGAAATCAGTCATATCCCCAGCATATGTTTCTGGAACTCCATCCATCACCGTCATGATGTCTTTATCAGTTGATGCTAATACTGCTGTTTCTAACTTGAAAGCTAAAAGAAGGTGTGAAAATTGATGGATAGATGAATAGCTGCTATCCCGGATATTTCTTATTCCTGACGGAGCCTGGGATGACAGGTATGTAGTAAGTGAATTCGACAACATCCTGACTGTGTTTGTAATTACATTCTCCAGCCTTATTTTTATAATTCAGTATTTAGCATCAACATTCCAAAATATTGTTGTAAAAGAGCTGTGATCTATAACATTCTAACCAGTGCCTGAACCAAGAGTAATATATTTTCTGAAAATGGGCAATAGAAATCACTGGAGAAAATGAAAATAATTCAGATGCTTGATCACTGGCAATGGCACTGGCCTTGGAGAGCGTAACTCTAGCAAAAAAAGGAACATACAAGATCTATGTGTGGCTGTGCTGACTACAGCGCTGTTTAATTAACTCGGATGGCTGACCTTCCCAGATGCCTTCTAATATGAGGGATTTTCATTGTACTTTACAAAGAAGATGGAGAGGATCCTGAGCAATGTCTCTGGAAGAGTCAAAGCAGTCACAAGGGGAAAAAGCACTGCTGCTGTGATTCCTGTCTGCTGGCAGGGGGCTGAGAAAGGAAGTTTTAGCCCAAAGGCAGCTGCATCATGGTGGAGCTTGTGCGCAGCACCCTCAGAGAAGCACTGTGACTGCAGATGAAATCCAAAAGCTTTAAGGCTGCCCTTCCTGAGGCCTCTGCCATCTCTCTCCTCCCAGCAGCTCCCTTCATCAGGCCATGCTGGTGGCTAGTGAGCCCTTGGCTGGGCATGCAGACAGCCAAGCTGGCATCTTTCATCTACACAGGTTGCTGTGGTGAGGTGGGCTCGCTGCCAGCTCTCTCCGTGTCCTGGCTGTCCTCAGGGCTGGACACCGCTAGAGTTTGCCAAATATCTCAATGAAAAAGGTGGCCGAGGTCTATTTCAGATGTGGAAATAACAGTTAACTTTTTCTTCTGGTCCAACTTGGCTGAGAGGATTTTTTTGACACTTTCATCTGTTACCCAGTTCTTGGCACTGCTGGTTTCCAGGGGTTATTTGGTCCCTACAGCAGCCCCAGTGAGAGACCAGTGTAATTTGGGGAGACCCCTACCAAATCTTTGCATATTTTCCCTTGAGAAAGATGGAGACAAAGAAATCCAGCAGCATAGAACCTCTTCCAGACTTCTGATGCTCTGCTTCAAGCCAGAGTGTCTTGACAAAGCAGCAATAATTTCAGTGGTTAGTGATCTCACGGGAAGCGTAGCACTGCCTGATCAGAGAAACACTTCAAAGCACTATCAAAATTATGATAATTCCTTCATTTAAGAACTCTTTCTGGCTTCCTATCAAAGTGTACACTTACACTGTAGCCACACAAGTGTTATTATAGATAGCTTTAAGCTAACTATGTAGCTTTCAGAACAGGACAAATAAGCTGATACTGTTCTGCATGCTGCCTCTGAACTGAGAGACTTCAGACACTGCTCACAGGCAGTTCTCATGTGGTGTTTACAATCTTTATCTCATAGTTCTAGTCTAATATACCCTAACTTCATACTACAGTAATTTTCAAGTTCTTAATTTAATTCTTCTTGTTCCAAAGCCTCCAGGGAAGACTCATGGCTAGAAATTACTCTTCTTGCAGTCTCACATGCAAATGTCATCATTTCAGTGAATGCTGCTTCTACTTCAGGGCAAATTCAAAAGACATGTTCTTCTTGGGGCTAATCTTCAAGGACATTCACTCACCTTTCGTGAAAAGCAGAAAATCCCTGGTCCACATTTTTATTTTGGAAGATGAAGTGAACCCACTGGGTATTTCTAGCCTGAGCCAGCACCTGGTCAAGGCCTTGGGATCAAGTCCAAACTTTTCAAAGGACAGTAGATGCTATCGTGGCTGATGACATTGCATCTTCAGATAAGGGTGGTACTGTGACTACACTCACTAAAATGTTCCCAGGAATTGGCATCACCAGGCAGAAACAGAGTCACCAAAAGGATGTTATCTGCCTGCAACAATAGTGTTTTAGAATACTTAATCATGAGCAACACACATAACAACTGTCTTTTAAGCAAAAATGGCAAAGTAAAAATTAATATAGTCATTTATCTTACATTGTAAGCAGACACATTTAGCAAAGGAAGACTGTCATTTTCTATCAAATAACTTTGATCGAGACTAATGACTTCCCTTCAAACTCCCATTTTTCTTCAGATCTCCATCCTTTCTGTAAAAACTAAGGTTTTAATTATATTCTTCTTCCCTAGAGAAGGACTTATATAAAAACAAATCTTGAGCCTTGCAGCATTTCAACATTTTACTCTTACTTCCTATTACTAGTATAATTAAACAAGTTGATTTCACAGAGCCTATGGACACATTTTTATTGTACATTTTATACATCGCAGGCTCTCCAAGAGTACATCCTTCGGAGTTCTTTCCACAGGATCCTGTATTGTCTCCTCTTTCTTTGACCATATAATGCTGTAACTCTAAAATAATAGTTTTCAAAGGGATTGCTCTCCTCCTGCATTTTATTGGGTAAAACAATCATGATTTGCAAAAGAACTCAAAAGATACTGTCCTAATTACTTTCCTGTGTGGTTAATCGTAAATTTTGATTTATTCTCTGGGATAAGTTACACAAAGCTACTAGCATCTAAGTACATTTTTATACATTAATCCTGGGGAATTTTGAGCAGCTTGTTCAATTGATACTTATTAAATGACCAGTCCTGACAACGAAGTGTAGTCAAAATAAATGGTAAGCCTAAAATGCAACATTTTTGATTACTAGAGATTTAATCAATTGAAGGAAACAGCAAGGCAAAATAATGAGTGATTTAAATACTGCACATGAATCATTTTAATAGTCTAATTAAAGCAAAAATTAATAACACAGACTTTGTCAAGCTTGTCCGCAACAAAATGCTACCATGCTGAAACTCAAGAATCAAATTTCACATTCTTCATCACATAGTGCAGAAGAAAGCAAATGAGATAAGTTACAGTTTGAAGTGTCAAGGGAAGGCTGTTGAAGGTAAATGTACCTACATATTGTCAAAATACAGCACTGCACATTTTTTCCATCTGCGTCAACAATATGTACCATAGGAGAGAGCGAGCTGCACTGTGTTGCAGTGTGCTGTGTTTTGGGTGATATGAGTCCTAATGGAGAGAGCACAAGAGCAAGCAGCAGCAGTGGCAGCATATCCCACTATTGATAGGATAATGGAGGGAGTGGATGCATAGTGTTTCAGAAGTTCAGATAGAAGTGTGAATGCATTGCAATTATTTATCATCCCATTTTCCTAATGAAATGAGTTACTTTGTCATACAAGTGGTAAAAGGCACTTGAACCAAAGGAAAGAGCAGGTTGAATTCTGGCATCTTGGCTCATGGAAGGATTGCTGTCTGCATCTTTTGTCCCTTCTACATAGTACAAAATTACCTATGGTAATTTGCTTTACCTATGGTAAAGCAAAACTGTAGTGCCATCTCTTCAGGAATTACCAGAGTTGTTCAGCTCATGCAAATATACAAAGAGGAATAATACGGCTCAGAATTGCAAGACATGAAGTGTGTAGTGTTAAAATGTGACACAGTGAGTCACTGACTAAGACTGCATTAGCGGTCTGTATGTGCTTGTGTGCGTGAAATGTGTGTGTGTGGAGCAGCACTGCCATAGAGAGGAACCGAACCTAAGAACCTAAGAACAGGGATTTTACTTCAGAGTAGTTGAGATCTTTTACCATGGATTAAATTCCTGTTGGCTGCTGAAGTGCGTCTTCTGGCTCAGTTTCCTCCATAAGGAATCCTGAGTAAGCTTTCCCATATGGATCCCTGATGTGAATCAAAGTGCAATAAGATTTGGGGGAATGATGGGAAATTGTCTTCAAAGGTACGCTCCTGATCTTTGTCTTATGATGCACAAGTATGATTTCGAGGTTGTCATTATAGGCTGTTTGCATATACAGCTACTTTGAAAAATTATAGACCCAAAATGCACAAAACCATTAGCTCCTATATTGGAGTACAAACCCGTTCTTTTACTGGTCTTATTCATACTTACTAAAGCAAGAGTAACACAAGTTAAAGTTCTTTTAAAATAAGAGGATCTAAATCTATACATGGCAAGTATTCACTTAAAAAAATCCTAAAACTGATAATGACATAAAAACCCTAGAACTGATTTTAATATTATCTAGAAAGGAACTTTGATATTGAACTTAGAGGTCTTAAATTTGGGGTTTTGGTTTGACTGTACATTACCAAGTTGCTTAGGGCACTTAAAGTTCAATACTATTCAAACAGGGACAATAAGAAAAGTATATTTGAATTAATAATCTGGTCTTTTCATGATTAATAGTGAGAAATACAATGTGGTTCATCTCTTTCTAAGGTGGATAGCTAAATTAGGTCAGGTGGTCATATATTGCATATGTTGCCCATGCAAAAAGTCTAGAAAAACAGAAGGGAGAGGAACAGATGCATATAGGTAGGTGAGAGGAGATGAATATGAAATGTCCAGCAGTTAAAATAAAAAATCATTGACATTTTACATGTCTCATTTCAAGTACTTAACTGACAGAAAATGGGAAAATGGGGCTTCGGGTTTAATTTGAAAACTGTAAATGCTGGTCATTTCCAGTAGTAACATAAGTAGTGTTCATCTTTATTTTTATATAGCTAGGAATATGACTGTCTCAGTTCCCGAATCTTCAAGAAGCAGTAATATACACACACACAAATTACCTGGATTTTATTTGTTTACTGCACAGAAAAAGTGTGTGCACTTACCATGGCAACCTTGCTTTCTTCAATAACACTTGGCACATCTGTGAGCCACTAATCTTAATGGAATATATTTACTCATTTATGCTATGAATGCACTGAAAATTGCATCAAGCATAGGATAGGACACTGCATCAAGGTGAGACACTCAGCTTCTGTCTCCCTTTTTTCCACTAATAGCCTGGATGCTTCTTTCAAATAAACCAATGTCTCTAAGCCTCTGCTTCTTGCCTGTCATTTCTCTGCCTCCTTTTGTCAGATGGTTGTTTTGTTGTGGTTAGAGACTTCAGCTCATCCTGATGCTCATGCAGCTCCTACCGTGATGGGATCCAGTTCTTGCGAGTGGCCTGCTGCTGATCTCATGCACATGCACAGCCACTGATCGGTAGAGGCAAGCCAAGAAGTTGCTGTCATAAATTATTGATGATCATCTCTCGTAAAGCTGTCTCTTTCTAGTCTTCATAGTAGTGAAAAATCAGTTCTGTTTATATGATGAAGAGACAGCAACCAAATGGAGAACTGTAATGCTCTGCACATGCTTATGTATTTATCTTTTCCTTTACCTGTGCTATTGTATCACTCAACGCGTGCCCCGTGGGCAG
The DNA here is from genome assembly GCA_013399365.1 of Pampusana beccarii. Taxonomy (NCBI): domain Eukaryota; kingdom Metazoa; phylum Chordata; class Aves; order Columbiformes; family Columbidae; genus Pampusana; species Pampusana beccarii. The sequence goes on from VWYH01003030.1 coordinate 868,057, forward strand.
GAGTCAGGAGAGCTCCATGCTGCTGGAGCAGAGCACACAGGCCCTGAGATGACATCTCAGTTCTTCCTCCCCTGGTGTGACTCTGCCTGCGACTCCGGATATCAATGGTGTTTTTTCCTCACCTGTGGCTATTACAGGTGTCCCTCCAGAATTCATTCTGGACTTGCTCCTTCACTCCAGATTTGCTCCTTCACTCCCTCTGGGACAGAATGTGGTCTTGCTCACCATCAGGAGCAATCTCCATGACTGATACTTCCCTGGATGAGGGCATAGATGAGACGAGGTCCTGAGGTCCTTTAGAGCTTCCTCAGCAAAGGATTCAGGAAGAAATAAATGATGCCAAGGTCTGAAGTGACATCTCTGTGACTGCCTTTTTTTTTCCACAGGTGTTACTTCTGAGGGCGATGGCTCAGTTTTTGAAGCTGCTGGTATCTAAGGGCCTTACAGAAAATCTCCACCTTTTTTTTTTTTTTTTCACAGTGGACAACCTCTGTGGGTGTTTTAAGAGGCCTCAGTTGACAGTTCAGCCTGGTTTCCAAGAAACCATCATGTCTAGGGTGGTGCAGCACAGATGTCTTCCACCTCTAGGCTATGTCCACACTGCTAAAAGACATCTGCTCCAGGAAACAGTGCCGAACTCCCAGGCCAAATCGTACCATATTTTTGTACTTGTTCACATTGTTCTGTAGACTGGGTTCATGTCTTTGGACTCTGTGCAGCATGCTTATGGCCCTAGGAAATAATCGCTTGCTTTCTTTGTGTATTTTGTTCAGTTCAAACAAAATTCCTGGAATAATGCGAAGGCTGTGTTATAGCCTGCCAAGCTGCTCTCATTTTCTTTTCTTTTGTGATGCCATCAGTGTGTACTACGTGCCCTAGTGCACAGCAGGGCGATGCAGGATGAAGTTTGAGGTGTTCCAGGCCTTTTGGGCTAATTTTTGAGGGTTGAGGTAGCCAAAGCTGGCTGGTCATGCTTATGAAGCATGGGCTGCATCCCAGGTTGGTTCCTGTTCCCCAGTGGTTTCACTTCAAAAGAGCTGAAGAGTGACCTGAGGCACAAAGATATAGTTTGTGTAAGATCAGGGCAGCAGGACCTGGGAAGGAGCTGGGGAGTTAAATTTTCTGACAGCGTAGGCTCATCCACATAAAGGCTGAAACAGCTCTGTAATTTTTGGCCAAGAAAAAAATGCACAAAAATGCTGATAATTATGATAACAATTGAAATGGATGGTTCAGAAGTAAACCAGGAATTTACAACTGTAATGACAAGCTAGATATTATCAGAGTAAGATAAATAGGATGAGCTTTTGCTTTCTTTTGGAGTAGAATGGTACAGCAAGAAGGTAAGGTCTTTTCCATAGCATTAGAATTATGCAAAATGATTTTGTAAAGACTCGTCCACTTATTTAGGAGAAGAGCACCATACTACACACAATATCCTGCAGGTTTTGGCAAGAAGTGTTTTTTAGTCTTTTTTCTTTTTTTAATGCAATACTGTAGATAATACGCACTATAATTGTTTGCATTCTGAGATATGGGATGTAATTGCACCATTGAACAAGAAGTGCTCGCTGATGCATTTGCCCAGTTATAATGCATATATCGTCCAGGGATGGGGGATAACTCTATTGTTTCTTTTCTGTATCACGCAATTAATTTTTTTTTTTTTTTTTTTTTTTTTTTTTTTTTTTTTTTTTTTTTTTTTTTTTTTTTTTTTTTTTTTTTTTTTTTTCTGTACAGTGCAAGTCACAACAGCTTCTCAGCCCTCACTGGAGACTTTTGTAATTGTTAGACCATCAATATGTACTCCTTTTCTACCAATATATAGCAAAGTGAAAGTCCCTCTCTTTGTATATAAATGTGTGCATGCTTTTATGTCAAGAAAGTACTCTAGAGTGTATAAGGGCTAAGCAGCTATAAAGTTCAAAATTAACATAATTTCTACAGAGAACAAACACTGTAAATAAAATGTTTACGCAAAAGATGAAATCAAGATTATTATAGATGGAAAAATATACTGGCTATAAAAATATATAGACTAAGATATTAACTTTCCCAAAGGATATGTGGAAGAGAAAGAAAGCAATACAGATTAGCCGGTGTTTGTAACGGTATTAGTATGAGTATGTATTTCTTTATGTGTTAATGAGAGGATAAGAAGAATGCTTTTTGAGATATGATCGTGTTTTCCCTGTAGAATGAGGAATTATGACCGCAGCTCTTTAATTTGATACCCTTAGGAAATGTGAGTTTAAGCCCTCTTACTTCAGAAAATCTTAGCATGAGTGGTGCTACAGTGGTAGCAGCAAAGAGGGAGAGATGAGCTGGTGAGAGCAGGCTATGTGTTTAATTTTAATGAAATAATACTTATTGCATTAGACAAGACAGACCTGATGGGAACGTCCAATGCAATTTTTACAAGCTTTCCATAGTTTTTGGCACAGACTTCAACATTTAACAAAAATATGTTTGCCATAGTATGCTATTGCATGGATTCAGTGTGAATTTAGCCAGGGTAGCATTCCCTCTTAAAAACTTTGATGATAAAAATAAATGTAAACACCTTCTCCTCAAATTTCCTTTAAAAAAAAAAAAAAGTGTGATCAAACAGATATGTTTTTCATATTTTCTCTGACTAGGCTTGAAAGAGCATCTGGGATCTCTTCAGCAATTTATTTGCAAATATGTTTTTTAAACAGATTTGTAGATATTGCCTGATCCAGACCTCACTAAATTCATTGTCACGAGTCCCACTGATTTTGCTGAACTTTAGGTTAGATCCTGAATGGTGTTGGAAGAGTGCTTTAGTGTGAATGCCTCAAACCATATCCTGTACTCCTTATCTAGCCTGCAGATACACAGTAGGATCACACTGACTTACTATGGCAAGTGTGTGGGGAACAGTAGATTGGAGCAGTAGAATGAATAAATCAATGTGAAATTATCAGCTGAATGGTACAGTTTGTCCCCAGCAAGTGGAAACTTTAAAAGGAGGTGTTTAAAAAGTAAGTGGCTTCTTACAAGTGCTGTGGAGTGTGCGTATATATATATACATATGACTCTCATGATATGTGATTTATGCTTATGTAACTCCCAAGCCTGCAAAAATCGTCTGCACATCAAACTCAGAGTTCCCTATAATTTAAGACAAATTCTTTCTCTGACAAAAGTACATTTTACTGAAATAACATATTTCTAAATCGTGTCTGACTACTTTCCTCTGGAAGCTGAGAAGCACAGATTAATCACACAATCAGTAAAAGGATAATATTTCATGGACTTGCCTTTTAAAAGTCATATAGAAGTTCTAAAAGAAGTTTTAACCCTAAAATGGTAACAGATTTGATAGTGACATTGGCTTTGGGCATAAAAGTGTTGCACAGTACACAGCTAATGCACAGCAGCTCCTTGGGCAGATACTTGTAAGTGCCCCCTGTCAGTATAATGATGTTTGCCCTCTTTCATGTTCCCCTGTGGGTAACAGCATCCATGGAGGAAATTCCCACCGAGGAAGCAGAATGTTGTGAGTTAACACCTTTGCTGTCTGCAAGAACATGCATCTTTCTTGGCCTTCAGTGTATCTACAAGAGTGAAAGCTACCTGAAGGGGTTTCAGAAGCTGGGTTTGTCTCTGCCAATGCTCCTGCCAACTCTTTTCCAACCACTGTAGCCTTGCAATTCTGCTAGGCATGCCAGCTTCCTCCTGGACTAGTTCGGTTGCCCTAATCTTTCAACCACATAAGCGACAGCACAAGCTGTGGTGGGCAGAAACCAAGGGAGCCAGAGAGCGATGAGAGTCGTCGTGGCCTTCCTCAGCCAAGCGGAAAGCCAGGACCCCTGAATGGCTCGGTCTTTGCTAGCCCACAGCTGACACAGAATCTTTGCCAGAAGTCACTCTTGCCTGAAGGACCACCTGACTTGCTAAACTTCATTCTGTTTTCTGGATACTACCGTCCTCTCTGCAGCAAACACTTTTAGTAAGGGCTGCATCAGAGCTCAGAAATTGTAGTCCCCAAGGGCAAGTAATAATACAGATGGGAGAGATGGGGGGGAAGAGAAGGTGTCTGTAGGTGACAGCAGGTGACACGGGGCATGGGTCAGTTTGCAAACCTCTCCCATCCTTGCTACTCAGCTATTCCCTTTTTCGGATTAGACTTCACTTACATCTCAGACTTGAGCATTTTTCCACGCTGATCTGACTCGGGGGTGAGGATTGAAGAATAAGGATATGACCACACAGCAGCCAGGATTTGGCTCCAGGAACACTTTGCCAAAGCAACTGTAAATGTAGCTCTTCAGTGGTCACTGCGATATATAAATTGAGAAAAAGTTGAAAAGAGAGGGAATTAATTCATCGTACAGTGGAGCAGAAAACTCACATCTGTCCTTTATACAAGTCAGTACACCCCATTTATTAATGCTGTTCTCTGCACTGCCGGGTCTAGGCAATTAACTTCCCCTGACTGGCTTCCCTAGTGTGAGGAAAGATAGACAGTGTGTTTATCATTGGAACATATTGATTTCTTTTTTAAAATTCTCAAGTAAATTGCATCATTTTCAATATGTTAGACACTAGAAGATAAATGCCTGATCACTTGCAATAATTAAGGGATGAACTTAATCTTCTAAATTCTGGGGCTGAAACACTGTTTAAAATGTAAACAAGAGAAAGGCAATTCTGGGTAAATCAAGATTTGGTTTGCCTAGCCTGCAAGTTAAGGTCTGGTTTCAAAACTCCAGGCTCTTCTGTTCCCCAGAAAAATGCATTAAAAATTAGCCCTTCACACGTGCAAGCATCAAGAGCTTCAGATTTTCTGAGATAGACAACCATGTACAGCGTGCATCTGAGATTAAAATCCAGTAGCCCCAAGGCACCTATTTGTAAAAAGATATTTAGGTCATTTCAGTACCCATTCTTTGTGATTTGATGTGGAAAAACATGTAACTCTAGCTTTTATGTTAAACCATGCCTTCAACTTGTTAACTCTCCTTCCTCCCTCATTGAGTCTCTCAGTCGTCTCTCACATCTGCTACAGTCTGAGCTGAAAGGAAAGAAAGGGTTCAAAATTAAGGACTGACAAAACTTTCAAAGCAAGCAGCTGTACTCAATATGTAGAAAACTGGACGATTAAGATGCGTTGTCACCTCCAACATTTTAGAAAGATTTGGCCTGTTTACTCTGAGCCTCCTTACCCAAATTTTATTTACCCTGATGTTTTCCGCTTTGAACAGATGGTGAATCAACCTTCTGGGTGTAAGGCTGGCTAGGCTTTTAGAAAAGGATTTAAAATACTAAATAAAAGCATGGATAAAGTGCATCATCATGGAGAGGCTGTAGGAGCAAATACAAAGCCCAGAGCACAGCTAAGATTAAATCTAGAGAAGTGGAAGGTTCATCTGTCAGGAGCAAGAAAACACCCGAGGTAAAACATTGCACGTTCTTGTGTACAGAGGGACAGACTCTGCCAACCGTCCTGACACCATGTGGTGCCTTACCCACTGGAAGAGGGAATCAGAGGCTTCCCGGCAGCGCTAAGATAGATAGAAGGGCACTTCTGCCAAGCTGAGGGAGCAGTGATGGCTCTGCAGGGCTGATCCGTACAGGAACAGATGACTTGTTGTGTGCTTGTCCAGTCCTTTTGGCTTTAATAAAATTGAGGCGGTCTCTCTTTTCTCAAGAGCTACTCTTGCACTTGCAATATCGAACTCAGTGAATCTGAATTCTAAATGCCATTTGAATGAGCCTCACATGAAAGAGTTAATTTACGATCAAAGTCAGGAGGGAGTGTTGCTCTAGAGGCTGAGAACAGCAGTCCAAAGAGGAAGGTCAGGCTGATGGGAATGGCAATAACAGTAAAAAAGCAGAGACAATAGCAACAAAATCAAAAAACAAGTGGAGACTCATAAAATAAATATTAAGCCAACTAATCAGAATGTCTGAGTATAAAACATCGGTAAGAAATTACCTCTGAGGAAAATGTCATGAAGACGAGAAATAAAACAAAGTAAAATTAACAGGAGGCAAGAACTGGCTAAACCAAATGCCAAATAAAAGCTGAAAACTCAGGCACGGAAACGACCATATCTAGAAACAGAGAAAAATGCGACTAGTGGGAGACAGCTAAAAAAGGATGTATATTCAAGAAGCTGACTGTGGCGGATGGAAGCCCTGGCAGTTTCTGACCCCAGACAGTCCCTGCAGGGTCTGGGTGCTGCAGTGCTCCCAGCCGCGGCCCTGGCTGCACCCAAGAGATGTGCCCATCGTGTGCCTTTTCCAGGCAGCTCCTGCCGGCTGAGCTTCGTGAAATCTGGCCGGAGTTTAAAGCCATACTGCTGTTAGCCATCCACTGGGGTGGATTTTTCCACTGGCAGAGAACTGCTGGCAATGAATCAAGCAGCCAGTGAATAAGAAATAAGTACAGCCAGACGTTTGATAACAAAAATATTGTCAGAGAAAATCTCCGGTTCATTTAGAGCGGTCTGTTGTTGTGCTCAAGGTGTCTGTATGCTTCAGGAGCCAGGCAGAAAGCAGAAAACAAGCCGCACTGCTTCACTAAAGTGTAAACACACTGTGGATTTTGATCTGTTTCAACAAACTGCTTTTTTTTTGGAAAATTTTCAATAACCCACAGGAAGCACCGGTGAAAAACCAGAACTGGATACTGTCGAACACAGAACACTTCTATGAGAAAAGCAAGGGGTAAATATCTGTTCTGCTTAACTCTGGAAGTGATGTAATTTGGGATTGTCCCTTCTCAGTTGGGTACTGTTACCACCAGGTTGAGAAATAGCACTAAGGCTGAAGATTTCTGATGGATCCAGCTCTGGCAGTTTAAGAAGCTGCTGCTCACAGTTGCCTGTTCTGTCTCTGTGCCAAAGGCTGCTGGCAAGAAGGAGTGCAAAGCAAATGTGTGCTTATGCTTCATTTCACAGCCCAGCATATTCATGCAACCCCCTCCGATAAAAGCGAGTTTGTATTAAGATGTCAAGCTACGAACTCCTGTGGCCAAGGTATGGGTTCACTTTAATCAAGCCTGATTTGTAATCCCTGGTGAAGTGTCAAGTTAAGCAGTGATTAAGATGGTCTTAAAACACCTCAGCTATTACCTTCATTGCCAGTGAGGCAGAGCTTTCACATAGTTCTTGACCTTGTGCATATTTTAAATAATTTAAATCCATATAAAATGAAATAGCACCAACAGAAGATATTGAATAATCTTTGCAAATAGTTACCCTGAAAGAGATTCACGTGAGTACCTCATGGTATATGAACTATAGTCATAGTGTACACACATAAATATATGACAGCCTTGTATAAATCTCTGCACAAAACCAGTGAAAACAAGAACCCAAACACAATTTTTCATATTTGCATTATGATGTAGTCGTTATTGGATGTAGCAGTATTATTAGCAATTTGTAACAATAATTAAAAAAATATATATGTTTCTCAGGCTCTTCCTGATTAAGGACAGGAAAAAAAAAATGTTTATACCGACAGAAAAATTCCCAGAATGTAAATGCATGAATCTTTCAGGACTGGGCTGGTATCTTATTATAGATAGCTGTCCTACCAATAATGAAACCGATTTTCGTAATGCATCTGCTTTGCTTTTCATTCTTAAAGATGGATATTGCAGGAAAACTTTCCATCTTCAGGTTAATGTTACTTTCCCTCCTTTGTCTTTTTTTGTGTGCTTTGCTTCTCCTATTCATTTCACACTTTTTTTTTCCCCGTCAGTCCCTTCTCTCCAGTCATTTTTCTTCGTTCTGTTTTCCTTTCAGCAACAGTTCTTTCTTCTTTGCAGTCACTCCCTCTTCATCACAAGAGAAATCTGGAAGAAAAATAGTTGAGGAGTGTTTTCTCTTCCTCACTAGAGGAAAGTTGCTGACATAGTGGGCCATCTCTCAAAGGAACAGGGTTGAGCTCCTGAGGTGCATACACTGACTGTACCAGCTCTGCTTTTCTTTTGCTGCTACATGCTCTCACATTACATGCTTTTTCCAGGCAGCCTCGGTGTTAAGATTCATCTGCCCCTTTCCTGCATCTTTGATAACACTTCCTGTGTCTCTTTGTACAGTCATAGATAAAATGTCTCTCCTTCAGATTGCCCCTCTGCATCACTCCTTGGATTTTCTTCCAGGTGGGATGTGAGGGCCTCCTCCAGCTGGGAGCTTTCACCCCTGGTCTTGTATCTGGTGGTACAGATGCACAGAGAAGACAGCCGACAGGATAATTGCCCAATTCAAGCATGGATGAATCCACAGATGGACTACTCCATCTGAGTGTGCTCTCTTTAAACAAATAAAAAATAAACTAAACAATTGTTACATTAGAGCAAGTTCAAATAAAAATACAGAATATTTGGAATATGGAGCTGGGACTCAAGAGGAAGAGAATCGAACCCACTATGTCTTGGAGAATAAATGACAAATAATAGACTTCTTTGCACTTGTCCAGATCTAAAATAGGTTCAACAATTACAGAATACTGTTTGTGAGATTCTCCGGGTCAAACAACTTCTAAGGGTTTTTTTTTATTCTTTTGCCTAAATTTGTTTAAGTTTTCTTTTAGTACAAAGAAAAATAAACTATTAATTAAACAAATTAAAAGATCAAACAAAAATAGCAACTGGAGGTAAAAATAAAACATTACCTTGGTAAAAGTACATAAGCTCAAACCAGTTTAAAGACCACTATTTTTTTATTTTTTTCTGGTTTTAAATATTTCAGCATTAGTTCGAAGTGTATGCGGTACTGTAGCTGCCTGTGGCAACTATATGTTCTAGTAATCACAGGACTGTGAAACACAGATCAATATCACGGAGAGGCTATAATCAACATTCAGATTAATGAACAGGATTGTATTCACCAGGGAACAGTAGAACAAAGACTAGTTGTGGAATTTAATTGCTGAGTTGCTACTAAATCTCGGCTTTCTATCAATCTTTCTCCATTGTAACTGTTGATGCATAGCAGACATTAGGAAGGAAACAATAACAGCGTAATTCAGAATGGCTGGGATTTGAGTGAATTTGGGACCTTCATGAAAAAAAGTCAGGATTATTTTGTACCTCTGAGCCTGTGAAAAGATAGAAGAGATTATTGCCAATTCTTTCCTTGAGTAGGATCTTTTGGTAATCCTTTTACTCAGTAGCACTGCTAAACCAAATTAATAGCTAAGCAAAACCTTCCTGGAGCAATTTTAAGTCTATTTGTTTCAACGCCCTTTTGAGTGAAAGTTCCAGCTTTTCATTAATTCAATTAAGTGAACTGCTATAGAAAATTAGTGGTGGAAATGACCTCTAGGTATGTATTATTTAGGTTAGCTTCCTGTAACGAAAGCTTGTTAGCTCTAACAGACTGTCTTTTTAGTGCTTTCTTTGGAGCTTTTTATAGACATATGGTTCAGTAGTTCCTAAGAGGCTGTTCTTCACTTTCATAGGTTCCACTTGTGGGACACTTTCTCACAATGCTTATCCTTAAATTTCCTGCTGCTTCATATAATTTCTTCCCTTCCCCACCCTTATTCATATCCTTTAGTTTTTTGAATCTTGTCCCTTCATAGTTATGCCCATTCATGTGGATAACTTAATAAAACTCTCCCTCTTTTTTTTTTTTTTTTTTCTTTGACAAAGCTGACTACCTTGCTTTTGCCCATTGGCGTTACAGCACTGTTAGCTAATTCATTTCCATTCCTGTACCATTTTTTCTCTTCAGCTAATCCCTGTAGAAGCGTGATTGTTAATTACACCTCTCTAAATTCTCTCCTAGCACATGGTGGAAAGCTAAAACCCCAGGACATGATCCCTTAGCTTATTCAACAGAAACTTGCACTGACTTTCTGATTGTCATTATTGCTTATTACACACTCATCTCCAGTTGGCTGTTTACATAGCATTTTCTCAGCTCTCAAATAGTTCATTCTTTAATTTTTATTTTTTATTTATTTTTTTTTTACCTCGTTGCCTTCCAGTCCTTTTTTGTGTTGACTGTCAGTATTTTTATTAATCATTACGAGATAAAAACAGAGATTCTTGCTGGCCCAATCAACTGTATTTGGTACATATAAGGCAGCTGCATTTAAGAAATATTTTCAGGTTGACTATGATCTTACTGTTTCCCTAACCATCGTTCCTCAATTTCCGTATGACCTAACATTTGAAAACTGCATGTGGATTTTCTGCTAGCTCATGTTGTCTGCTCTGTTCTTTTGACTTCATAGATAGTTTTTACCTATTGTTCATTATATCATGTTGTAAAGTACTCTCATCTAATTTTTCTAAAATTTATATTGAAAGTACAGGTCAATATAAATATTTTATTGAATCTTTAAAACGAGTCATCTGCCATCTTTCCTTCTTTCCTACTGAGTGTCTTAAGTCCAGTTTAAAACTGATGTAAGAGGACACTTTTTCCTCCTCCCGTAGGAATTCTAGCTGGCTTTCTTCATGGCACTATTCCTGCATCAATAAATAGATGCTTATCAATATGTCTATATCTCTGCTAACAGGCTGAAGATTATCCTACAGAACACTGCCTGAGAAGATACATCTTTTAGTTTCCCTTTCAAGGTCACTTAGGTCACCTTAGAGTCTCTCCTACCTCTCTCCAGTCAGAGGTTTGCATACAACGAGTGGAATTTCCCCAGCACGCTTCAGACCATCCTTTGACCTTCTTGTCACAACTCCTGTCCTGGCACCCGCAAGGCAACAAGCCATCCTGCTCTCTCTAACTGGGTCACAGATGGCCCAAGCCACATTCTTCACTTACTCACTGAAGGAACATCCATGAGAAAAATTAGAACAGATGTACAGCAACTTTTTCTTTGGCATTTACACCACCCTCTGGTCTAATTAATCCTGACATTGTGACCATCATAATATGAACTGCATCAAAGGAATGAGACAACAGATTGTCCTCTTGATGGCAAATATGCTTATTTTCCATTCCAGTGAGACATGCTTTTATTTTCCCTTTCTGTGAGACAGGTTCTTATTTTGCCTTTCTGTGAGACAGGTTCTTATTTTCTTCTGCGATCTCTAAATTTATGAGACTAAACATAATTAAGACCTTAAATTGATGTGTGTGTGAATTCCTATGAAGGGAAAGCAGATACAGTTGAGGAAAAAAACAGTCTACTTTCACATATCTCTTCTGATACACAATTCCATATCAGAGTTCTCATTTGTTTTGCTGGTAATAAGGTACCATGCTAACAATTTTCGGTACCTGTTAATAATATATGTGGCAGTTATACATATTTTATACTAAAGGTTGTCTTAAAAGCTACATCTTTACAGGTAATAACTTGCTTAGAAAAACACTTTCTTGAATTATTTATACTTATTTGGAACAACAAAATCAACTATCTTTTTATAAAGTTAGGTTTCAAAAAAGAACCATTAATAATATAGTTATATATCTTGGGACTAAGGTGGCTTAATATTTATTTTATAATCACGTAGGAAAGACAGTTTGCTGCAATATAACTAACCAAGCAAGACTTATCTATAAAACATTCTAATAAGACTTCATAGGTTAATAGAAAACTTACTAAAAGGAAAATGTCTGAGAATGCTTTCACATACAGAGATAAGAGAAAAGGGAAAAATGGTAAGTTTTGCAAAAACTCGTCTCTTTCTGTGAAAACTTTAAAAATAACAAGTACTGACAAAAATGTTATTTTGAAACATTTACAAAACCCTTATTAATATTTTGCATAAATGGTGATATTGAACATCATGAGACTGAAAAGAAAAAAGAAATCTGTCACAAATCTAGCCCCATAGTGAGAATTACATGGGCAGAAGTCTTGCCTAAATGGACAATACCACATGTAATAGCACTGATTCTTCATTGTCTTAGACTTCTTGCCACTGCCTGTAAAGATAGTGTAAAATTCTATCAGTAGTTTGTGGTATTTTCACACAGTCTGTGCCAACTATTCTTTATTATGATTTATGTCATCCCACAAGAAGAGGGGATCTTCCTGAGGCAGTTCTATGTGACCAGCCTTATCTCCAATAACCTTCAGGCCACTTGAAGGATCAAATTCTCCAGGGTCTTTGCTTTTGGTCATATGTGGAATGGACAGTACAACAAGTTGCATCACTGGAAAAGTTCCATGGGAACCATGTGGGAGCAGTTTTGTGTGATTCCAGACCTGCATTTTGAGGAACCCTGGAGACCAGAGCAGCCATGGAGGTAGCCGGCAATCTCTGTGTGAAAGAGGGAAAGATACATTCATGGGAATACTGACATTTACCAGCTTTTCTCAATTATGACTTTGCAATACTAACATGCTCCCAGAATAGGAAATAGCAGTGAGCTCTTTCTGTTTCCTCAATGAGTGATTCCCAAATCCACAAATATCTTTCAATATCATTTCATGACTGCATCTCAGAAAAAATGCTCCCATGAAAACATATAAAAAGACATTCTCCATTGGCTTCCATTTCAATGCCAAATCTACCTCCCTTCTGGCATAAATTTAGTGTTAATTCATTTATGTCACTGCAGATAAGTTACATGGACAATAAAAAATTATGAAAGTAATATTTGAGAATTTATTAATCTTCAGAAAATAAAACTCACAGCATCTTAATTTACCTACCTCAGTATATTCTTTGTCCTTTTCATTTTCTGTAATTGTGTCCTACATTTATGCCTCAGAAAGCTGGACAGTCTGATGCATGTTGCTGTGTCCAAAGCTGCTTCTGCGCGTGTATGTGTGCATTGCTTTGAGAGGGTCATAAACATCTGTGAACACAGTACTTGAGAGAGGAGTGAAAAGAAGAATGTTGAATGAATTTTTGAACATACTTTTCTCCATGTTACTGCCTGTCCGTGTACATGAGATACTGCCAGTTCTCAAACAGTTGTGTTTGCATTAGTGAATGGTGTATTTCCAGTGCACATGAGCGCACACACTAAGCCGAACGCATGCTTGGGTAGCTAATACTATATTTCTTCCGTAACCACTTGATTTGTATTATGTCAAACTGATAGCGAGAAACAATTGCTTCTGCTTTTCTCCTTCATTGTTGTGAAAAAATAAAGAAAAAAAGAAAAAAAAAAAGAAAGTGATATTCACATAGATGGATCTTTAGTGTTATTTCCTTTTGTGTTTGATTTTGTTCTTGGCTGGGGTGGATGCAACCTTTTAACAGCAGACAGGTATTAATGGAACTAGTCTTGCAGAGAAATCAGCAGTCTGTGAAGCAAACTGCTGCCTCCCAGTCAGAGGAGAAAGAAAGTCCCAAATGCTCTGGTCTTTTGACTGCAATCTTACTACAAATCTGGGTGGATATAGATTGTTGCTGTCATTCATAGAAGAGCTGTAACAAAACTTTGTGATAGGACTTAATGATTACACTCTAAGGGCAGGTTGGACCAGACCTAACCCTTTGCTAACGCTCATCACATCATTCCAATCAGCCACTGCTGACTCCTGCACAATGGTTTCTGATCTCTTTTCAGTCAATAATTTAAAGCTTCAACAAGAGTTTTCTGGCTGTTGCTAGTGACTGTGGAAATACCAGCAGAAGTTTTTTGGACATCTTTAGGAAAACAGAAGAGAAAGTGCTGACATTTTAATATCAGCCGATGCTTTTGAAAAGTTCATTGTGGTGAACCAAGTGGGTTAATTTGGGTATACTTCGAACTAGGATTTTTCATTTTTGTGTTTTCTTTTTTGTATAGTTATTTTTCAATTCTAATGGCAATCTCCATCAAGTTCTGTTAAAATAATGCACTTTACAGCCTAACTGGCTAACTCTGCACCCTATATCATGTGTTCAGACTGCTCTCCCATTGGGTGGAATCACTTTTGCTTGAGGGCACTGCTAGTGTCCTGGACCAGCAAAACACAAGAATTCATACTTGTAACCTTCCTGTTTCTTCTTTGCTTTTCCTGCTGTGCTCTCTTTCAAGCCTTGCTGAAATATCAACTGAATATTCTGTTTGTTCTCTTCAGTTTATACACTTTAAGGGTGGTGGAAAACTTAGAACTAGTATTTGGTTGCCTACTGGTTTATGAGAGAAGCTTGTTAAAATATCACATTGGCAAAGGAAAGCGACCAGACATTAATACTAAATAGTTTCTACTTCACATTAGAAAACATTTTAAACTTTAAAATGTCAGTTTTGTCATAGTAGCATAGATATTTTATTCCAGTATTGTACAGTTCTCCAATAACAATGTTCCCTACGTATTGGACAGTGGTGACCCTTTAAACTGTGAGTGAACCATGTTGAAAGATAAACGAAGTGGCTTGTAAAGAAAACATAGGTCTGGCTAGTTAACAGGTATGAAACTTCTTCATTATTGCCATAAATGACTGTCTGGAATGAAGACTATTAGCTGCTTAAGACATTTTCAATCAATTCACCTTAGTCAATAAATAGTTTTTTAGGGTTCATCCTAATAACAATGAGTAAGGCACCTCTATAAAGTCTAGGAATATGATAATGCTGAGCTTACTCTGAGAAATTTGTAAGGTAGGTTGATAGATGTAATTCCTCAGTTCTAATAGAACTTTATCAGGTCTTTAACTTAGCACTGCATGATATTCTGATTAAAATGGCTTACTTTACCTTGTCACTCAAACACATATTAAATAGATTAAGAATTAACTAACTAGGAAATCCCAAAAAGTAACTGTCAAAGGGAGTAATGGACTAAAGGGTTTTCAAGGGGTACTGACGGTATTCAGATGAGGTTGGATGCTGTTCAGTATTATATTCAATGATCTTAATTTATCATCAGAGTTGATACAGTCTATGGATGAGACACTTTATAGACAGATAATGATGATGATTAAGTGCCTCCCCAGGGCAATTTTGATTTCCTAGTAAAATTGTCTTATTCATGTGAGATGTATTTTACTGTAGTCAAACACTGAGCCAAAAATCTCACAACTGTGAATGCAGAGCATCTGCACAGACCAGGGGACTGCCTCTTGGAAAGCCATGTCTCAGAAACAACAGAGATATTCCAGGGGAGAACTAATTTCACATGAAATTTTAGATGGTGCTGTGCAAAACTGGAGAATGACACAAGGTGTGTGAAGTGAGGATAAGCCACGTGATTCATGACTTTGAAAACCTCTGTAGGCTTCTTGGCCCATGTATGAGTTCTAGGCACCACTGTATTTTTGAAAGTGCTTGTCTCACTGCCAGTTAACCTGGAATGTGAAGTATGGTGTCTGACAGGGCTCTGCACATAGTCACATAGTCAAGCCCCCGTCTGCAAGTCCTGGTAAGAACCTGAAACAGGACATTGTCTCATCATCTGCAAGGCCTTCTTCACAGCTCAATCAGACCTTTCATAAGCCGTAGAGATGAGACATTGCACTTAGCAGCCTGTTTAAGCCCGTAGCTCGAGTATACAGCTGAGCAGCAGGAGACCTGCTTGGAAGTGGAGACCAAGTGTCTCCCTTCCAAGCACAAGACCTTTGTAATTTTCTTGGATGACACTATCACAGTTGCATGAAATAGTTAAATACAGTTATGGCTTGAGAGAGGAGAACGAAAATGGTGAATCTACCTTTAAAACTTACAGACTAGGCCAGTTGATTGGGATGCAAAAAGCCAGGTGCAGGTCCTTGCTCTATATCAGGAGCAACAGAGATTTGAAAATATGCCCTTCACCTGCCAGGTGAGTGCCCTTGTCATTGACTTATTGGTTATATGAAGTAGGTTTTTGTGCCTTTATGACTCTATTTGTAGTTAAATCATGAGCACAAGAGTGCAGCAAGCTTTCTTTGCTGTTTGGATTATGCCTGTTTCCAGCTGGGTCACACTCAGTGTGTATACACTGCATTCAGGAAAAACAGTGAGGGTAGTTCATGAGATGTAGCTTAACCACAGTCAGGGTGTGCATCACTAAAGGAGCAGTCATGGATTTCAAGCTGTGTTCTTTCTCACTGAGATAGGCAATACCCTGTTGTCCTGTTTTGTCTGACCCCTTTCTGACAAGAACAGCCCATACATTTTTTCATGACTTAGTGACTCTACAATTGTGATGCTTCTCTGTTTCGTTCTTCTATCCTGATATTCTCTTCTGTGTAGATATGAGACTGTCCATGACAAAAACTCTTACCACATGTGCGTAAAAACCCTAACCCAATGTGATCTCATCTGAAATAGCGATAAATTAAGGTGATGCATTTCTTCCCTTCTTATTTTACTCCAGAGTTTAATCATCCTAATTTTTAGCTGTTAGTTCTGCAAGTAATAGAAACAACATCTTGTGTTCCTATGGATCCATGTACCAAATTCAGATTCCTCAGTGCCTAGTAGCATGTTAGATGTAATGGAATCTTTTCCTTATAGTTAGAGCATGGACAACAGCTCTTCCAGCAGGGATTCTTTGGTGTCTAATGGGAGCTGAGTGCATGCCTTTCCCTCATTGAGGAGAATCTACACAGTCTTTCTCCTCCAGTTGTTTATTTTCTGGTAGTTTGCAGAGGCTTAGTAATTTCTGAGGCAGTACTTCTGAGATAATAAGTGCACTTGTGTGGCAAAAATGGTGGCAATTTGTCAAGAGGCTCAAGCACAAGCTGGTAGAGACAGATGGATAGACAAGACAGACACAACACAATTCCTTTTTTTTGGAAGCCAAATGAAAAAATACATGTTGAATTTTTAAATGTTAATTTGTTTAGCTTTAGCCTCCGAACCTTTAGCCCCTGAACGCTGTTTCTTGGTGTAATTTTTCTGCAGATTATAAAGGTGTTTGGAATTTATTTTCTTCCTGTCAAGGCAGTTCCATGCTATAATCAAGTTCCAGTTCTTGTTTCTTTTGACAGACTCAACAAATTGTATGCTCTAAATCTGTCAGTGAAAGGTATTTTTATTCCAGACCTGAGATCAACCCTACAGCTCTTTTCTGAACATTTTTCACATCTTTTAGTATCCTTTACAGAAAACACTTACCTGACATGTATGCACTATTCTAATATCAACCTTTTCTTATTTTGTAGGTTTATGTTCAACTTTTACCAGGAATAAAGTAAGTTAAAAAAAAAAAGAAAAAAAGAATATTTAGTAGCTTTTGCAGAAATTCAGGCTTCTAGCGCAGCACAGCCCTAGCTCTGATAAATAAGTTACAATTACTGATTTCAGCAGCCACTGGAGGTTTCAAGTGCCTGATGCCTCATAGAGCACTGTATTTGTTGTAAATTGTTTAAAATGGACAAAATATAATAATTTAACAGACAGTTAAAAATTGCATTTAGAAAAATGGAATAAGTGCTCTGCTCTCTGCTTTATAAAAGAAAAACCCAACTCTCTTATTATATTAAATGAAAAGATGACAAATCTGAACTTTAGAGGTGGAAAAACATGTTGCAAGATCATTATGTGACTGTGATGTTCCAATGCCTCCCAGATGCTCCATGACCCTGTTGAATATTATTTTTTTGCACAAATACTTTTCCGAGCCCTGGAAATACTGCACCACATCTTTGGCCACGTCTGTCATAATGGACCAGAAGGGTGTCCTCGTTACAATATAGCGCATGTCTTTTTAATGTGTGCATTTTATAGTTGTTTATAATATTTTATCTGCATCTGGGCATTAACTCCGTAGCTTTCCTCACCAGTTCTTCTGCTTGTTGTAGTGGGTTTTTTTTGTTTTATTTTGTTTTGCTTGTTTGTTTTTTTTTTTCATTGCAGCACATCAGATTTCAATCTTATTTTAGATTTGTCTTTTTTCCTCTTGTTGATTAATGACTACTACAGGTTGTAAGCCTAATCTAAGCTGTCTCTTTGAGCAGCTGTTAAGACCAGCTGATGTCCAAAGTCCATTCAAACATGTGATTCTTTGCACAAGAAAGCAAAATCAAACCTGAAACACCCTGGAAAACAGTTCATTAGAAAAGGTATTTTATAGTTTTTGTATTAACTGTAAAATTTCTGTCAGAAAAGCAAGGGACGGCAGAAAGTTTCTCCTCTTGTGACTCTAGGTCTCCGTTGTCATTTTAGGATTTGTTTTACTTTCTGTAGAGAAGTCAGATATAGTTACATGGGGTAAAGAAAGTGAGGACTTCCCCTGCTGTAAAACATTCAGTGCCTCTTTAGTGCATGAAAATACAAGTGTAAACTGGTGGGCATCTCCTCTGTAAAGACTTTGAAGCATAGCAGCTCAGAGAATAGAGTCTGATTGTGAAGAGAAACACTCTCAGCCTTCTTGTAGCCAAGCTCTGACTCTCTCCCAAAGTAAAAGGAAGAAAACTTTTAAATAGAAATTGTTAATTTATTCCATAGGAAGCTACTGCTTTCATGTAAAACACTGACAATCTCAACATTTATTTAGTGCTATTTTTATTCCTTAGTCCTACTTTTCTTCAGATAACAAAATAAATATTGTGGACCCTTTTCCCAACCAAGGTAAACCTGTGTTGTTCTTGTTGCTTCAGCAGATTCAATTTGATTTCCACCTGAACATCATCTGACAAACTGAGAAGAGAGCACTCTTCCTTTGCTCTGAAAATCATGTTTATGTAGTTGTGAATCATGATTCTTCACAGAAGGAAATAATGCTCTCTAATAACTCTGATACCAGTTATTTCTACTGATATTTAGTATTATGGTTCTGATTTAAGGCAGCATTTTAATTAACAATAATTTGATCCTTGGCTAGAATTTATGTAATGAAAAAATGTAAGTACATTTTTAGAATATAAGATTTAGTTTTGAGCTGTATGATTTATTTATTCACGCACAATTATTATATATGTATTGCATTCATGGTTTCCTTTCTTTGAATGGATCACACACTGAATTTGAAGTTAACTTTCTGACACTGTATGGTGCAAACCAGTACAAGTGATAGTTTATCACATGAAAGGAAATTATTTCCTTCTCTAAAAGTATTTCTGGGAAGCATAAGACTAGTGTATTGATTCAGTTGAAGAAAAAGGACTGCTGCTGTTGTGACCCTATATTTATCACATCTAAGATAGCATCACACATCTTCTGACAGTGGGAAGCCAGCAAAACTTATATTGCTTAGCTGGTTCAGGGCCATAGTTAGTGCCTTGGGGTTTCTCAAAAAGTATGTAAACACCAAATAAAATTTTAATAGAATTTGAATTGCAAATTCCGGCATAGGTATTTCTGGACATAGATGGGCAATGAGGGATGTTTTGAAAGCTTAAGCAGTTCTAATACTCCTTCAGGGCCTTGTGGAAACAGGTTTTAGTAATCAAGCCTTGATCGAAGCAGATGAAGTCTGGGTTTACAAATATTCTGCCAAGGGGCATTCTGTACCAAACCCAACTGCTCTAGCTTGGACTTTGGGAACACACTGACCCTCAGCAGGATTTTGAGAATACGGCATCTTCTCATGGACCATAATTCTTGACCACTCACTGCTGGCACAGGCTGCTTTCACAGAAGCACCACAGCTCATTTTGAGAATTACTCATGGCATGTGATTAGGTATCTCATTCCAGTTAGTTTTGTTTCACTCACTTCATGGCTGATAGTTTTTTTAAGTAGAAGGTATAGCTACAGAAGGATTGATAGGCAGCAATGAATAACTCCGCTTTTATTTGATGTTTGAAAACACTTCCATGAAAACCTGAAAAATATGGCTGGTTGTATACCAGAGATTTCTTAATGATCTGCGTGACACTCATATCACATTTTCCTATGAAGTGAAATCAAACTATTTGGTTATGAATATACCTGAGACTCTACATTTCCATTATTTGTCTCCATTAGACCTTGAAATGTTTGTTTCTGAAAGGAAACAAAGAAAACCAAGGGAAAATCTAATTCCTTATAAGCTGAAGGCATACTAAACAGTGAAACCTAAAGGCAGGTGCAGGGAGGAGGAAAATATTCCATCGTTATTGCAGTCTAAGTTGCATTCTCGGTTGCTTTTTCCAGGATTTTTTTTTTCTTTCATTTCCATCCACTGTCCAACTGAAAGAGCCCAGAGGCCTAATCATGCGCAAAGGTCTGCAATGCAACAGCAGGCATCAACAGTAACTTTAACAAGAATAAAGCATTTCTTCTGGATTGTTCTCTTTATTCACCTGTTCCTAACTTCATATTCCATTATTTTTGGTAACAATAACTACTTTCTTTTTCAGGATATTTTGCCTATTGTGATGATGCCATGTATTATAATGCTTTATAGAAACTGAATTACAATTAAGTTAGGAATGTATTTCAGTTTAAGGACTTGAAGGCCACTTTTGCACAAGAAGCAGCTTTTAGAGTGATTGTTCTTGTCTCAGGCATTTTATATATTACAACAGGTTTTTTGTTGATGTAGCTAAGCTGGTGCAGCTCTAGTGGCAAATGCTTTTTCTGTAGAGACAGTCTGTGCCAGGAAAGGAAAGTGTTGTGCTATAATTTATATCAATTCTTTCAATAAAATAAATTGTACTGGTAAAATCTTTTTTTTTTTTTTCTTCCTTTCAAGCACAACTGTATAAAGCACTGGCTCAGTGCTTTGATAATCCCCAGCAAGTTATTGTACCGGCACAGAATGACTATTGGTGCACTAGAGCTGGCTGAGAATTAAGTATACTGCCCATAGAAACCTAAGCTCCTCAGAGCATGGATTGCTTTTACTGACACTTCTGGTAAGAAAGATTTGTCGTCTGTGGCTGAGACTTCCATGCTAAGCAAACCTTTTTTCGCATGGGCTGACGGTAACAGACTCAACTGAATGCATGAAATCAGGGTTTATATTCCTGTTCTAGGTGATGTAACCTACTGTCTCAGTTTAGTTTTCCCCACCTAAGTGAATGTGGTGTTTCAGGTGTTCTGTGGTCCATAAATCTCACTGTTTCATGGCAACTATGGACACTGCCATTGTGATGTGAAACAGAAAACAATTGAAATTACGTAAATCTCTGTACTGTGGAGAATCTCTTTCCAATCACCTCTACTGGTTGCTAATGTTTCTTCTGTGTTGCTTCTCTCCACATAAATGGCTTAAAAAGGAACAAGGGGGCATTTCACTATCTCCGTGTTTCGCATCATGTCATAAAGCTGTTCAGTAAAGGTATAGATCTCTTTTCATTTCCCCCCATGATCATACAAGTCCTACTGAGTTGGGTTTGGGGATGATTCTGTCCCATGGTGCAGCAGGAGACGAAGAAATCTTCTTTAACTCTCTTATCTTTGGACTAAGTGACTTGGTAGCAGTTTGAAACATCATACAATGAAACCTAGCAAAGAAAAAAAAAGTATGTTGTGTTTATACAAAAATCAACCAAAACAAACAAACCAAATCAACTAGGGCTTTTTGCCAACTTGCGTAAGCTGTTGAAACAATGTTTGTAATTAAGACTCATGTTTCTCTGGGAAGAAATTACTGTAAGTGCAACATAAAGAAAATATAGGTTAATGCATTGGACCGTGCAGTGTACCTCAGCTTTAGAAAAAATAAAATTAGTATTCTTTCATTGGCTTATCCACTATGTTGCATATTCAGAACACATATTCAACCCACCAGTTATTGGTTACCAGACATCTATGTTCCAGTGGTCATAAGAATGAAAATGGATTTCCTTTACACCATTTCCCTTCATTACATGACTCTCATAGCAGCCTAAGTTTTGCTCTTTCCCTGATCTTTCGAGAAATTTTGTCTCATGCAAAATGTTCAGTGTGAGACATTTTGAACCAAGTTTAAATAAATACTGTTGTATTTTCTACACTGTTTGTATAGCTTTAGTTTCTGGTCTTTGATGTAATTCTAGGCAGAGAGCAGAAATCCCTCTATTTTGATCTTTCCATATGAATTGCTGTTAACTTACAACTCTTCTTTTTACTTTGTCAGCCACCTTTGAGCAACAGATCAGATTCTCTATCAAGTCGTAGGATGTTTACAGCTCTGTACTGCACAGAACCTTATTAACCATATCTCTGCTCTAATTAGTCAACCGTGAGTTATCTGTACTGATGGGGTTTCCAGTGCTGCCATTTTAGAGGCCGAACAAATGAAGAGAATAAGCACAATCCTTGTTTCAGACAATGTGAAGACCAGGATCACGCCAAAATACCACAGACATATCGAGTGTTGATCTGGGGAATGAGGTAATGCAAACAAGGCCACAGTAAAACATTCTTACACAAGTCAGTATATTCAAGGGTGGAAATTATCACAGCAGTATGCTAATATATTGATGTAATGCATTATATATATAACACTGTATGATAATTGCAAATAATAATCTGCCTTTCATCACTATATTCTAATTAATCTCTTCTGTTACAAATCCTATTCCCTTCTTCTTCTACTTCACCTTTTCCTTTTGTTTCCGTTTTGTCCATTTGCACTGTAGGAATAATTCAAATGTCTCATAAGTGCTCCTGATCTGAAGTGATTTCTGCAGATACAGAATCTTTGAATTTCTGACTTAAATTATACATACACTTGATTAATATTTCTTGAGAGATACCGTTCTGAAAACTTTCAAGTTACAAACATCAAAAAGTTTTCATACATGCTCAAACACTGCCAGATCAATGAATTATTGTTGGGACTTACTAGGCTTGGTAATTTCTACTTTTGTATGATAATTACTAATGAATTTCAGGAGACTTCCTCATTTTCTTCCTTGGCGCATGGTCTTGTCAGAACTGGCAACTGGGAAAGGATGGCGAGCTTTGTTGCAAGGAAGCTCCACAGCAGACCTGGAGGTTCAGAAGCAGAAATGCTTCCCTGAGTTTTTAAAACTGTACTAGTATTGGCCAGGAATTTTTTCTTGATCATTCAGAAGCTCCAGGTGTGTCAAAAGTGAGTGCAAGAGATTGCAGACAAGCTGTCTCAAACTAAATTGACATGTTATCAGATTTCAAGGGTTTGTCTGGTGTTTGAGACTACATGAGCAGTGAAGAGGCTATGCTGGTGTTTGTCTCCAAGATAGTTTTCAAGGTTTACACTCATGTAAAAGTAGAATTCCTACAAGATTTCTGGTACATATAAGCTTCATAGTTAGAAGGTTCCCAGGCTTTGGTTCTGACTCTTTTTCTAGGGCCCAGTTTAGGCCAAAAAGTTCAGCAGATGTAAAGCAAGACTGTCTACTCTACATCTTCAGGAGAATAAAGTCTGAAAGAAACCAAAGTCTAATCATAGCAGAGATCTGATTCAACTTCTCCCATAGACTTCACAGTTATACTCAGACCCCAATTTAAAGGTCTACCCTAGAGACACTGTTATTAAATTAAACAGACCAATGCTTGTCCCGTCTATTCCTGGCAGCATTAAGATCACCATGCAACCAATTGCCTCTGTATTTTCCCTTAATCTTCTACAGGTTTTAAATTCTGTCTACCTACCAAACTACTTCCTCTAGGTTTCTACTAGGATTTGATCCTAGCACAAAACATGCTCAAATGGGTCTTTTCTGCTGTCTGGAGAGTACAGTGTAGTTGCCATTCATTCCACTTCAATTTGAAAATCTGTTTTACATCAATCTTCTAGGCTGGAGATGGAGATAACACTTTCTTTTGGATCCTTATTCTGAACGGTATTGCTAAGTTGCAGTGCTTCTTAAACAGATGCTTTGTCCAATCTGAGTAGTTCATTTTTGTGGAGTCACTGAAATGCGTTCTGTTTACCAGTGACATCTGTGAACGGCTTTGGCTGAGCTAAAAAACATGACCTTAGTCTGAAGTTCTCATACAGTACTCTTTTCCTTACATTTTTACTAAAGAATTTTGTAGTTTTGTTACGATAATGCATGTACCTGAAATGATTTTAAGATATGGAGTATAAATATATATTAGTATTATTTCTGTTATCTTGTCTGTACTATTAATTATTAATAAGATTTCATTGAAGCTCATAGCAGTAAAATACAAGGCAAGTGAACAGAAGTAACTGTTAGTTTTAGTAATATTTCAGGTAATATTTTTCCTTTAACATATCAAGTGGCAAAGAATTCCTGAGCTATGGAATTCTACTAGGACGTGTGGGACCTTTACAGACAGAGCCAGTCCCAGGGCAGGACCGTTCCACCCCAGAATGGATTCAGTCAATCTTAGTCCAGGGAGTCAGAGGAGTGTGTCTGGGACAAGGTGAAAACCTACTGCCAAGGTCCACAAGCCATCCTTTCCCCAGGCAGGGAGAATGAGAGCAGCAGAGAGCAGTGGTTGCTGCTGAGTCTTTCAAGACAAAGTTTTCTGAACTGTGGTATCTAGGAGGATGACTAGAAAAGAACGGGGAAGGAGGCCTAACAGCAACCCACAGGAAGACCCAAATAAACCATCAGAAAAGGTGATGGAGTTCTCTGTATGAATACCTGTCATCTCTGTAAAATGGACGAAGCCTGGGGACATCTCTGAAGTTCTCTTTCTGTGTGCCTCTTTAACGGAATAAATCTTTGTGTTCACCATGCAAAATGGATCAGCTTCAGTTGGTACCTCACCTGGAATAGCTGATATTCTAGTGTCTATGAAATCTTTTGTAGATGCAGATTTATCTCCCTTCAGGTGATGAAGGGAACTTAGCCCAGGTTCCCCTGCATCTCAGTAGATGCTCTAAATACTGTGTTGTGGTGTAAAGCACACATAAATATGTAGTCTGTTAACTATTGTTTTCCTAATAAAAAGGAGCTGAATTATTAGTAGCTTAACAGATACCTTTTAAAAATATTGATAGAGATGAACACTCAGTGCTAAAATCAGGAGATGAATCCAGTGCAGTTTCTGACAAGCTGGTAACTAAACAGGATTACATCAGTTCTGCTATATTCTGGCTTACATACACTTTTTCATTGTGTTACAAAATGTGCTCTTGAGGGTCTATATTACGCACTGAAATCAGAAACTTTTCCTGTGCAAAAGGTCACAGTGATGTGGGCAAAGAGAGGTGGGCAGCAGCATCCCGATAGGAGGGATCTGAAGGTTCAGTTAAAATTTCTTTCAGAAGTGGTGTCCTGAAGAAGAAGAAGACATGGAGAGCCTATGTAGTTGCAGCTTCTCAGGGATGAGATTCTAGGGACCATTTCTTGCTTTCAGAGTCCTTAACAGTTTTAGCTGCCTAGAACATAGGAACATATAGATATAAAATAAATGTTCATTTAAGAATTGGAATATTGTACCTTCTCTGTGCAAACACAGAATAAGTAATTTTAAGCACAAATACCTTTGATTATTATAGTGCCACTCAAAGAAACCTTTAGTACTAATTAGGATTTCATTATTGTCTTAAAGAGATGAAACCGATTGTAGAATATCTTGATGTCTAAAGACGTTATTATCAAGTTTTGCTGTTAGCTACAGACTACTTCTGTAACAGAGAAAGAGAAGACAGCGTGATCTTTTAATGATAGCTAAAACACATTTTTGACATCCTACTTGTTTAGTATCTTTTATTAGCTATCCATTATTCACTGTTGGAATACATTACTCTGTGTTTGTAATATTCATTTTCCAGGAGAAAAACATTTTAATCATCAAAGCTTTTCTTTAAAACTAGGTACAGTAGCAAAAGCTTGGTGAAATTTAGGTACAACCTGACAAGTTAATATTTGCTTAAGCAGGCAAAAAAAGCATTAAAGAGTTTTTGTGACTGAAGAACAGAAAGCAATGAACAAAAATGTAAGGGAAAACAATCTGAACCGCTAACCACCCAGCTCAGACTGCTAAATTCTACACTAGAAAAGAACACAGTGGCAAGGAGCAGTGCATACAAATTATTAAACATCTGATGTTTGCCATTATACTTTTTCGGACTGCAAGAGAATAATCACTGGCTTGTAAATACTAATTACAAGGCAGAATGAATACATTGAGAAGGCATTGATTTTTTATTTTCTGCTGGGTTCATATCAATAGGCTATATCATATGGAAAATCTATCACAAAGAGCAGTACAATAGAAACATACAATCTGTGTGTATCTAAAGGTCTGTAAATTCATAATTAAAATTCCTAATAAATAAATCCTGTCTGATTTATAGAAGTCAGAAAATAGTGAATTTTGAATTTAATGTATTAGGCACAGGTAATCGCATGTAACTGCCAAATCATGTATTCTTTCAACCCTTTTACTGCAGTATCTGTATTTTTCCTCAAACTTCACTATCATTTCCTTCTTATTTGATTTTTTATAGTTTCTTTCATATTTGAAACACTCTATTTCTCGTCAACAGCAACAAAAGAAATCAGTGTTTTATCTAGCTTGTTCTATACATGATTTTTGAAAGCGTTTCCTGTATTTTTGCTGCCAAAAGAAAAAAAAATAAATAAACTGTAGAATAGTGTGTGGATGTCATGTGACACAACAAGCTACTTCTGGACAGAACATTAGTCCTTTATTTTTTTTTTTTCCTCCCTCCCCAGAATGTTTACAATGTGTTTGACTCTGGAATATACAAATCCAGCTGAAATCAAGCCAGCTATAATAAAGAAATTTGGTTGGGAGCTGATATGTTGTGGGATTTTTTGTTCTTTGGATAGAAAATAGTGTTTTCTGACAAAATTAAACCTTTCACATGACAGGGTTTCCCTTCCTTATATAGTTTGATCGTTTCATCAACCCACCAACCAAACAGTCAGTCAGTCAGAGGCTCATTTCATGTATCTGCTTTCTATATGGAGAAGGAAGAAAAAGGTGTGTTTTGGAAGCTAATTCCCACATGACCTGAGAACTTTGCTCAAAAATGTGGTTGTCATATGAGGTTACAACATAGTTTTGTACCATAATATTATTTTTCGTATTTTACCAAGAAGTAAAATACATCCACTCACAATCTCAATACATAGGCAAAAGGTATTTCCTGTGTTTGCCAAGTTTTTGTGCAGGGGTTAGCCTGACTCCTGGTTGTCTTTATCTACAGTCATTTTGCTTTAAAAAGTTGAATAGAAGAGTTCGAGCCTGATTCCAGTCACAGGATCAGCACAATAATTCGTGAGAGGTTTCTAAAAATAAGTAAAGGGTTTCTGGTGAGAACTTTGTGGCTGTCGCTCTACACTCAATGTCATTGTGTTCACTGCCAAGGTTCATAGAATCATAGAATCAAAGACTGTCCTGAGTTGGAAGGGACCCACAAAGATCATCGAGTCCAACTCTTGTCCCTGCATATGACAACCCCACAGCTCACACCATGGGTCTGAGGGCTTGTCCAGTCTCTTCTTGAACACTGTCAGGCTTGGGGCCGTCAGACCTCCCTGGGGACCCCGTTCCAGTGCTCCAGCACCCTCCGGGGGCAGAACCTTTTCCTAATGTCCAGCCTAAACCTCCTCTGGCATATCTTCCTGCCATTCCCTCAGGTTCACAAGAAGGACAACTTTATGAAGTATTTCTAGCCTGGTTTGAAGAACCCATTTGACTTATTCAGGGCTGAAAGGATGAGAACAACTTTCAGGTTTTGAAGGGAAGTTAACCACTTCAAAATCTTGATGAGGATGGAAACCCTGCCAGAACATGCAAGTATCACTGCTTTGTAAACCAGCTTCATGCAGACTTCATTTTTGGGTTTTGTAATTTAACCTTGTAAATTAATTTGTAATGTAGTTCCTATTGTCCTTTTACACACACAGCAGCTGTATTCTTGCAATGTATATGCTGTGAACTGGCAAATGCTGGGAAGTGGCACACTGCTTGTCATTTCATGAGCTTAGATAAATATATATTTTTCTTCTCTCCAAGAACTGCTGTTTTACATGGCTTCTGGAGTGGCCAGCTGCCTTTCCTAGGATATGCTCAATCAGCATGAATGGTAAGTGAATTTATAAAATCAGAGAGTTTTTTAGTGCTCAGTGTTTTTTATATGCTTAATTCTGTTTAATTGCCACTATTAGCATCTCTACTGCAAATGTGCCTGTGCATTGAGATATTCTCCAGTAAAATACTCTAACATATCTTCTGCAACTTTAAGAAAGCTGATAATTTCTGCCACAGTGACGCACTTATTTCCTAGTTAGCTTGTGCACTATTCTTGTCCTTTAAGATTTATTGCAAAATCTCCCAATAGTTCTTTTAGACTCTGTAAGATGCAAAGATATGGCAGGATTTGAAGATAATTAATAGTAATTAATGAGGAATACAATGTGGAAATTGTGAAAGAAGTGCCATCACTGGCTTATTGGATTGTATGTGTACAGCATATTTTTTCCATTACCATTTGGTTTATATACATTAACCATTTTTCAATAACACTGAAATATAACATCTTTGACCTTAGTTGATTCTGTGATAATCTCAGTGTTTAGAGCTGTACATTCTCTTGATCACAGTCTTTTTGAGTTGTGAAGTACTAAATCACCAGGGAATTGACTTTCTACATAATAGCTTGAACAATAAAAGCATTAAAACTAACAATCTGTGGTCTCAAAGTGAAAAGGATGGAAACTCAGGTACCCAATGAGTATTCATGAACTTCATTCTGACACAGCTAAGAGTCATTGATCGCCGGGGCGTTTGCTATGATTCATCTGTCTCTCTGAACATACTAGGGAGGGTGGCTCCCTTCTTGGTTTTTGGTTGGTGTGGGGGATTTTTTTTTTAATTTTTTTTATTTCATTGGCTCAAGTAGAAGCACCCTGTAAAGTGCTTCTGAAATATTTTTCCTTAAATATTTATTTGCCCTTTTCAGGTATGACCAAAGTGGATCTATCTAAAATCAATGAGCCTTAAGGGTTTTTGACATGATACTATCCTATTTTTCTTTGAAGCAATTTCAAAATAAACTTCCTTCCACCTTACTCTATGCAGATTTCTGGGAATGACTGTAGTCTCACTTAAACTCCTGCTTCCAAACTTCCTTTCTGTAATGAATTAATTAATTTTTAGAAATGC
The DNA here is from genome assembly GCA_013399365.1 of Pampusana beccarii. Classification (NCBI taxonomy): domain Eukaryota; kingdom Metazoa; phylum Chordata; class Aves; order Columbiformes; family Columbidae; genus Pampusana; species Pampusana beccarii. The sequence goes on from VWYH01003030.1 coordinate 896,835, forward strand.
AGAATACTTCCCCTCAAAACGAGAAAAAAATGTAGGACTAAGATATTTGATATCCCTGCTGATATACTGCAGTACTGATTTTCAGTACTACAACCTCTTTTGGCAGTCATTTCTGCAAAGAAGTATAAAGTATTGCTAAACCCTTTCCTCATTTTTATGCATATCATCACTTTATTTTGGTGATGGGACACTCTGTAGGAATACTAATTAATGCATTTCTGTGAAACTGATGCCTTTCTGCTAGGTGTATGTACAAGTTCATCACATTTCTACTGGGATGGGAATAGATTGCTTTTCTGTGAGCATGGGGTAGCTGATGCAGAAATAAAAAAATGTGGTCAAACTCATCTGCTCTGCATACGGCCTTTGAACAGCATTGCTAGTCACTAGGACTATCCAGTTTTTTTTAGATCTCATCTTTAAAAATATTTTATGACAAATAAAGTATGAGGATAAAAAATGAGTTTCTGCAACCACACAAGTTACTACTCCAGCATCCCTTACCTCTGCCCATAGAAACAATGTCTATTCAGACCAGCATCTGATAAGCTAAATGCATAGGACTTTACTCTGAATTAGCTGTGTAACAGGTTCAACACTGAGCTTACTAATTTCTGAAATATTGGCTTAAAATTAGTTATTGTAGCCCTGATTTAAGCATAAGTTTTTCTCAGTAGAAGTAGTGAGTTAAGGTTATGACTTTTTCCTCTTAATCTTGGATAGTCACACTCTTACAACCACATACAATGTATTCAAACTGTTATAAAGATTTTACAGAAATACAGTCTTTCTCTGTGATATAACAGCAGCTATCCACAGCAGAATAGCTATATGACCATATCTATTTTTATTTTCTTTTTTTTTTTAAACAGAAACGTATTGCTAGAGAGTGATGCAACTTTACGGTACAGGCAAACCTTTAAGTCTTCAACTCTGAATGAAATGTGGATTAGATAAATAAATAGGTCATTTTCGTTTTAAAACTCTGTGGCCAGAATTCTGGTCTCATATATGTGTGAAGAACTCTCATTAACTTCAAAGAGGGTTTCAAACTTCTAGCTGAGAGCAGAATTTTGCCTTCTTGAATTGCCCACTCACTTATTCTGAGGTAAAAGCAGAGGAGCAGTGACAAAGAAATTATCATCTTTGCCTCCTTATATACACTTCGTAAACATTTCATTAACTTGTTTATTTTACTGATAGAAATGCACCTATATGTATTTTCACGCTATTCAAATTATAAGAATATGGAATAAACCCTGTAAATAAAGTGAAGGAGCTAGATTACTCAAGTTTTACTGAAAGCAGAATGTATAAAATATCAAAGTATCTATTTTACTTCTCAGGTGGCCTTGGGAAGATTATATAGCCGTTGATAAACTGCCCTATGATATAAGGGGAAAAAATGTTTATTGGCAGAAAAATCAAGAAAAAAGTTGTTGGTGGGAACAATAATGTTACATAATGACATAGAAAAAGGAATTAGTGTACTCATATCATGTGAAATTCCCACTTCACCCCGAAGCTAATGACTCTGAAAAGAATCAGAATTATTGATTTGTGACAGAATTTGTCAGAAGATTACCCTAGAGCTTTTGGATGGAGGAGTTTGAACAAGTTCTCAAAACAGATCTTAAATCTACTTCTTTGAGAGATGTGCCTTTCAGAGATTGTTTTAGATCCACTTGATCTGTTCAAAATTATGAACTTTCATCTGGGTGATAAAACAGTTGCCACAAAGTAAAAAGACCACATATATTTGGAACTACAGACTAACCTAGAAAAGGAGAGTCTTTGAGATGGCAGAGGTTCTGCGTATCTCAGGGAAAATATATTCAACAAAAGCCTTCCAGCTTTCAATTGTAGAGCTAGGTGTAGCGTAGATTTCAATTTTACTTTTCAGAAAGTGAAGAACTGGTATTTCCCAGCTGAAGGACTCACAGACATGCAGCTAAAATGATCAAAATTTATAAAATAGCTTTACTTCTATTAGTTCTGCTCTGAAAATTAGGGAAGTGAGACTTGTGGAGTTCGGATGTTCAGCACAACCCAGAACACTAAATAAGGATTAGTCTCTGAGGAAGCAAAGAGCAAGAGAGATATTTGGGGCTCATAGGACCTCTTGAGTCCATCAGAATTGAAAATGCTTTTCTAAAACAGAAATAACCAAACACCACCATTAGCTGGTCAAAATGTCTGTTTGTCCTATTCTAAACCAGACGTTCCACGGAAGGAGGTGAAGAGCTCTAATCTCCAGGGTTGAGGACATGCCAATAAACAAGGAATGTTTTTAGGCACAGCAATCTCAAAGTGGTAGACCAACTGAAAACTGGCATGGGAATTTCATTTTTTTTCCTGTCTGAATTTCTAAGTCACTCAATTTTAGCTAAAGTAGTTCCAAGTCTCAGCCTTATTTCTAAACTTATATCCCAAAGCAGAACAAGTTAATATGATCCTATTTTACTTAATTAGCCTAGCACAATCCTTTAACCATCCATCTTTCACTAAGAAATAATGAATAATAAATAAACATTGAGCTGCTGAAGAAGGAAAAACCTTGACTGTAGTGGTGCTAATGGATTTACCCTGTTTTTCTGCAAGCACTCAGAAAAAGAGAAAAAAGGTTAACTCTATGCCTAAAAAACAGTCAATAAAGTATTTGTTAATAAAAGTGTCAAATCACAGATTTGCTATCAGACATTTTTAGCCAACTTGTTCAGTAAGAACAGGTAGAATAGATGACTAGGGAGTAACAAATGCATGCAGTCCTATTTAGGAAATGGGAAGAAATGAGAGGAATTGTAAGCACAGTGTTAATGGAAAAATGCCACCGAGGTTTACCAAAGAGAGAATGCACCGGATTTTCTTGATAGATTTCTTTTGATGAGAGCTGTTTTTCTAGACAAAAAATGCAGTAGATCACATATATTTTGGACTTCAGGAAAACACTCGACACAGTGACACATGGGAAATTATGAGTTAAGAGGCTGAAGATGGGGGTTACTATGAGGATTGTAACACATTAAATGAACTGGCCAAAAGAATATGAGAATAAGTTACATTGACAGAAAAACTGTCAGGTTTATAGGAAATTGCCAGTGTAGTAATTTAAAAGTTCTTTGTGGAATTGAGTTTTAATTTTTTTCAAAACGTCCTTGCCACCAAAAGTGTCAAAAAAAAAAAAGTGTCACAAGTGTCAGCGTGTTGATGAAATTTGTTGATGGTGTGAAGTTCAGAGATATCTTTCAGAGGAGAGAGATGTGACATATGAAGAACTTAATGACTCTGAGATATAGTTTAACAGAAGTGAAATTATATACAGATATAAAGAGAACAAGGTGTGTGAAGGGTTTGTTTGTTTGGGGTTTTTTTGCTAAGGGGGTAATAAAAAAATTTGTACAGTAAGCAGAGAGTGTGATTTGGAAAGAAAACTTGGAGGGGAAGGTGCAAAGGGAAGTAGTTGTCCTACCTGAGAAACTTGTGTAAAGAATAAACTGAGACTGGGACAAACACGGAGAAGAGCTATTGGGGTGATCAGAGGATTGGAGAAACCTTTGCTAGGGAGACTGAAAGATCTTGGGTGTTTAAACCACTAAGCAGAGGGTGTTACTGTTACTAGTTCAGGATGAAGGAAAGGAGTAGGGAAGGGGAAAACCTGTTTAAAACCAGGAATGAATGGTTTTAAAGAGAGATAAGTTGCAAGTGAAAATAGCCTAAGTGTGCCAGCACTTAGAGCAATGTGTTTTTGGACTGTCTTCCAGCAGAAGATTGGTAGTAATAATTTTGAATAATGTTCTTCATTAAACTCAAAGGGGTTTCTTGCTAAGTCCGTGAGGTAGTGTGGACCCCAAATCAGTGGCTGACAACTGTCTTAACACTGTGGTGTTAGATAAATACTCTGTTAAAAGAGACCAGAAAATTATAGCTACAATTATAAAATAATATTTCTTTTCCTTGATCAACATGCTTCCATAGAAAATGTTGAAGCTTTGGAAACAAACCAAAACAAAACAAACCCCAAACCAAAAACAAACAAACCAACCAACCAAAACAAACAACAACCAAAGCAAAAAAACCAAAACAAACATAAAACCACCCAAACCAGCTCATCCCCCTCGCCCCCCACTTCCTCCCCAAGCAAACAACACCAACCCTAACACTAAAGTCCTGGAAAAGTGATTTTTTCTGTGAAATCCACCACACCATCTCCTGGGAACTACTGAATCAGTGGCTCAGGTTCCCAGTCCCCTCATGAGTCCCTCAGGCTGGGATCTCTGCTCTACCTCCCACAGGCACCACAGTGTCCTACTGGTAAACTGCATTGTGCCCACTGGCAATTGTGGCAGGTGGAGACCTGGGGCATGCAGGGATGTCCAAGAAAGCTTTCTGCTTTTAGAGCTTTTTATTTTGTTAAAGTAATGTATCTCCATGGAAACAAAACTATTTGAAGAAATTCAATTAGTCAAAAATCTCATTTACAATAACAGTATAGTTTTGCTGAAAATGTTTTTTACATAGTAGTAATTAACAATGTGGCAATGCGAATAATTCCTACGTGCTCAGGCTAGCTATGAGAAAATCACAGGCTCTGGAGATGGCTAAAATTTCCTATGGCTTTGATACTTGGCTTTCTTAGAACTGAGCAAACATCACACTGATATCAGGAACATCATCAAAGCTTCATCTTGCTGTCACTGGCTTGAGTGGAAACAAGACTGGACCCCAGGTGAACTTCTGAGATCACTGTTAGGTAGCTTAAATTAATTAACCGTCTTCTACCCTCCAGCAGTAGCTATTGTTAGCAATCTCATTTCATTTTCAGCATTGAAATTACAGTAATGCTAAAGCATTTAAATTTGCCTCATTTATATGACACTATTTTTGACATCTAATAGGAATACTCTTCTGGCATTTACTATCCTTCCTTTATTACAAGTCTGCTTGAATTTCATTACATTTTCATTATTCTTATGGTGACTCTATTTCATATTTATCACAGTGGTTAAAATCATATCAGTCACAATCAGCAATCACATGCATTACTGAAATGTTTATTGATCTGTAGGCAAAAGGTACAGTAAATTTAAAAAATGTTGGTTCCCAAAGGACATAAATTAATTCAGGCATTTCGGAACTAGGCAAAATACTGTTACTGTGGTAAGTATGTTAATTTATCATGCAATAAATCTTTTGCTTAACTGGTTAATATTGACTATGCACAATAACTATGACTACAGTTGTAGGCAGTGGAACAGCAGAAAAAAAAAAGTCTTTTTTAAAGAACTGTTTTCATTGTTATTTGAAAACAGTTAAATGACAGTATTGTTAGTCCTAATGAGTTCCAATAATTAAAAGCTAAGAGTCTAAATCAGTAAACAACCTGATTTACTAAAACCCAAAACCTGTTACATGTGTCTTTATTTGAACAGTTGGGTGTCTCAGATTTTAATGTTCATCTGCTGTGTTTGAAATTTTTAAAGATAAAATACAGTTTTTTACCAATTCTAAAATTTTTGTTGACAAATATTCATAGACAATACAAGTAGATTTGGTTTAACTTCAAAGCTGCACTGATAAATAGTCTCCAGTTCCAGCTGAAAGAGTATTAAAAATAGTCAAAGTCAATTCTTCTTGGCCAATGTTCCATTAAGAGTCATGCAATTATCCTGCTGACTTGCTTTCTTAGGAAATCTTAATTATCCAAGGTGCCTAGAGCACACATAACCAGCCTGTTAGGGCATATTTCAGTTTCCTGTAAACTCTATTCCATTAAACCACTATTATTCTATAATAACTAGAAAGCTATATAGATGCCCAGACCTTGTATGTTTGCGAGGAAGGAGGGGTCTAAAGCTGTAACCGAGCTAGTGTAATATTGTGACTCTCATTGACTCGATTCCTCCCGTTTCACCACCTAGTCCTGCCTGTCTCAGTATCTGAGATGCCCAACAAAGCTGAGACTAGAGCTTCATTGCTACTATCTGCTTGGCAAGGGATGCTCACTGCTATGGATCCTCAGCCACGTAGCCCTAAACAGTGGGAGAAGTCATTGCTCTAAAATTGAGTTGAATCAGAGGTAAGGCTGAGGAGACGGTACCCCTCTTGATGCTCAGAGTGCTGTTTCAGGACTTCAGAGGCCTAGTGTAAGTCTCTGAACACCAACATATACAGTCAGGGGACACCCTTGGAAATAATTTTTCTGTCTCCCTCTTTCCCTGGCTGATGACAGAATTGCTTGCAACAACTCACCACTGTTCACAAAATAATACGAAAGCAAGTTTCCATCCTGAAGTGTTCCAGGAGAAGAGCAAACAGCCCACTCCAACTGTGGATATACAGCTGAAGGGAAGACAGGGCAGAGAAAATAGTGGACAATATTCCAAAGGAGCCCATAGTGTAGAGGATCAATTTCTGCTTCTACTATATGTATATACATAAAGTGGCTGGAGTAGTACTATGCAAGTCAGGTGTCGCCCACACACTGCCTTTTGCTGCTTACTGAGGACGTGGTATTCCAGTTCTTTGTATGCCATTTGGTGCTTTCATTCAAAGGGATAAAGTAAAGCAAATGATGTTTGATATGGGATTATCTATGGTACAGGGCTGCACTATTGCTCTGTACTTTCTGATTTTTTGTTAAGTAGAGGTATGCATTGATGCACTTCTGGATTGTTGAACACCTTTATTTACTATTTAAATAGGCATTGTGCAGAGTGTAAAACACTGCTTGCTTTGACAGGTGAAATGAAGTTTTCAAGTTATAACCATTCCTTATTTTGGCAAAAATGTCAGCAGAGAGAATGCGTCTTAGCGGAAAGAGTGGAGCTCACAGAAGCAGTTTGGGACTCCCTCATCTCATCACTCAATGTCACCAGTTTCATTCTTTTTTGGCCTTTCGAGACAGCAGCTGAGCAAATTGGTCCAGAACCTTTTCTTGGGCCCTGAGTGCAAGGGGCATAATCAGTATCATACTGCTAAGCTCTCTTTCCCTAAAGCAAGTAATTCTCACCCAAACTGCTTCCTGGGAATAGTTTGGGGTCAGTATTACCCCTTGCCTTGGAAAGGAGTGTTTTCAGGAAAGTGCTTGTGAAAGCTGTGCCAAGAAGTGTCCTTAAAAGCCAGGTGATACTGGCATTTGCAGGGCAGTGCTTGAGATTGTGTCCTGGCCAGCTGGCTCACTAGAGCTGATGTGGCCAGAATGGCTGAAGAGGACTTGGGATGATAGTGGAGAAGGAACAGAGTAACCAGTAGATTATGAGATACACGTTACCAGCTGGAGGTGGGGAATAGGTTAAGTTTTTTGTATTCTGCCTTGGGAGTAAACTGCTTAAGAATTTTAGCTTAGACCATTCAGCTTCTCAGACTCTTACAAACCACAGCATTTCTGAAAATAATGTGAATTATAATGTAGATTTTTCAAGTACTTAGACAATCAGTTGTCAAACAATTAGATGATATTACCTGCAGTACTTCAACTGCTGTGATCTGTCTTTAGAACATAAAAAGTCCCCTGTCATTTCTTTCTAGAGCCATTTCTCCATACATCAAGTTTAGCCTTCCTACCATACTTTTTTACTTTTGCTCACGGATGGGGTGTAACTCCAACAAAAAATCAGTCTTGTTAAATCTGTGAACTGTCCTAATTTTTAGAAACGTTCGAATCCTAATGCTTGTCCTTTTATTTCCTCTTTTCCTTCAAGCTGCTAAAGTGGGCCTTGGTCAGACTGGATTCCCAAGGGAGTTTCCTCATACTGCCATGAGAAGCAAATATTACAGGCAAGAAATAACAACAGGGAAGGTAGATGGCTGATGAAAGAAAAATCTCTGACCAAAAGTTATTACAATACATAAGAAAATCCATCTGTCATTGTGTTATTGTTACTCTGTATATATATGTAAAATCTGAGTCTTTGATCTTAATGTGCAAATAAAATCATTTTAGGTACTGACCTCCCTACAAGTATTTTTCTTCTTGAAGAAAAGTAACTTTTTATCTGAGACATGAATCATTCTGAGGATTCATTTTAAATTTGAAACTAGATGGCCGAATATTAGAGTTTTACAACGCTACTGCAGGAACTGAACATTAATTACTTCTTTGTAGAAGTGAGGCAATAGGATCTGAAAACATCCCTGTTATAATATTCTTAATAGAAAATTATTACTTTTTTTCAAAAAAAAAAATAGATAAGAAGGCTTATAGTAACCAGAAGAATCTGTGATTTAATAAAAAGATATACCATCAGAGTAACTAAGCTGAGATGCCCAGGTCCATGGTGGTGGTTCACCCTACTTTTGTAAAAGAACCTTTCACATCTTGAGTCCTGTTTTGATTTCAAAGACCATGTTTACATGAGACTTGACGCAGTTGGGACTGCAGTTTGGTTTGTCTGAGACTGAGATTTTTTACTTTAGTATGCTCATACTAAAAGCTCAGAAGCAGCTCCTAGCAGTTTTTTTATCTTCAGCAGATGTATCTTAATTTAGTTTTTACCACTGAGACCCTTCCACTTTCTCTTTACTTCCAAAGGCTCTTCAAAGTAGAGAAATGAGTTGTGTGTCCTGGAAGGCTGTTGATCTAAGGCCTTGTAAATCATCTCTTGCTCTAGGAACGAAATAGGCATTAGTGAGATTTCATTTGTTTTGCAAAGCGATCTGAAGGGTTCACTTTTTTCCCCATTTGGGGAATGAGACATTTCAGCCTGAGATGCAAAAAATAACTTTATAAAAACATATCCTTTTCATTTTTTGGAGCACATTAAGTGCCAACTACACCAAAGCAAGCTACTTTCCACTGGGTATTAAAGTAAGACATCTAAAACAAACTGTCAAGTACATGTATATATAATTTAATGAACTTGCTTTGATTTTTTTTAACAGAACAGAAGCGAGCTAACTGTCCCTTTGATGCTGTAAATGATGACAGTGAAGAAATCAGAGAGTGTGTACAGCTGTGAACATGGGCCATAGAAGTCTGTAGCCGCTGCCAGGAGCTTACTTCAGGTACTACCTCTTTTGCCTTTGCAATTTACAGAATCAAAAGAGACTAAAAATGAGATGACAAGATAATCTCTCATTTTACACAGCTAATTGAGAGCTCAAACACTCGTATCAAATACTTTAGAAGGATTAAAAAAAGATGAAAAGTAAAAGATGAAAATATTTAGAACAGATAATAGAAATTCTATCTATTTCTTGGATTCTATCTATTCCTTCTAATAGGACACCATCAACAAAAGGTCAAGGAGTTAACTAGTGTGTCCATGGAAACAGTAGGAGCTGATGGAGCCATGTGTACAGTGAGACTGCTGGCTTAACCCTCTTACTTCCCAGGTTTTCTCTTTAAAGACTGAGGCAAACCCAGAAGCTTCAAAAGAAGATACAAAATAGTATTTGAAGAATTTTGAAAAGGTACAACATCAACAGCACCGAGATCTGAGAATCTCTTAGACCTCCTAACTTCCATGAGCACAGATGAGTCCCTTCAACGTCTTTTTTCCCCTTATACTATTTTCTGTTGAGACTTCTTAGACTGCCACTCAAGAAAAGGACTGTCTCTTACAGTGTGTTTGTTACAATGCAGAACACTTTGGGATTCTAATCTTTAATGTCACCAGGTTTTACTACAATGTTAAATCTAAACAATAAAAATTATATAAGTACCAATGTGTATTCTTGATAGCTCTGGAAAGACTGAAAATTGTTTTGCTTTTGTTATACTAAGGTATAGTCAATGATACTTCTTCCTACTGAGACTCTATACAGCAGAACAGGGGTAATGATTCACTGTTTCCCTAATCTTTTCTTTCATTAGGCATTTTAAAAGCTAAAATACCAAACTGATGAAGGCCTGAGTGTTGAACAGCAGTATGAATTACTCCCATTTCATTTTTCTAATAGATTACTGAATTTCAGTAACATCATTCATTGACCACAAGATGCCCATAGCTGTCATTTTCTGCTGAGGTCATGGATCCATGACAGAGCACATTAGTTTGAGCAGAGCACTCAAAGTGAATGTTCAACTCTCGGGATAGGTTGGCTTATACTTGCACAGGTTAGTGTGTGTGCAGAGCAAGTTCACCTGTAGCTGAGCAAATTAAGCAGGCAAACACACTCAGAATATGCCTTTTCTCAGGACTCCATCCTGTTTGTGTCTGGCTTTAGGAGAAGTACTTGGGAGTAAACATCTCAAATAGAGTTTTTCAAAATACAAGGCATGAAATGCTTTTCAGAAGACAGTGCAGCTTGCACAGAACTGTTTGGTAGTTTGAAGTGGTTTCCTTTTAAATACAGAATCAGGCTTTCTCAAAAACAAAAACAAAACTACTCCGCCTGTTCCAAAACCCAAGCCAACAACAATATGTTCCCTAATCTATACAAAGTGAATTTTGGAAGTTGTGATATGATCCAGACTAGAGGTTGTCATTTATTTGCTTGATTAAACCTAGTTACTTTTAATTATCGTTCCATGTGCTACTAGTATAAATTCAATATACAATACATTTTTTAATTAGCAGGAAATGAAATACAAGTGGCATTGATAAACAGAACTCTAAAACCAACTCTAAAAAATCTGTGCAGCATTTTAAGCTAGCCTGGTTCTCAGAAGAAACTTACATCAAACATGTTTTATTTTCTGCAAATCCACTGCTTTATTTGGTACCTAAACAGGAGTAACTTTTTCTGAAAAAAAAAAAAAGAAAAAGAAAGCAGCATTGTCCTGTCTTTTATGTGATTTTCTGTCATACAATTTGCCCTACTTTAATACTAGTGTGCTTTAATTGTTGACTTATACCTGTGAGGTGCAAATGACACCTCTCAATCTCTGTGTCTTTTATTTCAGTTACAGGAAGAAATCATGATCTATTAGAAATAGGATTAAAAACCCCATATAAACAAAAACCCCATCAAATTAAAATAGCTTATTGTTCTTGAAAGCAGTGGTTATAAAAGGAATGCAGAAGGAAAAGCGGTGTATCATAAAGGAGAAACATTTTAGAGTAAAAGAATAGGCACATCAAGTTTTTCCCACTGCATTTGTAGTGCTTGTTTTAAGAAAGGAAGGTTACCAGAAAAAGCGCTTGCAGACTGCAGTGTAAAAGTTACTGTGTTAAGAAATGCAACATGAGATCGTCAGTTGTGCTAAATCCTAATAAGTGATCAGAGTGTTAACGAAAACCACAAACAGCATGTATTCCTGTTTTGCTGGCTGAATTCATGGGTCACATTTCATTTATTTCACAGATTCAGAAGTGCTAGGAAAAAGAAAAAATTACTGGGTATTAATTGTTAGCATTTCAGAGGAAATACTACAAAACATTAGGCAGAGGGATTGCCGCAAGCTAAGAAAACACTGTTCAGCATTCACTGCCAGATCCCAGACCCTTATTTATGCTATCCATCTGAATGCAAGCATGTAATTTGTGAGCAGCCTAATAAGATCCTCTCTACTTCTGCACCAAGATCATGTAATTGAATGTAAGTTGGGTGTTACTTATTTGTTTATTTATTTCTTTTCTATATGTGGAGTTCGAGGCCTTATCTTGCTTGGAGAGAGCCCCAAGAGGGGATTCTGTCTCTTTGACTCCCCAGAATAAGAGCTGCTCACCTGGACCCGCTTCCTCCCACACATCTCAAGTGGTGCAATGTGGAAGAACTAGCTGCAGATGACCTAAAACAAGCATATTCTTCGAACGTCCTGCCCAAGGAGATGATACATGTCCATGCAGCACTGACACACCCCTAGTTTTGGAGAGAGCTTGTGAGAGTGACAGGGAATGAGTTACAACCCCACGTCCCTCTGTGGTCCTCCTCATCGGGAGGACAAATCTGCACCATCCCAGGAAGGGAAGCCAACAGAAAAATGACAACAGGTCATTGACCGTGGGTAGGAGAAAGTGGGATTACTTTACAAGGGTAAAGTCATGGCTAAATTAAGGATTTTTTTAATACTTCTCTCACTTTTTCTCTCTTATTCAATTTCTTCCCTCATCCTCTCCTTCATTATTAAAATTCATTCAGCCATCTATTTATTCAAAATATTCCTTTGACCTGGGGTGTCCTATTTCAGATCTCATAAAATTAAAGTTTTTGTCTTAACACTATATTTTTCTCATGAAAATCTACACATTTCTCCTGAATCAATGCAATTTTTTTTTTGTTCGCTTATTTGTTTTTGTTCAGACACAGATGTGAAAAAATACAGAGCAAAGGAAAAGGAAGGGATATGATTGTCCTCCATGTTTCACAGCTAATTGTTGTGCTCAGGAAAATTAAAGTTTTGATATGGAAATTTAGTCTTACACTTCCAAATAAAACCGTGGCGGGAGATTAATCTGTACAAGTCCAGCAATATGATTAACTAATCCAGTCTTTGTGTCTGTGGTGGGTATTTTAGCCTAAACGTTTGTAATGTAATCTATCATGATAATCAGTAAAATGTGAATACTTTGCATAATACTTTAATAAGTGTGTTTGTGCACAGAATAAATCTTTAATTGCTGGTTTGAGGAGGCCAATTTTAGCAGTCCTCTGTCAGGCTTATTATGATGAATCAAGTTAATTTACACATGTAGCTTACTCCTGTGTCTGAATTCATTTCACAATTCCATTAGCTTTTACTGGAGGAAATCACAGGGCAGATCTCTGAGATGGCAGTATCTGCCAGGCAGAAGATGGTGACACCATAAACTGCCACAGCCTTCTTCCAGGTAGGCATGAGGCAGGGTGGCAGGTGGTCACAGATGGCAAACACAGAGTCTGAAGAAGCCGTGGTGGAACAGAATATCAAAAAAGTTTCTCCTCACAACTGCTTTCTGCAGAATATAATTTTATTGCGTGTCATACAGAGGACAGTAACAGAAACATCATCTCATATCCCTATGTAAGCATCTCTTTGGTGATCAGAGCTTTTCTAGGTAAGGTGAGGTAGTTTGAAACTGTCTTCTCTGCTTTAGCGAATGAAAATCACAGCTTATAATTGTGGGCCCAGTCTGGCAAGCTCTAATACACTGTTGTACACCCTCCAGCAGAAAAAGTATATTCCTGGAATGTCCTCGTTAAAGCCACTTGAAACCATTCCTATGAGTAAAATTAAGCATATGTGTAAGTACCTGTGGCATCAGGACTACGTCTAAGATAGCTGGTGAAGCACAATATAGCCATGAGAACCAATTTAAGAATGTAAATTTTCTTTGCCAATGAATAATTCTCCTGACAAAAGAGAGAGGTGGGGTACCTGCAGCTTTTTTCATGAGTTGTTCTGCATTCTGTTATACCCAATTCTAATTTTTCTCTGTACTTCCTCAAAACAGAGCAATTAATTTATGTTGATTTCAGTTGCCATTTCACACACAGTAACCAGGCTTAAAACACAGTATCAGTTCGGCATATAGTAGGAAAATTGCAATTTTCTTTGAGCCTCTGTAGAATTGAGACAGCAGGTGTAGGTTCATTAGGAAAATTAGAAAGAAAAAAACCAACAACCTACAAACAGAAAACAAACTGGCAAAGTGAAACCACACAATATTTCACTTTCTCTTTTTGGGTGAGATAGCTGCCCTCCATTTTCCAGTCTACTAATTCTTTCAGTTCCATTGCAGTAACTGCAATTTTGTAAGTTTTAACAATAACTCTCTGAAATACTATAGGATAAAATCACTAGGAGAGACTGGGGCTATATAATCTTTAGCAGTTTCTCCAGTATGTTAATGCCAGGTCAGAGAGTCAAAGTCTAGGTCTCTCAGCAGCAGCTGCTTACCTCAATATAATGCAACTCTGAGGAGACAAAAAAGATCTACTTAAAATAAAATAAATTGAATAATTCACTGACTTTATTACATCTCCCCAAAGTGATAAAAAGCCCTGAAAGAAAGAACAGTTGTAAGGACGTTCACAGTCCCCACACCTAGGAAATGGATGGCTTTTATGCTGACAGGTCAGGCATGACTTGGAGTGAGGACACAGTACACAGAACATGCTTGGACACAGACGCTAAGGTAACCAGAAGGTTTGAAGAAGTTTGCTGCATGACAGGAGAGAGCATCATTCTCTCAAGGCAGGCAAAGTGGGGAGAGATGGGCTTATCCTCATCGTGGCCCAGTGGACAGGGTCAGTGTGTGGGTGCAGAGGTGATGATGTGGTAGGTCCCTGCTTAGGTAAAGCATGGAGGAATACAAACACCTTTTCTTCCCTTTTGGCCTTTTCCTACAGTGCCAGGCCCAGGCTGAAGCTCTGAATATGGCTGCAGAGCCTACAGTCACAGCAAGGCCCTCATAGCTATGAGCTGGATCATTAACTGAAATCAAAGAAACTAAGATCCATGTGTGCACCATAGCAAACAGTAGGAACTTTACCTTTGGCTGTATGAATGCAGCTGACCCTAAATTGATAATAATTCTACTGACGCACAAATATCGCAAAACCAGAACTATTACTTTGTTTTTGTTTTCAGGAATGCTTTTGTCATTAAGACACTAAAATTCAGAGGAATTTGAAAAGTAATGAGTTTAAAGCAGTGTTCTTTTGAAAAATGATTAGAATCATTCAATAGCAAACCCTGCAGTTTCTCTTCGCTTGTAATGGCAAAGTCGTTATCCACCCTTAACCTCCCTGTCACTTACAAAGTTTCATAACGTGGCTATAGATATTTGCTCCAAGGTTGAGTTTATGTCAGATAAGTTCTGAGTCCAGAAACAGTTTGGGCTTTGACTTGTGAAATAGAGATACCCTGAGGTCTTTAATCTTTCTGTGAAAAAGCTTTTATAAGTTTTCTGAAATGTCATGTAGGAAAGCCATGTATACAGGGACCAGATTATGACCCAGTTATCACCTGTGCAAATCCGGAGTGGCTATACTGAGTTCAGTGGAGATGTTGAGGATTTCAAATCACATCAGCTGTGTTCAGAATGTAGCTTGTTGTCTCCTGTGCTAACTTCAGATCTAAATATTCCTGGGGAAACATTAGGAGTTTAATTACACGACCTCCCCGCCCCGCCCCACCCAAACTCAAGTATTAGGAAAGCAAATATTTTGTTTTCATGCATTGCTGTTTCATAGTGGTTTGGGTTGCTTTTTTTTTTTCCTTTTCCTAAGATAAGCGATAGTGGGGAATACAATTTTCTGTTGGCAATTTGTTCTTTAATAAGCTCTTTAACATTCCAGCTATTGAAAGCTCCATGAAGCAAACTTACTGGTGGTTGCATTTTACTCTAAAAGGTAATGATGATTATCAGCTAGGTAGAGTGCTGTAAGATAATTCAGGTAAACTGAAATGGCTAATGTAGATTCAAGGGAATTAATTATTTAGAGATGTTCAGCAAAGGATTGTTAAAAATGTACTGTAAGTTCTCTGGGGCATGGACCAGACTTTTATTCTGTGCACAAATCCCAGAACAACAACACTCATGAGTGTGACAGATAGGCACACGTACTACAGATTACAAAAATATAATATCAGCCAAGCAAATCAACAATGGGTGATTCTGATTTCAGTGTACTGAAACTGCCTTGTCTTTAATGGTGTTATTCCCTGCTTACTTCAATGTAACTGTGGCCTACTATACTTATTCCCCTGCCCAGCATTTTAATTTTATAACAGCAGTAATGAGTACAGCACAGGGCATTTTCGGTGGATCTTTATTGTGCTCTGTCACAGCTTCAGTGCTGCTGCGGGAGATGCAGCAACATTTCTTTAAAGTAGCAGCCCCAGCTCTTTGTTGACTCAGAATGATTTGTCTGGTACAAGGGGAAGCATCTGATATTACATCCTACCCCATGGACACCATATGCTCAGCAGCATTCAAGTGGTTAAATGATCAAGTATGTTTAATAGCCTCTGGCTGCACCTTAGGCCATCAGATTCTTCCCAGCTGGCCATTAATCCCCAGGAAATGCCCTACAGATAGATCGTTACTACTTACATACACAATTAGGGATTTACAGTATGCTGCTGTCTGCTGAAAAATAACAGGGAATGAGGTAAGAGTTCAGAGTAATTTGAGTTAAAATGTAAGTTAGCTGTAGCAGTGACTTGGGATCCCACATACAACGGCATGTGTCTGCCCAGCACTTAGTGAACATGCTGCAGGAAGCTCCTGCAAGCTCTCTTTGGTTTCTGCTTTTTTCCTCCATTGCCTCATACTCTTTCCTATCACTTTTCAGATGCCATGTGCTGGGAAGATGGCTAGAGAAGCCATAGCTCCTCTCCCTCCAGGACCCTCTAAGTTTCCGGAACACTGGGCTAGGCTTGCCTACCAGTTCTCTATTGCTGATACTGGCACAAACTCATTGTGCTGCTGAAGGTGGAGCTGCATTGCCAGCACCTCAGCACAAACTACACTCTTTGGTCCTGTTTTCACCAGGGCATTTCTCTCTCAGATTTTTTTTTCTCTACATGGGATTAATAACTTCCCTCCATGAAAGGTCTGGCCCCATGTTTTGCTACCTGTAAGTTACAAATTAAAAACTCTAATGCAGACTGTCTTCTCTCTCTTTTGAGACACTGTCTTGCACAGAAATTTGCTGTGACACTTTCTCCACAGAATGAGGTGAGATGAATGAGTGATAAAGGACAGAAGGCAGCTTTCGGCATAGCAAACTGTAAGGGTGTGCTGGGTATTGGTTTGGTAGGAGCACCTTCTGATTGTTCTCACCTCAAATGCATACTATTTTTTCCTAAACAATGTTGAAAGCTTGGGGTTTTGGCTCTCATGACAAGGCTTCGAATCACCTAGTTAAAATAAGATGTTAAGTCCGAAGGTTGCATGCAGTCATGGTGTGCCTGGAGGGATGTCTTTTTTTGGGGGTGTGTGCATGGAGCCATTAGATGACCAGGTATCTGCAGGAGGTGAATGATGCCTTGCTGGCCACTTGGTGCATGCCACAAGAAAAAGGGCAAAATGTACAATTCCATTCACAGGTACCTATACTTCAGGAGCTGTAATGGCAGAAGCACTCTGCGTATCATGTCTCAGCCATGTTGCTAGTTGCAGAGGAAGTGGGAAGTTAGATCCCTGGGGAAAATTTTCAGCACGTGTTCCTTTGTTTGATTCTCCCGACTAGAGAGGATTCCAGATGTCTTCTTTCCTGTCCGCAGTACGCAGGAAAGAATTCAATCAAAGGTTGGAAAAGCTTAAAAAACATCACACAAAAAAGAAGGCTTCTCAGCTCTAGGTAGCTTTATTTTGTGTGGTTACCATCCTGTTCATTCTTGGGGTTGATTTGACCTCAGTAAGGGCTATTCATACAGGAGAACATCCAAGGAGCAATGTTGCTGGACTTCACGCTATTTGGAGCAGATACTGTTTTTTTACTATCTGTAAAATTATGTGCATATCTAAGATGTTATAACAAAAGCTTAAATACCTCAGCTTTGGGATTTGACTGAAATGGGTTATATTTACTGGAAAGATCTAAAATGCTTCAAGTCTCCCACATTTAATAAGAGATAAAAGGGATAATATTTTTTCTTTCTGTTAAATGTGTTTAAAAGTCTTCAGACAGAAAGGGAGAACTCCTAAATTATTTGCAAATACGGCAGGATCTACCAGTCTCAAACACGTAAACAAAATTAAGTTGTGGCTTAAACTCTCAATGAAAGGAGTGAATAGTTGGACTTTTTCTCTGAGAGCAAAGATGCACTGAACTATTTGAACAAGTATGTAGAAGATTTATTTACCTCTAAAATTGTAATCTGAAGTCTTTTGCTTGAATGTTGCTTTACCATGAAGTCACTTAAATGCTTTAGTTTTTGACGTGAAGGTTCTAGTAGACTTCTACCTGTATCTGGCAGGACATCAAAGTCTCCAGTGTGTATCACATGGAGGATTCAGTTTGTGTTTGTTTTCCAGATGTATACCTCCTAGATTCAGACATAGATGAAATGCAACTGCTACTTTCTTTCAAAGCAAGGCCTTTTAATACAGAACAGTTGTGTTGTATACAATATGAAGTGGTTCCCTAAGATCAAAGAGGTTCTGGGAGGGATGGGGCAAGTCCTTCTCTTTCTAAAGTGACATAGACTTCTTCAGGGACTGGACCAACCAGCATGTTTGGATGTCAGTGGCCACTTTCTTCTAACCTCTTTGCTTAGCAGGGTGTGGATGTATCTAGATCACTAAACCGGAAGGTGAAGCTCTTGCAGTACCCTAAGGAATAGAACTCTCACGTGGGAGCTGGAAGACCTCACCTCAGTTCCTAATCCACGAACAGTTTATGTAGTTTACAACAAATAATCCAAAGATAAAATCATTGGAATAGAGACACAAGTCCTTGCAAAGGTGACCGCTCACTACAGATTCTCCAGTGAATCTCTGAGGTCAGTGCAAGGTGAAAGAGTTGCTGGGGAAATCTCAAGTGAGCAGGGCTCTCCCTTAGGAAGGACTGCCAACGTGTTGACAGAGTGCTTAAGATGTTCTCCTCAGAGATTTCAAAATTCTTCAGGCAGAAAAGGGAACAACCAGGCACAGGGCTGTCATGTTCTGAGTGAGGGCAGTGACAACAGTTTAATGCAAAGTGAGCTTTGCTTCCTTTTGCACTGAGTTTTGCACAACATTAAATTTTTAAATTTATTCTTCAGTCTCAAGTGAGAGGTCAGGAGAGTGTGCATTAGTTCAGGGAGCTGCCCCTGGGTATGGATGAGTAAAGAAAATGTATTTCGTGGACAGGAAGAGTACTTTGTGTTTTATGGGTTAGGTAGCTCTCAAAATGCTGTTCAGCCTGTTATCTTCATGGAGCCAGTTCTGAGGTAAATAGCTCTTCACATTCGTTAAGCTGGATGGAGGAGGTATTATTCATGAAGGTGGAGTTTATAATGAGGATTGCACGTGCGAAAATTAGGGAATAGCTGTAGTCAGAGTGGTTGCACACATTTGCGGATGTGAGGCTGAGAGAAAAAAGATAGTCTATCTTTTCTGCTATACACTTCGTTGGATGAACAGTGCTTTGCATATTGGTAAGTAGAGTTGTATTGTATGAAAAAAAAAAAAAGTTAGCAATAAATAACATTTACATTTCATTAGAGAGGGCAAATGTCCAAAACCCAAACAACACAAATTTGAATTTTCCCTGTGAAATAAGATTGCAAAAATTTTTGGCTTGACACAGGGAATTTCAGAAAAAAGTTGAAACTGTTACATTCAGAAGTTAATGATGCCGCTCTTCTGTGTTTTTTGTTTTTGTTTTAAATATGGGTACACATGACAATATACACAAGGCAATATAATTTCCCAAAAATCATTTTGAAGCAAAAAGTGAAACATTTCATTTAACAAACATAGACATTATCAAAAGATTTTACTTTTATTTTTCCTTAAACAAAAAGCTGTCGAAGTTGATTTTGTTTTTTCAAATAATGTGAATATTAGGAATGGTTGTGTGTTTTTTTCCACTGAAAATTCATATTGACAAGGGAATTCAAATGGAACCTAGTGCTCAGGGGTTTTGTGCGAAGTACTGAATCTTTTTGAAACTGGCATTGAATTTGGATACTTAAGATACAATTCGTAAAGAATTGGTTTACATGTTGCTGCTGAAATGAGTTGACTCCAGTAACATTCACTTGAAGAAAATTCGGACCAAAAAAGTCCTGAAAGCACCAGAAAAAAAAAAAGACATAATGTTTCCAATCTGTAGAATAACAGTAATTTTCTTAAGTACAATTTTTAGAGAAGTCTCCTTTTCTAACCTTTTGCGTCAAAACCCATACTTTAGGTGAATGGCTTTGCAAGTACTGGCTCAGCTGAGCCAGCTCTGAGTATAGGCAACCAAACCAGTTTACACAGTAGAGTCCCTGTGAGATCCTGAAGGGCTAAGCCCTACCTAAGTCTCCCTGCTAGGGGAACATGACTGTATGTAGCCCATGTGTGTAGATAACTGTCTCATCATTTCTTATGGTTATCAGGCCCATTTTTATATATATAAATATATATATTTTTTTTTTTAATCTGTGAGTCATTTGTATGGAAGGAAAAGTTGGTAGTGTGTGATTTCCTGAGATCATGTCTGACTTATTTTTAGTGTGCTGAGCTCCACCAAACACCTGTATGTGACACTGCATTAAAACACTGAGAGAACACAAATCTTGAGTAGACAGGAGTTGTCCAATACTTGAGATTTCTGCTGAAAAATTGACATGAGACCTAAATGAGAGTCTCTATGTGTGCATTCAAGGCAGCTGTTCTGACAGAAGAGGCTGAGATCTCCAGAGGTTCTACGGTGATGTATTTAATTGTCAATAATTAATGTTTTAAAGGTTTCCTAAGAATAACTCACATATATAAAGTGCAGACATACAGGTCAATAATGTATTTTTGAAAGAGTTCATAAGTATGCAAGTTCTATTAGAGTTTAAAAGATCCATAATTCTCTTAGGACCCCATACATATGCATCGACAAGACAGGGAAGACTGTTATTATAGTCTATCAAATCAATAGTCCACATTTAAGAACTGTATGAGAAGTAGTTTTAAATGAGTATCAGATCAGGCATTGCCACGTTAGAGATCTGGGAATCAATAAGTGGGTTGTAACCAGCTCCAAGGTGATAATAATCCAGGAAAGGGCTCATATCTGATTTTTTAGGTACTTCCAAACATTTTGGGACCAACTATCAGATGATATGACTAGCTTTATGGCAGCAGCACTGCTATTTCAACTGCACTGGTGATATATTTTTTTTTAATGGTCCCAAACTCATTCTGAGCACTACCCTTTCCTCATTCACATCAACACTGCATGTTTTCTAAGCTCTCAAATGCCAGGTGATTTTTAACGTCTGATTAATAAACAAATTCAGAACTGGCAATGTTATTTGTCAATAATATCTGTTTTATCTTTAAAACAAACAGTGCAAAACAAAACAGCCTTCCAGTGAAGCTCCAGACAAATGAAATATTTTTTGAAATGAATTGATGTACCTGAGAAACCTGCTTAATTAACTGCAGTCCAATAGGTTTCAGCTACAGAACTAGTATCTGTGAATGTCAGATAGAGGTCCAGCCCTGATATATTTAATTATCAGTATCTTCCCCTGAGAAATCTGATTATTCTAGGCAATGCTCCCTAAGAAAGTTATTATCTTGATTTGACCTATTTAAGAAAGGATTTAATCTATTTAAGAAAGATGTTATTATGAGGAAGGAGAGGAGGGTATTGCTCCTTTTGTTGAACCCTAATGTGTTTCTAATTCATTTGCAGAATACCAGATACTGTGGAAACGCACATAATGATGCAATTACTGAAAATTCAATCGTAATGATGCCAACTGACACTCCCACTAGGGTTCTTCTCTGTGAAGCGAACCCAGGGGAAGGAAAACTCCATGTTCCTTCTGTTCAGCTTGACATAACAGGACACATGATTAGAGGGGTTGAAATGGGTTCACTGGCCTGTCTCAAAACGTAAGTTAAGCACATAGGAGGCTGAAGAGTGGATGTTTTCCAAGGAGCAATCTGTGAGGAAATGAGAAAGAGAGGAAGTGCGGAGGAATCCGTGGCTGTGAAACAGCCAACTCACAGACACAATGTTTTCCTGATTCTTGTTTTGAAGCCAGTGAGAGACACTGGTTCATGTCTTCTCAAGGTGATGGTACCTAACTTGTGTCTTTAGGTGCTGAGGCATGTGTACCCATATTTAAAACAATACATAGCAGAAAGACAGCAAATGTATAAGCTGTATTACCTGTGTTGGCAAGTCCAAACCGGCCACAATAAACCTGCTTGGCTTTTGAATCTATCACCTAGAATGGAAGCCATGGGCTCCCTACTGATCAAGAGGAGTTTCCATTTTAGCTTTTGCTTTCATGAAGAAACTGCTTAGTTTTTTATTGCACTGATAAATATTTCACTTGTAAACTGTCAGGTCCATCCTCATCTCAGCAAATAAGTCCTAGGGTTATGCAGGTCTATCTTGGAGTGCCAGAACAATGCCACAGTGTATAGGAAGGTCCTCAGCCTGACTGTGATCAGAATCAAGTTTTGAATGACTCAGTAACTTCCAATATACAAAAGAAATCAGAACAGAACCTGACTTTTGAAAACAGCAGTAGGTCCCCAAATGAGACAAAAATGCTAAATAAAGTGAAACATGCTAAAAGAAGATTTCACATCTTAAAATTCAAGCACTCTTCAGATGATAAAAATGAATACATTAAGCATAAAGCAATGGGAACTTTTCTAAAGTATTTTATTCCCTTCTTTTGCTGAGTATCCTTCTACTGCATTCAGAACTTACATTTACACAGTATATTCTGGCATCTTGAAATAACAGCGGAAACAAATATAACTCAATATTGCAGTCTTGCACGTTATTTTATTTACCTGAAATAAACAACAATCTTCATTTCTCAATGGCAATTCACCAAGAAAGGCACATAAAACCTTGCCAGCTGATAAACTGAACAGATCACAAAAGAATATTAGTATCATAAAACTTTAAAAAGCATAAATGAAGAGATAATATGAGGGGTGGGATTTACTAGTTGAAAGGTGGGGGGAGAATCTAATAAGACTGGTCTGCTTTGCCTCTTATTAAGTTACCGGTGAAAATGCAAAGATGATAATTTTAATAAAGGAGATGTTGGCTGCAGTCAACCTTTTTTGTCTCAGAGGTGAAATTTTAAATAGTTAAATGAGCGTGAGAATAATATGGCCCCCATTAAAGTGATTTTAAATTTAAGCATAATTTTTGCTAATACCACTGAGCAATGGGAATAATTAGAATGGTTTCAGTAATGCTGAAGATTTGAATAATTAAAGACACAAGATTAATTTGAGAAGAGGCATCATTAACCTAAATCAAATATTAGATTTCTTGTAAAGGAGAGCGAGTTTTGCCATAACTACATTTTTCAGATAGGGAATCTCATTAAATACCATGGTTTGTGTTTTACTCTGCACCCACAGGATTTACTTGCATGAATATTAAATCTGTGTGTATTGAATATAAGCTTTAAAATCCCATGATATGGCCCAACATTTTTGTACTGTATAAAAGTATTAATTGAATAATCTTGTTTTCATTTTGGACGATAATAGTCACCTAAAGGTCACTTTCAATCATGTTTTTTCCAGGAAAAATATTTAAAAATTCAAGCTTGATCTGGTCAAAGCCTTTTTTCTACCTGAAAATATTTCTCTCTAGGCTCCTTTTATTAATGTCACAGCATTTTCATGAACACCAAAGCAAAGAGTAAATACGGGAGACAATGTATATGTGCTGTTTTGGGAACTGCAGTTATCCAACCAGGGAGTGAATTCCCCAAAGGAATAATGAGTAGATCACCTTTTTTACTTGGTTGTTAACAAACATAGTGCATTTATGTTGATTAAAATGCAGAAGTGGATAATTTAACGAAGATCACGTGACAAAAAAGGAAAGCTTTTCTCCATTTATAGGGAAACAGTCCTTCATAAATATTGATTTGGGCTATATTTTTTTTCCCCCACAATGTGGTGGTTTTCTATAAATATCAGTATCTGATAATGAGCGCTTCCACTACTCATTATTTCTCTAGTTGCAGAATTTAATGAATAGAAATGCATTAATTATATGGAAATCTATCTACCTGTTATGCCTTTGATGAAACCAGCCCCTGATTTGAAATTTTGTCCACCATTAATGATATGCAAATAACTCTGTCTTATCTTTAATGATATGCATGAAGAATTTATCAATGGAATTTATTATATGTTAATTCATCTTCCATGCATTACTTAGGCAGCTGCATCCCACTTTTGTATCACTTTTTGGAATATTGTTTCTCTGGGTATTTTTTTCCTCTGCCCTTCCGAAAAAGGTTTTCTGTGGTGGAAATATAAACTATTTCTAAAACAGGTTTGAGTTAATTGACACCTTTCCTTGTCTTAGAAGTTCCTGCAAGTTTTTGGCTGCTTGTGATGAATTTCTCAAGCCCGTGGGCCAGCCAATTTGAATTTTGATTGAATCAACAATCCATGGTTTATTCGCTGCCTCATTAGAAAGTCAGCGTCTTCCACCTTCACTGCCACGAAGTGAGAGTTTACATTGAATCAGGTTTGTCTGAGTGTTAACTGTATCGAGGCAGCACTGGCTGCTACATGCAAAGATGGGCATTTTTGATTCCCAAGGATCACCGTCTTCGCTGAGGCTGTTTTGGTGGCTGCAGTTTTTCCACCTTTGCACTCTCAGCAGTCTGAACTCCAATTGCTCAATGAAGCTGGAGGTTTAAGTTGCTGCTGAGTGACTTGTAAACACAATGCTTACAGCATTTTTGCCTTACCACAAGCAAGTCTTCACAGTTCTCTACACACTCCTGTTGGACTTAGTAAATCAGCCCTGCTCTTCTAATCCCTAGAGGATGAACCCTCAACAAGTCCAGGAAAAAAGGGCAGATTATGATTGTCCATTTAGATACCATATGTGTTCTTCCTGATGATACGCTTCTCGTGCTTTCTTTTTCTTCTTTTCTCAAGTATAGCTGCATGAAAGCTGTTCTATCTGGACTTTCATGGTTGTCAGCCTGGCAAACCATATCAAAAGGGAAGGTTATTCCAAATATGAAAAAGAGTTCTCTGAAGAAGAACAGAAGAAACCATTTAACTTAAAACTGTTAAAAACTCTATTTCCTGTTCATGAGCAACTGGATGAAAAATACTGGCTAGAATTTTCAGATTACACGTTAGAAAAGATCTGATCTACTCCAAGAGTATTGAAACGTTGGAACATGCAGGTAAATGAAGTCTCCACCTATGGAGTTTCTTTAAAAGGGACTTAAACATTTGTTAGGAATTGATCCCGTCTTGTGAAAGGAGTCCCAGACTTGTTTTCTATGAGAGTAGGAGGCCAAAAGCACATTAAATTACTGTTTCCTCAATAAGGCATCCAACATTCAGCACTTCTCATCTGGAAATGCCTCTTCAGATCTGGTTCTTTTTCATATTGTCTGCCTGTGTGGGTACCTCCATTCATGGAGTGACCCTGAGGGAACACTGCCTTTTCTTTCTCTCCTAAGGAAGTAAAAGTCCCACCTTCCTAAGAAAGGGCAGTGGCTATGTGGATGCTCCCTGAACGTGCAACCTTGCTGTCAAGCCTCTGTCCCTGAAGGCTGTTTCTGTGGTTTAGCTGGTGAGGAACCATACCCAGAGCTGTCCCTCTACACTTCCTTCCTCTTTCCTCAACACCTGTTTCCAACTCCATCATGATCCATGCCCCTGATACAAACCTATGTTTTACCCCCAAAACAAAGGTTCAGTTGTTTTTGGTGGGCTCTGACTGGATGCTTTGACTCATGCTGTCCGGCTCTCAATCTCATTCACTTTGAGCATGAGCATTTGGATCAATTAGTACTGATGTTAGCTTCCCTGGAGCAACAGGCAGAGCAAGTGCTTAGTGTGTTCCCCTGGGCATTCATATTTTTAGCCCCTCCTCAGTCACCTTCACTGTCACCAGCAGCCACAGCCCCAGCATCTGAAAAAGCTGCAGCAGCAGCTTTTCAGAAGAGACTGCATCAGCTAAGGCTGTCTCTTCTCTTCCTGATGCTTTTGTCCCTGTAAATGACTGAAGAGCAGGCTGATCAAGCGCTGCAGCTTTTTTTTTTTTTCTGCAGCATTTTTCTTTTTTGTGTGGAAGCTGACACAGTCTCAGAGATTGTTCCTTTTAAAAATATTCAGGACAACTCTCAGCTTCCAAACAGATCTGTAGAGTCAAGTCTTCTGTTAAGTTCCCTATATATATATGCCAGATTTGGTCTGCTTGTCCTACATGCATGTGGCTTGCCCTATTCCTCATGCAGCTATCAGTTTTGTGAAAAATATGATCTTGCAGCCGATTTTGAAAAAGTTACATTTCTAGAATCAGAAATAAATTAACATGAATCAGCATTGCTCCATTGCAATTAAAAGTGAGGGAGGATCTAGGCTGTATTTCTGACTTTACAGCCTCACGTTCCCATAAACTTCATCATGCCCCAAACCTTTGGAGAGAGGTGGTTTCATTTCAGTCTTACTGTATCTTCTCCAAAGGTCCAACAGTTACATTTCTTCAGGAATGAGACTGCATTACTTTCCAGTTAATTCCTCAGGTTGCTAATTGTCTAGAACATCTGCATAATTTATAGTGGCCTGTTCCCAGACCCTGCAGGCTTCAGATGTAAATTAGAACGGAGCTTCAGCACTGCTTTTACATCCCTCACTTGCACATGTGCATGGGCATATTTACCATGTGGTGAAGCATGCTGTGGAGATCCCAGGTGCTGGTGGCAGCGGTCACTGGCCTCTGTGTCGCTGAGCCTTAGGGCAGCTTCTTTGGCTCAGTCAGCTGGCTACATCAGCATGGGCTCATGCACCATCTCCTGATAGATGCCCTGGTGTTCCCTGTGCCAGACAGGAGAACTCAGCACCATGCTGTGATTTGGGCTAGATGTGCTCCATGGCCTCACTTGCAAGCTCAGAAAGCTGGGAATCTCTACAGAGTAGAAACTTTCTATCAACACCTTTTACTCTAGAACAAATTTTTATCGTAGCCTGTGAGACCAGCTGTGAGTAGGGAAATTGCTAAGAGATTGCACCACTGTTGGGTCTTACAGTAGTACACCAGCATGAAGCACTTGTACAGGACCAAGACCCTTGGTCAAGACCTAACAAGCTAATCTGTTAAAGGTCCCTTTCGTTGAAAATTTTCTCATGTTCATATGTTTTAAAAAAATCACCTCACAATAAATAAAACCAACCTTAAAAGATTAATTTCTTCCTACATAAATATAGTGAGTAAATAGGACCAAATATACACTGTTATTTAGTCATGAATTTATCTTCTGATTTTTTTTTTTTTTGATTTCTACAGAGTTTAAAAAGAGGCCATAAATTACAAAACACCTCCCAGAATGCAACATTGTGTGTTGCCTAGAAATCTGCTTTCTCATCAAACCCCAACCAGCTCCA
This sequence comes from Pampusana beccarii, assembly GCA_013399365.1. Taxonomy (NCBI): domain Eukaryota; kingdom Metazoa; phylum Chordata; class Aves; order Columbiformes; family Columbidae; genus Pampusana; species Pampusana beccarii. The sequence continues at coordinate 923,753 of VWYH01003030.1, forward strand.
CCTGCTCAATGAATGTAGCTGACATTTCAGAAATCATGACAGATTTTGGTTGTGGGATGAAGTATGTTTCAGGGTTTAGTGTCACTAAACCCTCTTATCAAGCCGTCTCATCAAACTTGCAGGTATATATGTCTTTTAGGGTCAAGGCTTTAAATACATATTGGGACCTACAAATATATAGATATGTATTGTCTGTCCTTCCCTGCTCAGTTAACTACACGTTTCAGGATGGATCTTCAGAAGCATGTTGACAGCTGGCTCAGGAGGTAAAGTCTAGAACACTTAGACCTCCAGCTCCTACCAGGCTTAAATTAGGATTGTAATTACTTCTGTTAGGCTTTCTTCAACATCTTCTGAGTATGGGATTTCAGCACTTCAGTAAAATCTGCTGCACTTCTATATCTCTTTATGCCTTTACACATCTTTCCATTAGGGTTTTATGTATCGTAAAAGCTGGAAGATGACAGATATTATTTCATGTAATTGAAGAGGTAGCCAGATGCTTAGATTATCACTACAGTAGTGGATTAAATAATATTTGGGACAGCTCCCAAGCATTGCAATGTGAGTATGCATTCCCTGTCCCCAGTCTCCTTTTGACCCATGGTGGCTAACTCGTTCCCAAACACTTCCTGAGAGCTCCTGGAGCTATTTCTGGAAGGCTGCTGTACATGGCCACCTTGATCTAAATCTAAGTGAATCTGAAGGCATAGATACAGCCCATTCTCTGCAGGCTGGCCTTGATGACAGGAGAAAATTTCATTTACTGGTGAAAAACTATAGCCCTATTTACCAATGCTCATCACTTCAGAAAAGCCCTACACCAACATGTGTATATGTGTCACACACTTCTGGTAATATTCAAGAATAAACTGTATCTTTTCCCAAATATATTAAAAATGCCATAAAATTTCATAGTCCCACAGAGGTTTAAGTTTTAATATCTGATAAAGCTTAGTATTATTAAACATGGTGAGACCATCTAATTTCCTTTTCCTCTTGTTCTGGGTTACTAATAAAGCAAAATAAATACCTTCATGCACTAAGAGCATGCTTTGCACAGAATGAGAGCTCATTTTTCAGTAAGTTCAGATGGATATGTTCACCATCAAATCAAAACTCCAGAGATCAGTTCAAAGAAACTGCACTTTCAAAATGCCTTTTTTTTTGTTCTTCTCCAATAAGGAGACTTGGCAGACAGTTCAAAGAGTTTAACAACCACCCAAGCAATTATTATTAACAACAACAATAATAATGCTTTTAATAATACCCCAAATAATTGTCTGAGAAAGGCATATGCCTTAACTGCAAAGCTACTGCTGATGCAGACAGGAAAAAAAAACAGCTTATAGTAAATGGCACTTTGGAGATGAAATTTTCTCTCTTTTCCAATCTATTTTACAGCATTTTGGTGACTTTGTTGCTATTTTGTTTGCTCATCTTCCCATTTGCCAGATGCTAAAGGCAAATTGGCTGAGGCTTTGTCTCTCGGTAAGTGCTATAGACCCACAGACTAGATCTTTACAGCAAAACAGTTTTGTACTGAGGACATGACATCCACATTATGCACATTTTGAGGAAGTAGGAAGGAAGGAGAAGGGGTGGGATAATCCGTTGGACTAACCCTAGTCTGATCTTGTGAAGTGGAAGGTGACGAACTGTTAGGTACCTCTGGGATTGTACCTTCCAGTTCAGCAAGAGCCAGGCTGTACACTCTGAGACAGTTCAGCCATGTGAATTCAGCAGAATAAGGGCAGATACTCAGGAGTTTTGCTTTACAAGTCTCTTCCTGTTGTGAACTAAAGGACTAAGGTAGGTGCACCTTGATATCCTATTGTGAGATTAATAAAAAATGAGCACTTCCCAAATGCTACGTACTATTGTGTAGAAAAATGATGTAAGCAAACACTCTGGGTGCAGATCCCATTTATGCTTCTTTACATCACTGTTGCTTTCAAAGATACTTGTGATTGTTGCTGGCACACAAACAAAATGAGCCAAAGCAGTCTAAAATAAAGCAAATCAAATATCCTTATTAGAAATGAAATTGAAAATGGCCAAACTGAATGACTCTCTTGGTAGTTAACTGAGTGCTAACATTACAATTTTAGTCTAATTTTTCTGTTTGTTGACAGCTTAAAACTAACAACAAAGGGAGGAATAGTGTTTTTGTGCAAATCAGTTATGCTGACGTGTACTTCTAGTGGAGAGTTTGGCTTGTGAATATACCACATTTTCAGGGTATGTGCTTGCTATCTAGAATAGGTGAATCTCCATGTCTTAAGAGCACATGGCCCTTTTCAGTGTACAGATTGCTATGTACAATTATAGACTGGGTGCTGGCTAGAGATGTACACAGCAGTGAATGGAGTGCCTAGATGGCTTATTTTGCACAGGTTAGCTGGTGCAATGGAAAAACCACCTTGGGGTTACAAACAGCTTCTCTGAGGCTGGGATTTTGTCCCCGTATTGGTAAATGTGCCCAAATATCGATATTTCCTTCATGTAGGTTGGTAGACTGTGGGCTTTCCAGGTGTCATAGCTATGAGCTCAGTGGTGTCTCTGCCTGCTGCACTTTCTGACACATCAGTACTACCGAGAAAGAGAAAGTAGAGAAAGCTACTCAGGGAGAAAAAAGGAAAAAAAGGATTCAACCCAAATCAAACTGGAATAGGTTCTTTCATCTCATCTTTTTCTTTAACCCTCACAAGTGGAAGTTCTGAGAATATTCATTTTTTGGAAATACCTAAGTGTTTCTAGTATGAAATAGCTCCCCAGAATCTGTAGCTGCCCAGTGAAATTGAGCCTTGTAAAACTGGAGACTGCTAATAGCTGTCTTTTTTCTGTAGTCAACCCTCCTGAAAAAGAAAGTCCCTGGGGAAGTTTTATGTGAGAAATATAAGCTCCTGAAGAGCTTTGGGCACCTCTAGACAGCACCTTTTAGACATCTCTAGACAGCAGCAGTATACAGGCTTTGAGATTAAAATTTTGACAGTATAGACACCTATCTATCAGACAGATACCTAAGTAACACCTGCCTCCTGGTGAAGAAAAGCCATCACAAGAGAAATTTATTTTTAATGAAGAAAGTACTCATGATCTGTGTCAACACAAATTTCAGATCCAGACACAGAAAGATTCAGAAAAAGTATGTCATTACCTGGACTTGAACCACATCTTTGTTTCTCTCATAACCTTTCTAGTAAAAATCACAATCCAGATTATGGCACATAGAGGAAGCAGGAAATAATGGTAAAACATAGTATTTCAAAAAGACAGAGAGCAAAAGTCTTTCTAGAGCTTAGATTAGACAGGTGTTGCATATGACACTCCATCCTCTGGTTTGCAAAAGAAATATAGACATCAGCTGTTTTCTTAGTGCTGCTGTTTCTGATGCAAGGTTTGATATCAAGAGATGAAGTGGCTGACAAAGCACTGTCAAAGCCAGCACTTCAGATGGGATAAACTGTTTCATTGCCAACTGCAGAGGTGCTACCTCAGAAAAACGCAGAGAATGTTTTCTAATTTGTAAACAAAATCAAAGATTTTCCTGCTTTATTGGCTTCCAATTCCCAGGCTGGAGGCTGTCCTGAACAATTATTTGACTAATCTTTGGCTGCCTGTATAAATCCTGAGAAAGCAGCCAGAACTGAAAAACGACGCGGTACTACTTTTTTATCAGCTGTACATGGCATCACTTTGACTCGTGTTTCCAGAGCAATCTCAGCCAGGGAGAAGCAAAAGGAAATTCACTGGATGTGTAGCAAAGCAGAGCAATCTCTGCCCTGCTCAAAAGACTTGCTTAGCAAGGAGCAGGGCACCAGACAGTGCAAGGATTACCTGTGTTTCACTTTGATGAGGTGTCCTACCCCAGCCAGGATTTGGCGGTGCCAATTGCTTGTGGGGCTATTAGGGACAGTCTTGGAATTTTTGTTGCTGTCAGGTATGAGGGATCTACCTCCCAATGGAGAACTGAGCTATTTTCCGAGTAGTTCGATCATCCCAGGTACTTGAAACACTAAAAGAAGGATGTCTTCAAGCATGTTCAAAAACTTCTATGACAAGATGGAGGGTAATCTGCTGTGACCAAAAGAGCAAAAGCAAATAAGATCTAAATGACCTTTTTGCTTAAGATTCAGTAAGCTTTCTTGGCTGTATACATCTCAGCCTCCTGGCAGTTTCACAAGAAAAATAAGGGCGAGCATAGAAACCTCATCTGTGTTTTCTACATTTGTACACTAACAATATTTGATCTCCTTTTGTTGGCTGTTGCAGTTGTGCATAACTTGAGCCTCTATGTACTGTGATAATACACAATTCAAAACATGAGTTATCTCTAATTTTAAACATGTGTGAGAGTGTGAGGTCAACACCAGGGAACTGCCTGAAAGTACCTTTTTAGTGAAGGCTGTCATCTTCCTTAGAAAACCACTTATTCCCTAGAAAAATGAACCTTGTCTAGAAAACCATAGGTAATATAATAATAGCATTACAGGATAATTCAGGCTGGAAGGGACCTGAGGGAGGCCTGCAGTCTGGTCTCCTACTCAAAGCAGGGTCAGCTATGAGGTCAGACTAGGTTCCTCATGCTTTAGCCAGTTAGGTCGTGTATTATATCCATGGATGAAGACTGTATAGCATCTCTGGGCCACCTGCTCCACTGCTTGGCTATGCACATTGCTGCAAATTTCTTTAGTATTGCTTCTTAGGCTCATCAGTGATCTCTAACCTCCACTTCAGAGGAGGAGGGAGACATGTCAGGTGCAAAGAATCTTTTAAAAAATAAACAAGATTTGCCTATTCTGCTTAGAATAGTTTGATTGAGTGCTGCAGGAGACACTTTTTTCCCAATTGGATAAGGAGCATTTTTAGGAGGAACAGCTGATAATTTTCCTTATAAACATCACTGTGTTGCACATTTATATTATCTCTGACTTAAAGACAATTCTCCAGTATGCATACATTTGCACTGATTCATAACACAGCATTTAAAGAATCCTACCAGTGTCTGATGCACCTACTGCTCTAATTTAACAAACTTGCTCTCACTAAATTGCTTTTCTTTATAGAGAAGGCGAATGGGGTGTGTAATAATTTAAAAAAGGTTCTTGCTATGAAGTCAGTGACTGTTGCCTTGGTGAAATCACATATTTTAAAACGTGAAACATTGGAAAATTGTTTTATCAGGAAAGGTAATTGATTCAGCTGGTAGTGAATAAGGCTGGAACCTGATGGTAATACAAGTATAATTCAAATAAAATAACTGAAGTCAAGGAAAGATTATCTTTTAAAATTTGTCATGTTCTGGAAAGATTATCTTTTAAGATTTGTCATGTTCTGGAATAAAACAATAACAACAAACCATAACCCTAATGGCAGCTTGGACATTAATCTCAGGTCCCCACACACATGGGTGGCCCAGATGAGAAAGGTGTGGAGGGAGCAAGGTAAGTGCAGTACTGTGCTCCCCTTGGCATGCCTTTTGCAGCCCCAGTGTCCCTGGAGCTGTAGGCTTTGTGGCTCTTGGAACCCTAACCCTAACGTTGCTTTCAATCTGATGGCAAGGCAACAACGATGTTACTGAGATTTTTATATATTTAATCAAGTTTGGTATCTTTTCAAGTTTACAAAATTCAACTTTTTTCCAAACCAGTGCTTTTCCTCTGAAATAATTAATGACTAGGAATGACTTACACATGGTTGCGGGAAGAAACTGTGGTGGAAGCTGCCCTGAACATGCCAGACGATGGGGCAAAACTTCGACATTGAAAAGGATCTTCACATAAGATGACTTCTCATCTCCCAGAAGTTCTTTTCACTTCTAGTCCCTCTTGTATTTTCAAAAAGCAATTTAACTTTTTGCAAAGGTAGACTGCCAAAAACCAAGGCAATCAGGCAAACAAAATATTCAAACCAATGAAACAACAAAACCTGTCCTGGAAAACACCCTGAGAGAACAAAGAAGTAAAGAGAACCAAGTGGTGTGCCACAGTTGGGAGGCTCTTTTATGACTTGCCAGCTTTTTAGCAGCATCCAAGCCATGTTTAGGCAGATCTTGCTGGTGAGCTGGAACAGTGCAAGCTCTTTTTGGGTCAGCTGCACTCAAGCCCCATTGAAATAAATGAGATTCCTGCCACCTGCTTCCTCCTGCCCTTATGTTTGACATGAGACAACTTGTATGGTTTTCACCACCTCCTTTCTCTTTTGTACACAAAACAGCTGAGTTTCTTTCTTCTTTCCAGTACAAAGAGAGCTGCAAACAACAGGAAAGAATAACTGCTAGGGACTAAACCAAAACCAAAAGGATATCAGGTCTGTTAAATATAACTGCCAGCACTTCCACTGTTGGCAGGAGACTTCTGATGTCAGAATTACTCTCATGCTGTGAAAAAACACAAACAAAGAAATAAACACCCAAACCACAAAAACAAACAAACAAAACAACAAGAAGCAGGTTCTGTTTTGTTACCCATTTTTCAGAAGTTTTGTAACTCAAGGTGCTGAACACTTGTAGAGATAGGCCTGCTTGGTACCACCAGTGGTTTTAACAAAGTCTATATCAGACCTTCTGCTGTGAATTTTCCTACCAATGTTGTCAGGTCTGAAAATGTGGTTAAAATATTATGTATGTAATACAGACATGTACATGCACTCTCATATCTACTGCACTGCAATAAATTTCCATCTTTTGAAATCACAGGAAAAGTATTGAAGAAACCAAGGTTTCTGAGTTTTAGAGATTGATTGAGTGGGGGAGGGCAGAGTTTTCATCATCCTTCAGTCCAAACTTTGCTATAATACTCCAGAAAGCAATGTTGTCAGAATAAATTAACTGCCAGAGTAAATTAACATAAAGTCTATAAAACTCACTTATTTACTTCCTGACACATGAATAACGAAACCAGAAGAAATGTCAGTCAGTCAAATGGCGTTTGAAGATAAGTACACCTCCATTGGTTCCCGTTTGTTTGACAAAAACTGGTATTATTTGTGTGCTACAAGGTAAGCAGTTTTTACTGACTGTTTTCTGTACATCCTTTAGAATATCCATTCTAAAAGGCAAACGTTCTTGATAAATTGTTCAATTAGGGGAGCTGATATGCCAGTCTCATTTAATAATCAACCAAAGTAACAATACTCATCAAGCAATATTGTGTCAGAGTGTGTAGAAGAAAAAAAAAAAAGTATAGGTTGCATCAGCTTTATTTTCAATGAATACCAACATTGATCATTGCTTAAAGTACATGCTGCCCACGGTTTGTGGTAATTGATTCCGTCAAGCCTTTTTAGGTGAATAAAGCTTTTTTTATTTTTTAAAATAATCTATTAATCTTCTTTTCATAATACATTGTTATATTAATATGAGAATTTAGTGCAATGTTGCCTTTAAAGGTCTACTATTGTTTTGCATAATTCCAAAATCCACTTAATCCTATTTTTACATTTTAAAATATTTAAATGAGTGGGGCCTAAGCAATCTCAATGTTTATTTCTAGGTTCACTGGGGGAGAAAAATGTTGGGTTCTGTGTGGTAATACAACAGGAACTGTAGAAGTATCTAGAATGTATTTCATAGCTCCTAGTGAGAGCACCAAAGTATGCGTAGTCAGGCAGTTGCTGAAATAATGTAATTCATAGGTTTTTTTGTCTGGTTGGTTGGGTTTTTTGGGGGGGAGGTGTGAACTTTTGGTAAATGCTTCCTTATGGACACATTTCACCAAAACAGGCATCTCCATTCCTTGACCCCAACTCTTACATAGAAAAAAACCCTCCTGAGTGCCAATATAATAAATAAAAATAACATATTTTACACTAAAAGTTTGTTTTGTAGTGATATTGAAAAATAAACCATTTCCCCATGGCAAAATTCTTCATTATTCTCATATAAAGATTCACTAGATCTTTGGCTTTTTATAATAGATAAAAGGAAGAGGAGGAATACACCAAACTAAAAAGTAGAATTAACTGTGCTTCTTGCAATTTAGGATTTTTTCCAGATTAACTGATGAGTCAGGATCCCATGTTAACATCATCATCAGTCAGAATGGAATAGGAGATGGAGGAAAAAGGGGTTGCTGCAGGTGTGGAGGAAATACTTAGAGAAGACTGTCTATAAAATTCCATTTAACTAGTCAAAAATCATTTACTGTAGTCCAGCTGTTCATTTACTTATTTTTCTTTTAAATTTGGCATGAAAATTAGTATATTATTTTTTTTTGCAGAGGGTTTTTCTTTTTTCTCTTTTGTTGTTGTTGAGCTGAGAATTATCAGATGCAGCTGGGGGATTGCTGTTCTTGGGAAGCTGAGAACAGCAAACTTGGGAAAGAAGGAAACAGGAAATGGGATGCCAAGAAAAACACATTTCTGTGGCACTAATATGTACATTTTCAACACATTTTGTTCACTTTAGTAGAGAAAGCAAAGCAAATCAAAATGCTATAGCAAAGACAGCTGTTAAGTTCTGTATCAGAAAACTATATTTTATTTACGTCAAATTGCCTCTGAGAATTCCATCTGAGCGAGAAGTTATGCACCTTCAACCATGAGCTGTTGGATAACGGTGGTGTATATGGCTGGATGACTTTCTCTTCCATTCCAGCGGTGGCTTATTTTCAATGAAATGCAAAATGCTCCTCATAGTCAGGTCTCTTATCTGTGTAACTGTTAGGGTCACGATTCAGGAAAGCATTTCTGTCCAGGAAAACATGCACGTACTTATCTCCAAGTATTTGTAGATGGCAAGATACAGGAGTAAAGACAGAATGGTTATGTAGCACTTCTTGCAACAATTTTACCTTTGAACAAAATTAACAATTTTAAATGGTTGAAGCTAAGGAAAGATTCTATTTTGGTACTGAAAAAAATCAAGATTCCTTCTTTTTACATGTCTACAAAGCAGACCCTAAAATCTGAGGTACAATTCTTGTCTCTGTAGTAACTGAAGGAAAATGGACTGAGGTGGTCTGTCTGTTTTAGATATCTTGCTTAGGATGAGGCTTGCTAGGCTAAAAGCGAAGAGCAGGTGTGATAAGTGTCCAAAATGTTGAGTAAGATAAAGAAGACAACACATGTCTTGGTGTATGAAATCAAGGTAACAACAGTGGAATTTACAAATAGAACAACTTTTTGAGAAATGTGTTGTGAACCTTCTTTCCACTTCCCACTGCTGATGAAATGCAAGACAGGGGTAACGTGCTCATATTACAGAGCAACAGTTTGGTATCAGCTCCTTCTGGATTGTGGTAGATGGCAGGGTTTGGTTGCATTTCTCCCCATTTGGTGTCTGTCTCCAAATCTTTTTCTATTCCTGACCTCCTTGCTTGTGTCCTGTACCCACCTCAGTAGCTCAGCTGCAAGGCATGATGCAGTCAGTCTCCTGCTACTTGCAAGAGTAGTAATCAACATGACATTTTACACATAAGTTTTATATTTTTATTAATTATAAGCTTAGATATGTCTTAGTTAGATATTTAGAAAATTAGCCCAGCCATGGTCAGCTGCTGCTCCTTGGCCACTTTCTGCGTCATGGGACATGTAAACCTAACTGAGTAGACTGAGACAGCATGTTGAACATACTGAGACATGAATTTTCTGTCTCCATAGGTTTCCAGAAGTCAAGCTGTGCCTTGGATTCTGGTATATGGATGGATTCATTTGACCAAATGTAGGATCCTGAACTCTGCCATCTCATGGGCATTGCAGGCAAGACTGCCCCCAACCTTTACATCTCCAGCCAGTCCTTCTTTGTTCGTACAAGGTCCAGTAGCACACCTCTCCTTGTTGGCTTCTCCACAACCTATGTCAAAATGTTGTCATCAACGCTCTGCAGGAACATAGAAAAACACTTTGAAGTGTTAGATTGCAACTTAGCTAAATAGTACTTTAGATGTCACTTCTTAGATCAGTTATATGATATTATTGAATCAGGTGAGAAGTCTGCGTGGTTTCTTTCTATTATTATTATCTTAAAGTTCTGAAAAGTGCTGTGTCACAACAGTCTGCTAAAAGTGGTGAAAGTGCATAATGCTCTCACTTTTTATGTTGTATCCCTTAGGGATGACCTTGTTTTTCTTTCCTGCGACTGGTTGTTGTCATCATTGTAATCCAAGATCAAAGAAGCAGAAGAAAAACAAGTTATTACTTCTACCCTCTTCCTTTTTTCTTTTTTTTTCTTTTTTTTGTAGGTAACACCAGTGCCCTATTTGCCCAGTTTTCACCGTTACATGTGCACATTACATTACATTTCTGAATCAATGTTGTTCTTCTTTTTTTGAGATGGAGAGAGTTCTGCAGCTAAATCTTGTGTGAAATAACAAATCCTGAATGACTATCAGCTGCATCGAGAGAGACTTTGTCTTTTATGTATGCATAAATGAATTAAATTTCTAGAATTAATATAACTCAAAAATGCAAGAAAAACAATCTATAAGTATGATGAAGTCAAAATTATAAATTGTTGCTGTGGCTTTAAAAGGGTTTCATGAGGAAGAAAGTTATTTTTTATGCTCCACTTATGGAAAATATGGTCAAGTCTGGTTTTGAGTGGGTATTTTTATACAGGGTAGTGTATGTTTGTGTGTATCCTATTGCGTTTTGGTTAAAAAGGCAGCAACATGATTCACTTCAGCTATTATCTGTCAAATGATGCTACAAATAATAATAAATACTCATAATTTGTTGTTTTTATAGCAGGCCATGAATGATAGAGTTAGAATATGCATGAAGAAATGTAGTAGCACTTGGTAAACCAATGCAGACAGAGATATTTTCAAAGAATTTTTAACCTAAATTAAGGCAGAAAAAGTACACATAATTGCCCTTTTTCTACAATGAATAGATCAATACAACTTTAGTGGCGTATCTGCATTAGACTTTGGTCTTTTGGCTCTCCCACAAACATCCCCTTCTTCCCTGGCGCCTGGACATCCCTGTTATGGGGAGAAGACCTGGGCCGTGGTGTAAGAAGAGGGCCGTTGCTCTCTGAAATGCTGCTTCTTGGTAACCTCAATGCTGTGTGCTGGGAGAAAAACCATCTGACTCCTCAGCCCATTGTCAGACATCCCACTGCACCAAGAGCTGAGGTCTGCAAGACTATCTCATAGTGTCCTTTGGACTCACGGGTCATATCTCTGGCCACCAAGATATTGCCTAAGATGGGAGGAAGGAAGGGATACTAAATAACTGACAAAGGCAAACATGACTCTCAAAAACTGACCAACCAATGATGCACAACAAACTCTCTTGTCTGTGTGGGACTTATCTTCAGCTGTGTTTGTTCTCTGCTGTTGAAGGTCCAGCAGGGGCAGAGTGAGCTGACTGGAAAGACCTCTTTGCAGTCTGTGCTGGCTCTGAGATTAGTGGAAAAAAAGCAAAAATATAAAAAAGTTGTGTTAATTTCAAGGTCCATTGGGCACAGAGGACCTTCTCCTATTCCCAGTGAAGTTAAACTCTCATTGGCTGTAAAACTGTCATTGGTTGCAGAGGTGCAGGATCAGTCCATGGAGAAAGAATAAGCAATGCTCTGTATGAAAAAAAGAATGTTATTGAGCCAGATTTTTTTTTTTTTTCTCAATTGTTAAAGGGATTATTTTCCAAATTCCCAGTGAGGCAGATATAAAATTTCCATAAGCCAATTTACCTGAATATAGTTGCCACGTAATTACAAGTTTACCAGGTTTGGGGCCTGAAGCTATCCAATATTTTAACATGGATGTCTGTAAAATAATGTGGGTTCTTCCATCAAGTGTCTAGTCTGTTACATCTGCTTTCATGATAATAGCCTAAGGCAAGTATAAAAATTAGAATTACACTGAGAAAATCTGACCAAACAAAACCTCGACAGTATTTCAGCCAGGAGCTCCTTATTCACCTTCTCACACATGTTGAACATTTATTGCAGCGCTCATGTGTAGCATAACAGTAGTGAAGTATCTACCTGTCAATACCTTTCTACTTATTTGACATTTAAAGACTCTCCTTTTCCATTATCTTTGCTTTACCTTGTGACATTTTTATCAACTTCAACATTAACATGGCAGATTTTACAACTAATACACTTAAAAGGTACAAAGATGTCAGCAACATCAATTATAAAAAAAATTACAGTTCCTGCTTTATCTCAGAGGTAATTAAATGAGCTGTAATTATTAGCCTATATTCATTAGATTCATGTTCCCATGACCTCCTTAGACTGGATTATTGTAATTTCTGGTGTGTCTATCTTCCAAGGCAATGCATTGGCAGCCTTGAATGCAGTCAAAAAGTCAGAGGTAAGAGGACTGTTAAAAACCAAATTATTTAGGCCCTTTATAATTCACTGCAAATGAATCCTCTACTATCTGTTCATGATAATATTACCGTAATTCCTCTGTGTTTTGTGGGTAAGGACCCTCATACTTGCAGGTTGTTGTCACTTCTGGAGTTGTTGTTTAACCAGTACTACAGTTGTGTTCAGAGTGGAGTGGCTTGGAGTGATGAATCTGATTTGTATGGTGGCAAGAAAGATGCTTACAGGTGATATGTGGGACATGCATGTAACTTGGCTGCATTCATTTTGCTTATACTATGACCTTATTTCTTTGAGACCAGACCTAGAGCTGGTTTGAATTTAATAACAGAAGTAAGTCTGGGGGTTAAGTTTATGGAAAGTGAGAATGTTCCATGCAGACAGTAAAGAAAGGATACCCAAGAAACAAAACCATGTGATAACTAGACAATAGATAGGACTAGCAGCATATTAGATTATATTTAAGTGAGCGAAATGCAGATACTTAAGCATCATCTAGTTATTCAAATTTCTGTATCCCTTCAAGTTTCTTGATTACAGCCCTGTTGGTTCCCTGCCTTTAGGGGCACAGTTTTGCAGAACTCCTCAGGCTGAGAGATGGCTTGGAAAAAAATCACATAGAAGACTTATCTGTTGGCATTCTTTTGGCTGAGTATCAAACCTTGTTCCATTATTAGAGTTGTACATGCAGTGCCTCTGGTCAGGTAGGCATTGACTGTGATTTAAAGCATGATGTCACAGAGAACTTTATGGCATCACTTTCATGCTAGTCATGTACCTGTGTTTTAGATCTTAACAGTTAAAGAAAAATGTTAGTGGAACATGGAAGTTACATCAGCTTTGATGTGGAGTGTCAAGATGTTCCCCATGGACAACAGCAAAGCTGTTTTATCTTTGTAAATAAAGTCTCACCAGATGTCAGTTAAGATCTGCCCCTCCTCCCCTCACCCCTGCCTCCCCCACCAACTCACAACAAATTAATACAAAGAGGGACATTGCCATGAATTGCAGTAGGAGCAAGAGCAAGCCAAAGGAGACGGAATTAAAACATAGAATACCCCAAATACTGTCTGTCCTAGGACTGTCTGTAAAATGCAAGCATTCTCTCTTTCACACTAAGAACGGATGGAAGAACTAGAAATCAAATTCCTTTGAATCTCCAGAGAAAGTAAAAATATTCCCTCTGGTACTATTGCATGTGAAAAGCTTCTAGAATAAAATAAAAATAATATAAAATGCAAACCCAAGTCATGTAAGTCAGAAAATCTAATATGCCGTGATACAGCGGAGCAGCCTACAGCAGTATCTTAGGACCAGGTATGGTCACCACCATACTCATGGAATTGCACCTTACTCAGAAATTAATCTCATTAAAATTAATGAGACCGCTCTCATAGTATCACTTCATTTGATTGTGTGCAAGCTGAATGTAGCCATTTGTATTCAGAGAAAACAGAAAGCTACCTATGGGAGCTCTGAAGGGTACCCAGTAAAACCACATGTGTTTTCTCAGCACCTGCAAGGATACTTTTGAACATGCCAATTTGTTTGGGCAACTGCTGTGCATACAAGGTGGATAACAAGCATAGGCTTATGCACTTGTTTCTGTTTTCTACTACTCTTAACTCAGATCCAAATGCACAAATGTGTGTGCAGATGGTGCTCCCCAAAGCAGAAGACCATTGTTAGAAACCTTGGCCCTTTCTGTATGTAGGTTTGACTTGCTGTCATTAGCTGAACAATGTCCATAAAAAATGTTGTGTTTGAGTACCTTACGCTGAGGTAAACCAGACATCACTTAGTTAACTTGTATTGATAAAAAGGTCAGATTATGTTAATTCCTGTAGTAATTCACAATAATTAAATGCATATTCTTAAATAGTTTCCTAATAGAGAGCCAGTGTCTCATTAATCTTGAATGTACCAACCTGAGAACCCTAGGGAGGTCACATGGTGACTAAAATTTGGGGAATGACATATGCAGCCCACTGAAATGATTCAACACCATAATTTAGATGTAAATAGAGTACATACCTTTCTCAGCAAGATAGCCATCTGAGTATGGGAAAGAGTTATTTATTAATGAGTAACATAATGAGAAACAACTATAATTAACTACATTCTACGTTTCCTCCCCAAGATAATAAGCCCAAAGTAATTTAAAGGCCAAATCCTCCTTGCTTTCCTAAGCCAGTCTTCATATCTTCAGTAAGATGACTTCTGGGCTCAGGATGACAGCAAGTTTATCCTCATACATGATTATATACAATACAGCCCCATTCATTTAACTTTGAGAGTACAACACTAAAATAATACGCAGAAATGAATTTTCCTTCTGTTATGTTAATTTAAACTTTTTGCTGAACAACCTACATAGTGCTGTACTACTCTGTAACAGGCAGCAATCCTGAAAGCTGTCTGTATAAAATTAATGCATATGCAGATAAAAACCCCTCTGTTCCACTAAGAAAATCCCATTTCCAAGGGTAAAAGAAACACTATTTTTCTGTCCCAGCCATCAGGAGTCCTGCAAAGTGAGTTTGCACATTATAGCCAGTTTGCAGGGAGGTGTCCTTTAAATCCGCAGGATAGTTTCCCACTGAATTCACTGGGTTTTGGTTCAAGGTCAAGATGAGAAAAAAAGCCTCAAACATTAAAGGCAGAAAGGCAGTAGTCAGATATCCAGACTTGTAATGCAAGACATAATTTCACCAAGTAATAGATACATCAAGACTGCAACTTCTGATCTAGGCACTGCATGTCTTTGAGAAAGACAGCTACTTTTACTACAAAGAATGGTAGAGAATATACACTATACCCAATGCAGGCCTTAGTTAATTAACTTCTACTAAAAAATGGGCACTTTATTTCTAGCCTTGTTTTGTCCACAATTAGCCAGCCTCATGTTTCATAATGTAGAATTTTTCAAAGGGATACCCAGTGACATAATCATGCTGCTAGCATGCTGCATTTCTACCCAGTGATGAATCTGGCATTATGAACATCAGGAACAGTTTGAAAAAAGTAAAATCTTGTTTCACTTCCCAAAAATATTTTACTGGTGTACTTTGTGTAATGGAATCAGTTCAGTCATTTGAAGAAGATGACTCTTCAAGGGCACAGGTAAAGAGTTCTGTGAATAAACTGCAAATGAAAAATTGATGCAGAAGACAAGTAATACACAGAAACTCTGCCCTGCATTAATGAGACTGCTGCTAGGTAGCCATAAAGTCACCCCTGTCTAGAAACAGGAGTAAGACCAAATAAGGATTTACTTTATCTCACATATGAGAAGCCTGAGATGCAAATGCAGCTTAATTTTGCCTCAAACTTTGCCTCTCTGCATGCTTGTATGACCAGGGTTACTTTGGGCATAACAGTACAGGGTGGCTGATACTTGCAACTATTCAGTGTCAGCTGCCTTCAGAATCTGACCCAACTTCCATTGAAATGGAGGAGGTTTTCCACTTGTAGTCTAACTGGGCTGTGAGGACCAGTTTCTTAATGGTATTCAGATGCCTAAAGATGCATCTAGCAGTATATTGGCTAACTGGAAGGTAAATTCTATGTGATCTTTGATTCAAATTATGAGTATGGGTTCAGCTCTGCTGACTTTCATGTGTCACTGCTCTAGGTGCCTACAGCTCACTCTAGACCAAGCGTCTACATCTGATCAGAGGAACAGCACTGTAATCTTCACTGAGTTTGTTGATTATTTTTATCCATTTGTTGTAATCAGAATCTGTATGCTCAGCTCAGCTATAGATGTTTATATCAGACACCTGAAGTTAGATGGGTTGAATCCTATCCAAGGTACCTGGTTGCTTTTGAAAGTCTCACTGGACACTGGCAGACGGACCAAGGTGCCCTTGCTGGATTTATTGCAATGGAAGGTAAGGGCTTAAATGCCTGTTAGGTTATGGGCTTAAATGATTAAATATCTGTATAAAACTGCCCCACGGTACAAGTTAGTCACCTGCAAAGGGTGACTTAGACTGCTAAAGGCATGAATCTTTCATGAGTTGCTTCTCTCTCTACATTTACGATATAGAACGGTAACAGTGACTGCCCGAAGCTGAAGGCATGAATCCTGGCTATAACACTTGGTCTTTTTTGTTCACATGTTATGTCCTCACAGCAGTGCCTACTTTGTACTTTAAATAGAGCATTTGCATTGCCAAACTCTGTGCAATAAAGGTACTAAAGAGGTGATATATATTGTTTTACAGAGTCGTAAATGAGAAAAACCCAATAGATATTAAACACTGGAACATGCTACATTCAGCATAAACACTTCCTGATTTCTAATATTTAAGAGATATAGCTGCTAATCACTCTTTCTTCATTAATATATCAACTGAAATACTGTAATGGTATTAAGTATAAAAATTATTATTTTAGACATTTTGAACAACATATTCCACAGAGAAGAGATTTTTAAATAAAACTGAGTAATAGTGAATATTTAATATGAAGAATAAAAGATTGCTTTATTACCAACTTGGATTTGTGTAGCCCTAAAAGGAAAATATCCCTGCCACAGTAATACTATACTCTGTAAAGGGATTGCTAAAACTTAAAAGCTTTCATTCTCCTCAGGACTCTTGTTATAGTAAAGACGTTTCACAGTCTCCTGACTTCCGTGGTTCTGATAGAAATACATTTGTAGTCTAAATATGCCAAGAAAGTCTTCCAGTAGAGATTATGGGGTAGCTGGAATGCTACTGTGATTTACTTAATTCAAAGTGCTGCTTGAAAGATACTTTTAATCTGCAGTGGACAGAAGCTGCAATGCTGATATTGAAAATGACATTTAGCAACAATTTCTGATGGCTTTTTCTGAAAGTCGCTTGGGAAAAGCATCTCGCTGATACCAGTGGTGGAGTTAAGCTTCTGAATTTTACATATGAAGATGGTGGAGGGAAAGCTATATTTAGATGAAAGGGATTCATTTAGTTCTGATGCCATGCAACTGGGAAATCTGAGGTTCTCCGTTTCAGGCCTGACTTGAAATAGTTGATGTTAATTTTTTCATTAGTTTCATTGACCTCTGTGCAGGCCAGTAAAAAGGCCTCCAAAAGATCAAAACTCCAGAATTAAATGGTATCTATGGGTGTAACAGCCATTTATTTCGTCCAGTGATTTACCTGATTTTAATTGAAATTTAGGATGATAAATGTGTTTAAGGATCTGAGCCAAAGTATATACTAAACAAATTTGTGTGTTAGGACTGCATGCTTGCTTTCTTCTTAAATACTTGTGTGAATAGGCTTATTACACCTACATAAACACAAACATCTAACGCTCCCATTGCACCGTCTTACCATGTGTGCATTGAAGTTGGCCATGGTGGAAACTCGTAGAAGAAGGGAAACTTTCTGCTGGCTTGCAACCAAAGCAGTGGAGCTGAACTGCCAGCTTCAGATCCAACCACTTACTCCACGTACTGTTTGTCAAGAAATCTACTTCATCAGTCCCCTGGTAAATCTCAGCAAAACTCATCCCCTGGTTAACAACATCTGCCCTGAAATTCAAATGTGTCATTAAAATAAGTTTGGTTGTGGATAGTGATAGAATAGGAGGGAAGGATTAAAATATAAGAGTTCATTGAAAATTCATCTGTAGCTTTACTATAAACACATTTTAGAGAATTCATACAGACTAAAACAAACCTGAGTTACCGTTGCTAGTAATCCCCTTTGGAGACAGACGTGAGATACTAGGTATGGAAGACAGTTTACTGGGATATCTAGAGAACCTCAAAACAAAATAAAACACCACCACCACAATGACAACAACAACAAACCAAAACAAAACCAAAAACCCAAACCAGAAAAACAGCCAGAAGGAAATCAGAGCTTGAAGCTTTATAAGAAAAATCTGCAGTGGTGAGGAGAAAATATTACTGGAGGGGGTTTACTATATCTAAGAAGATTGCTAATTACAATAGAAAACAACCCAATAAAAAAAGAAGTTACAAAGCATTTGCAAACAAATATTTTCAAAAGCTTGTAATGGTTTAAAAGCTTGTATTTCAGACATTGAAGCCATTAATGAGACCCACAGAATAACTTACTTAGTAACCTGAAACTGAAAAGGTGAAAACCATGCACTATGCACATTTCTCACAAGGACATGCGGAATTTCTAGGGTAAAAAGTTACAGAAGACGGAGGAAAGAGGGCTCAAAGTCACTGTGACACACAGAGGATGTGTGTTTGGTTTGCTTTTCAATGAGGTTTGCTGATAGAAAGGAAAGATTTCTACATGCACAGAAGGAGGAAGGGCAGGGAACAGGAATACATTTGAGCGAGTTAGATTTTCAAGAACCAAAGCAATTTCTGTCCAGGCACGAAGAGACATGAATGAAGATTGATAATGCAGCAATAGAAGCAGAAGCACAGTGCAGAAAGATAGTTATGGATGGTTAAATGTTTCTAACTAGTTACAGATGTCTGTTGCCAGGAGAGTCTATTTTAGAGCCTTAAGCGCGTGCTTGATTTTAATGAAATTTATGCTCAGCCTAAATGTTAGGTATGGTGCAAGGACTTTGCTGAACCACGATCAAAGAGAGAGAATTGTCATTTGATTTAAGTATGGTGATTTTGTCATATTCTTTTGAATTTATGAGAACAAATTCCAAATTTTTGTCAGAGGTAACAGTTAAACCAGTAGGAAAATAAAGAACAGATTAACTACAACCTTTCTGGTCCAGGTTTGTGAACATGTGATACATGTGGACATGAGATCAGAAGCAGGATTTAAGTATTAAAGTTTAGAAATGATGAAGCAACAAAAGCAAGCATTGGCACAAATTAAACGAGAATTGTGAAGAAATGGGATTGAAATTATGGAAAAAAAATTTAAAAAGGGACAGAAGCTGTGTAAGAAGAGACTTTTAATACAGAGGAGCATTAAAAATGAATATATTTGAAACAGTCCAGACACAAAGTTAGCTAAAAGTGAAGTCCAGGAAAGAGCAAGAGAAGAGATGCAGAATGTACCTGACCAACACTAGAGAGAGGAAGATAAAAGCTGGTCGTGGACAGTGGAGTTGACACACTGCACAGTGTTAGGAACAGTTTTGGTACATCAGGGAGATGTTTGTCTTACATTTTCATGCTGTCGTGGAACCATGTGCTGTTGCTTATCAAACAGTACTTCAGCCAAGTGACCCCCTTGTTCTTCTCAAGTCTCTGCTCTTCACACTCTCTCTCTTCCTACCTCTGTCTCACTCCCCTAGTACTGTCCTACTCACATAGAGTATTAATAACTCACACCCACGTTTTTCCACCCCTCCTTGACACATTCTGCTACAGATAACTTGGCATGAAAATGAAAACTAGAAAGCAAATAAGAGTGCAAAGATGAAGATATTTCAACTATACTCTGTCCTACATATATAGAGAGTGTATGTTGAAATGAGGCAACACTATCTAAGCAACACAAAATGTATCTGCCTAACCTTTCCTTATTCCTCTTCTGTCTTTAGGTCATAGGAGTCTTCTGGCAGTAGGGAGTGTATTTTAGTATATTATACAGCAGCTAGGGCTGGAGTGCTTTCATATCATTGTGGCAACTTCAAGTGCTGCCAAAACATGTGTAATATTTATAATACTGATAAACCAAAACATATGTCAGCTTTTATTTTATCTGTCTAAATAAAAGAATAAAGAAAAAAGCAAGTATATATGTCAAGTTTTATTTTGTTTATCTAAATAAAATAATAAATAAAAGGAAACTCCCTACCTTCTAAAATGCAGATACATAAACAAACACAATATCTAATGTCTCCTCTTTGTTACTAGGGAAAACAGTGAGGCCAGCAGCTGTCATACATTTTGAAATCCCAAGCAATTAAGAGCAAATAAAGAATAGTTAGGAATAATCTAAAATTGGTGCTGCCTCAAGAATAAACAAACAAGTTTGACCTGGTTTTCTGTGAAAATAAACAGACAAATTCACAAATTTATTTAAGCTACAGGTATTTCTACCAGCTTCAGTACTCTTGTATTGCTCTCACTAACAGCAGAGACAGTTCATTGCAAAACAACACTTCAACTGTAAACCAAAGTGAAATACATATGTAAAATATTATATGTTTACCAGCAGCTGTGCAGTAAATACAGCATAGCCCTTACGAAAAATGAACACAAGTGCAATTACACAGACTTTTTGTCAAAATACATGTTTGAGTCCTGTAAACACCTGATTTCTTACCCATGCTAACATTGCTTACCCTGCAGAGGTGCCCAGGACTTGCAGAAATGTCTTAACAGGTCTTACACAACTGTACTGAGCTAGACCTCTCAGTGCTCCAGTCATCGCTTGCGTAAGTGGTAAGTGGTAACGTTTTAAAGTGAAACTGGTTCCAAGCCTTTTCCCAAAGGTGGTGGAGAGAGCTTGCAGTGAAGTCCCCTGGTGCTCTATGGAAGGCAGGTTTTGGTGACCTGCTCATGGCCAGGAACCCTTGTGCTCACTCAGAGCTATCAAGGTCAGTGAAGACTCATCTCTTCAGCAGACCTGCTGGGGCAACTGCACAAAGGACTTGGCTGGGAAGAGTTTGATTACAAGGCAAAATAGATGATCCTACTCTGATTCACTCTGCAAGGCTTCCTACTCTTTTAATTTATTTCTGTAGACTATATTCTGAGTGTAGGAACAATAGGCAGATAATTTAGGTAATCAGAGTCATCTTGCGAGGACCAGGCAAGGGCATTTCGAGTATTGATTGTAGCATCTATGTGAGACAATTAAAGCCAGTAGGCAGAATTCAACCGTAAATCTTGGGTGAACTAGAACCATTCTTCTGCCCTTGCTTGAGGATATACACAGTTTCTTAATGTATCAGAAGTATCTTACTGTGGCATTTTGCTGTCAATACATAATTAGCTGCTAGTGGTGTCCATCTAACAGCTTTTCTTTAAAGAAAATATTCTGCTACTGAAATCAAGATAATAAAACCCACCATCTAATAATACCCATCTTTCTGTGGGTCAGTGTTAAGGTTACTGTATTGTAATGAAATACGCATTTCATTACACTTAATGAGAGATATGCATTAATTTCTGAGGTAGAGGTGGACAGTTTGTTATGGCACCTATTCATGTCCTTGCTTTTAAGCGTTTTTGCTTTGTTAGCAGAGAGATAGCTAATTAGATTGTTTTTTTGAAACCAGGTTTTAAACATATTACAAATGCATTCTTTAATACGTTCCCACTAAACATTGGAAGGTTGGGAAGACAAAAGCACTGTTTAGATTGTTGTTTAAGGCACAGCACATGCATGGTACACACTCGGATAGAAAGCCATAAGGTTCAAGGAGACCACATGAGGAAAAAAAAATAATGCATCTTTTCTTTAGAGACTTAAGCGTATAGCCTATACAAGTCATGTGGGCTCACAATGTTGGAACTGTTAAGCAGACTGGGCACTCCAGGGAGTAATGCGTCCTACTTACCTCAGACAGCGAACTAGGTAGCTAGTTTGGAATAGAGTGGGTGAGGTCCAGCTGGGCCAAAGTGCAGACAGTTGCTGCCCCTGGCAGCAGCAAGCAATGTCCCTTACAGCCACTTAGCCAGCTGCACCCCTTATAAAAAAAATATGTTGCTCTCTGTTAAGAGGCTAAAAGGTTTCTTCGAGAGTAAGTCTGTATTCACTTTGCTTTCTGCTACGCTCATAACTTTCTTGCGTCTTCTTTTAACTTCATAAACCTGTGAAATTTTGGCTATAATTTAGTCTTTTTAGCATGATTTATGGTTTATTTATATTTATATTTTATTTGTGTATACTGTCCCTGGTCAAGATCACGAGCACTGTGTAAATACACTGGCCTGGATCCAAAAAGATGGATTTCTGGGAGAGGAAAGAGTAGAAGAGTGCATGAGCTAAGAAGGCCTTTTTGATTTTGTGACCATTATACAATACAGTACATGTGCAGGATACATTGACAGGACTGTTAGTGCTCGTATACAGCTCCCTGCATTAATGTCAGAGCTGCGCTGAGTACTGATTCAGGGTGCTTAGTTTCTTGTAGGACGCTTAAACTTCCACTGAAATCTATATGGAGAGTTCACTTCTAAATGCTTTTGGGGATGTGTCCATGCAAGACAGATGATGAAAAATATTGTTTGCCTCTCCTAAATCTGCAAGGAATTAAAGAAGAGTGGGAGAAAGGGACTTCTCTTAAGGTCATGCAAGAATTTTTTGTAGGTAGACAGAGAAATTAAATCTGTATGTCCAAACCAGGGCCCAGAGCAAAGAGTGTGAAAGGAAATGGGTATGTCTGATATACCCTCTGCACTTGCATCAGTTGCCCACATGCATACATACAGTAAAGTATAGTAGTATCGTGCTCAACCCTCAGCTAGGGCTCCAGAGGGAATTGGTCTCCTCCTGTAAACCATGTGTTTTATTTGCCATTTCTATGTGGAGACTCTGAATATCCTCAGATATCTTAGGTGGCACTATAGATTTCTGGACAAATAACTGAACCAAGTTCTAAACATTTAAAGACTAATCATAAAACAGTTAAGTGGTAGAAATGAGCCACAGAATTAAATATTTGATTAGATTACTTGAAACAATTCAAATAATGGAGTAAGCTGAACAAAACACAGCAAAACAAAATTGTTTCTGACTTACCTACCTAATGCAGTTTTTTTCAGAGAAATCTGGAAGAAGGGTTTATATAAAGTACACAAATAGGCTTGGATAAATAGCCCTTTTTAAATGACAAAGGGGACAAATTATCCTACCTAAATTATGATACCCAATCTTCAAAACCTTTTAGATCCCTTCAGAATCCTCTAAGGTACATTTACTGACAGCTTGAAGACATTTACTGTACCATTAGTTACTTTTCTAGAAGCTATGATCTATATTTCTAATATGGATTGTCTTTCTATGACGCTGCTGACTTTTGTGCAATTAGGAAATTCCTCTGAAATCTGTTTGCACGTAGTTACTGAACTTGAAAAGAGGAATCCAACTCTGATTATATTTTGACAGCATAACTTTCTGAACCATCTTCCAAGAAAAAAATTCTTTCTTAACTAGGACTATAGCAAGATAGATATATCGTTATGCGAATGTGTATTTCTGTGTAGATGTTATAATCCATGTTGGCGGTTTCCTTGAACTCTAAAGCCACTTTACTTTGGATTCACAGAGATACAGTTACAAAACAAAAGCTCAGAGATAGAACTTCTGAGACTGAATGGAGAGAATTAAATGTATATTAAAATTCAGCAATGTCAGTGCTTCCCACTATTATTTTGTTTTGCCTGAGGATCAATCCTTCTTGAAGGTACTGGTTTGTTTGTTTGTTTGTTTGTTTTTCTCCTGGATTAGTCAAAAAATGAGCATATGTGAACTTTGCTTCCCTTTCTAAGAAAAAATCTCTTCCATCATGGAAGGTTTTAAGAATACTGTTTGTAAAATCCGGTTTCAAAAATAATTTGATGCCTTCAGTTTCCAGAATATCAGTTTTCTGATGTGGTTGTTGCCCAGAATCTGCAGCAACATTTTTGATTATGCAGCAGACCACAAGTTAAATGATCATACTGGTCTTTATCTGACCCTAAGGTACTTGTGACTTACATGGGAGCTATGACTTTTCTGTGGTTGTGATATCACCCGCATCGCTATAATGTACAGTTTTACATATTCTTGTCTCTGAAGCAGCAATATTACACTGTCTTTCTCAGCTGACATAGTATGCTGAATGTCAGCTGTCTCCCTGCAAATATGCAAAGATTTTATTATTATTATTATCAGTAGTAGTAGGAGGAGGAGAGGTACTTGATTGTACAGGACAGATGGATGTGAGCTGTGATTGGTATTACAGTTATTAGAAGGAGATTGTAGGGAGATGCAATTGCTTTGGGTGTCTTGACAGCTCAGAGTTTTTCTGGATCCATCAGCTCTGACCTTCAGGTGGCTGTGGTAAGTTGGTTTGCAAGGTGAAGTTTCCCTTTCTAAAGCACGCAGTTACAGTTACCCATGCCATCACTAACTTCAGGTTAATCTGCTGTAAAATGGCCTTTACCTGTGTCTCCTGAACAGGAAGGCTGTTCAGAGTCTTTCGATGATGTACCACACAGCATTCTGCTCATTCAACTGATACAAGGGGGTGACCCATGTCCTTCAGCATCTTTAACAACTTCCTGCTCTTTAGAGACATCATTCAAGATAGAGATGACTTTCTGTAAAGCCCTAAATAGGCTGGCACTGGCCTCCTTTAGAGACAAACTCTACTTGCAGAGTGTATTTTATTTGTCTTCAGCATTAGAGAGCATGTTACAGGAGATTATTAACACAGAGCCCTATGAGAAACTAATCATATTAATTTTGGAGATGCTAGAGCAGAAATTATTATACAAAAAGAAACCTGTCACACAGCAATTCGATAGAGCAACTTTTTCACTTGTTCTTCATGTTATTCAAGAATTTTGCACCTATTGAAGTCATTAGGAGTTTTACAATGAATGTGATTGGACGAGTTTTGACATTGCTGAATGGTTTGACAAACCCATTCCAGAGAAAGTCTATTTCAATACAGAGATTTTTGGCTTAATGCTGAAGTTAGTTTCAGTTGATTTCTCCAAAATGAAACACGGCTTCCTGACAAAGAAAACAGGTCTTAAACCGCAGCTTGTACAATCAGCTTGTCTTGTCAAGGATAATATGTATGGATAAAATAAGTCAAAGCTAATTATATTCCATTTAGCATACTAATTTATTTCTGCCATAATTTATGGCACTTGTTTTCTTGTTGGCTTTAACTTTGGTTGTGAAATTATGTTCTACATGTTTTCCATACTCAATGTTTTTCTACTTATTTGAAAATATGGAAGACAATACATAAATATAAACATTTTGCTGTTTTAAGAAATATTAATACTACTTGCCACTTACACAGAATTCTACATAATCAAAATACTGTAAATATATTAACTATCGAACCCTTATACTATTGCCACTAAAGAAAGCAATTTATTGCTATCTTAATTTTACAAATAAAAACATGAACTAGAGAGATTAAACTGTGTGTCCAAGTCATTAGAAACATTCTATTTCAGTGACAGGATTATTTCAGGATCCAACACATACTTTCAAACCACTATAACCGTTATTTCTCCTTTACTGAACTAACGACATTCGAGAAAAGAGACTGGGCATTTTCTTTGTGTTAACATACACTAGCTATTTCAATAAACTGTTTTTTTTACAGCAAAATCTGCGAAGATACCTTCCAGTAACCCAGAAGCTATGAGACATGCAGGTATGTGTTTTTCCACCTTCTACCTTACTACCTAAAGGATAAAACTAATCAGGACTTAGTTTTTTGGAGAATAACTTATCTACTTCAGGCATACTTTCTTGAAATTTGTGCACTCATTTGTGATAAATCGAATGAATTCCAGCTATATTGCTGTTTAGAAATAACCTGAGCAAATTCTCTTGTGCAAAATTTCATTTTTTTCAGGACACTAAATTTGCAGAGTGTTGCATTGCATGTCATTGCATTTTTAACATATAGAACCACTACAGTTTTGTTATATTCACTTTGCCAAATCAAACGAGAAGCCATTTCAGCAGCTGGTCTTATGAGTGCCAGGATAGCACTGTGCAAACTGTGGCTAGGGATTCCCTTTGGCGTTTCTTATCCACTCAAACTCTGGACAAAGCAAGTGCTTACTGACACGGCAAATCAACATATAAAGCCCCTCAAAGGACTCCAGGAGGTCTGGTTTTGCTTCACGGCCTACAGCTGTGCACATATCATGATGCTGGTTTGGATTTTCTTGAATCAGCCAGTGCTACAGTACAGACCTCTGTTCTCTAAGTTCTGAAAGAAATGTGTAGTAAACAATTCTCCCAGGAGGGAGAGCAGTTGAACTCTCAGACTGGGGACCAGACTGGGCTGTGAGCAACCTGATCTAGTTGAAGATGTCCCTGCTAATTGCAAGGGGGATGGACTACATGACCTTGAAAGGCCCTTCCAACACAAACTATTCTATGATTCTGTGATTCTCTCTTGCTGTGCAAAATTGCATAGAGATTAGCGCAGGACAAAAGGAGATATGTAGATCTGGTGGAAGCTGTGATCTTGCAAGTGTTGTACAGTACTGTTTTCTTTCCCTTATCGTATTACTCAGAGGAAGTGTCTAATTAGACACTGTCAGAAGATCAAGCACCTGCCTTGTCTTCCTGGTAAACCTGGTTTTGGCATAATACACTGTACTGATTTTGTATCATTTTATGAACATTTTAGAATCATAGAATCATTTAGGTTGGAAAAGACATTTAAGATCATCAAGTCCAACCATTAACCTAGCACTGCCATGCCCACTACTAAAACCTGTCTTCTACACATCTTTTAAATACCTCCAGGGATGGTGACTCAACCAATTCCCTGGCCAGCCTGTTCCAATGCTTGACAACCTTTTTGGTGAATAAATCTGAGGTCATTTCTTCTTGTCCTATCACTTGCTACTTGGGGGTAGAAACTGACACCCACCTCGCTACAACCTCCTTTTAAGTGGTTGTAGACAGCTATAAGGTCTCCCCTCAGCCTCCTTTTCTCCAGGCTAAAGAACCCCAGATCTTTCAGCTGTTTCTCATAACACTTGTGCTCCAGACCCTTCACCAGCTTTGTTGCCGTTCTCTGAACTCTCTCAAGCACCTCAGTGTCTTTCTTGTAGTAATGGGCCCAAAACTGAACACAGGATTCGAGGTAGGGCCTCGCCAGCACACAGTACAGGGGGACAATCACTTCTCTAGTCTTGCTGGCCACATTGTTGCTGATACAAGCCAGGGTAGTAGGGGTGGTAGGAGTAGTTACATTTAAACAGGTCTAAAATTACATTCGGCCCTTTGAAGGCAATCACGAGGCTGATGTGGCCCCCAGTGAAAATGAGTTTGACACTGCTGCAATAAAGGGTGAAGGTTCTCCTTAGCCCTCCTTTTGTTGCCTGTGTAATTATGGAAACATTTTTTATTGTCTTTTGTGGCAGTATCTAGAACAGCTATGGAGAGAACAGAAAAAGCAGAAAAAAGAAAAATGAAGATGATGGGATGCTGCAAGCTTGAGTTCAGTCCAGGACTCTTCTTTGATTTCTAGAGCTCATGTAAGATGGCCAGATTCTGCTGTCAAGCATAACCCACCTGACCTCTAGCTGTCCCTCTAGAAGGGCAGTGGTCTCCCACAGGTTCTTTGTCATATAAACTAGTCTGTCAAGGTGTGTCATACACCTCGTGATGTTTAAGATGGACAATAGATGCCTACATTTAGGCACCTGAATTTAGATATCTATCTCAGAGAAAACTGGATTGAGCACTGAGCCTCTTGTTCAATGAGTGGCTGTGCCTATTAAGACACAATGGAGACTAAAGAGGGATTCATCTCACCCCGAACTGAAATCAGGCACATAAACATGGGTATTTGGTGTTGTTTCAGATTTTCCAAGGTATCTCACATGGGGGTGCCAATACAATAAGCAAACTGGTAGACCTGTGCCTCTCCAGAGAGTCACCCAGGGACATCCACAGCGTAAGGGCATCTCAACTGGTATGAGATGCATCATTTAAACAAATAAACCGTGCCCAAGATTTGGGCAGATAATATCCAGAGGTACCTGCTGCTCATTTAGTCACATGCATGCAGGCCACTAATTCTAGATGCCTTAAACTGAACCCTACCTCTCCAAGATGACTGGACACTTATAAAGCGTTAAGAATTAATATTTTTATTGTCAGAGTCTGCCATTACTAAGTTCTTCTCATGGTTAAAGTAACATTAGAAGAGAGGAGAAAATAAATGCTGAGGGGGAAAAAAAAAAAAAAGTAAACAGAGGTTTCTTAATGAAGAAACACAGCAGCAGCAAAATGTTTTATTAAAAGAAGGTATATACAATTAAGGCTCTGCAAACATTCCTGAAGATTCTTTTCCATAATAATACAATGTTACTTAAGGATTATGATGATGAAGATATTTCAAATTTTGATGTGAATATTTCTTTTTAAAGCTTTTGTAAGCTTTATGATTATAGCATGATAGGCCCGATCCGTTTGTGGCAGCAGCTGTGGTGTGTGTGACTCAGGAAATCTTTACGCATTTGAGTTTTATGTTGGTTTCATCAAAGGACGACTAATTGCTATTTATTAATGGCAAATTCAGAACTCCCAAAGTGTGAATGTGTCCTTGTTCTTGCCAACCTTAAAGTTACTATACAATGATGTCAGCTGTTTGTATAAACCTACAGAATTTTCAATACTTATATTAATACGGGTAAATCTGTGCCATCATTATGTAGGATCTTCCATGATTTTGTTCAATTAAATCCTCCATGATTTCATCGTAGATTTCTAGTGATGTAATATCAAAAAACAATAACATTGCTTATTGTAGTTAGCTAGATTAATATCCTACAGGTTGGCTTAGAAATTAAATCTAAAGACTAAGCAAGGACTCATTTAAATACTTTTCCACTTCCTAATGGTGAATATTTCATTTTTATCTGGACAGACCAAATCTTTTTCCTTGGTTACAAGCTTTCCTAGGTACATGTGATACAGATTTAATCCATTACACTATAACTCTGCAGTTATAGTAATAAATATATTAGTAATTTAATTAGTTTGTTGGTTTCACTTGTTTTGGTTTTGTTTTTTTTTTTTTAGATGTAATCATGATTAGATATCATTGTTTTGCATCAATAGGAGCTGAAGAAACTTTTATGTAGTGAGTTAACTTCCCAGCATATCTTATATTTCTTATATTTTAATTATTTCATCAACCTTAAAAGTATTAATATCTTGGCGGACAAGGACTGTCATCTATCTCTTGCATTAAGGTTAAGAATCAGGACTGTACATTGGAATGAATGCTTAGTAAACCCATTTAGAATTTATCTACACTTTTTTTTTTTTTTTTTTTCTGGAAAATCACAACTGATAGTTCAGCTAATTTGAATTTAGAAAATAAGAAAAGACACTGAGATGAAATCTTTCCTCTTGAACCCAGGTTAAAGAGGAAAGATTTCATCTCAGTGTCTTTTCTTATTTTCTAAATTCATAACATTATGTCTACTCCCATATCTATTCACAGAGTTAACAGGACATAGGTCTATTAATTCTAACAACCTCAGTCAGCAACTATGAAAATAATCAACCAGTTTTCAAAGTTATTCCTGCTAGTGAATTTTGCTAATCATTCAAACCTCCTAGTATGGATTAATTCACCTCAGAGGGGGACAATAGCCAAGACAGATCCATCATAATGTCTTGAACTGACACATTAGCCTCACAGTAATTGACCCGTGGTTTACAGAGGGAAGAGGTACAGGGTTATGTGAAGACAACATAACTCTCATCTGAAGAAGAGATGTTATTCTGATCTATGAGACAAACTCTGAGGTCTGGATCCTGGATTTCATCCACATGTTGTTAGGCGTGCAACTGAAATGCTTACATTTGTGGGCTACTTGCCCTAGGCAACTTTTATTTACAATTGAGATAAGCACTTCCAAGAAGTGAATCAGATCTTAGGTGGTGAAATAATGGGAGCACAACATTAAAGCACTATATCACTAACCCCTTGAGATAATCAATTTTGTGTATTCATTTACAATTAAAATCTCTGCTTTGAAGTTGCTATCTCTATTTATTGCCCAAGTATTCACACACTAGGGAATTTAGCTGAAAAATTATTTATGAAAAGTCAACAATGTAGGATATCCAGGCACAATATTAAGAAAATGCAAATAAATCCCAAAGCAGGAAGCAAACAAAACCAACACTGAAATGCAAAGAAAATCAAAAGCCAGCTCAGGAAGCATAATGTCACTTGAACTGCAACTGGACATCAGGATTCACAAGAAAGGAATACATGACCTGTCCATGGGCACACCCTCATGGGCATGCATCATCACCTACCCAAAACTGTGCAGTAGCTGTAAAAGGTAATATTAATATTTTGAAGGAGAGGCTGCAGACAATGATGTACTGAAAGGGAGAGGTAGGTCTACTTTCTGTGCGTGTGTTTGTTGTTTTTTTTTCCAACTACTAGCTATTATGCCAAGCATTATCTAGAACATGTCCCTTCATTCAAGTTCTGTGATTAACAGTTAGCTTTTTGTCCACACACACATTTAGTAATGTAAATAGATTGTTTGCTATTAAAAACCTAGTGTGTCTGCTTAGTTTATATGTGTACTAGCTTTTATAGATTTGTAGATGGGAGTGTAGAGAAAAATTCAGGGAAAGACGGCAATGATGGCTTCCAGTTTAATCCAGGCTACAGTGCCACCAGAGAAAAAGGTATGTCCCTCTAGATCTTTTCCAGAAAACAAAGTCATACTTGTTCCATGCTTTTTAGTATCTTCGTATCATTATCTCATTTACTGTCTGGTAACTGTGGGCCAAATAGTGACCAAAGTGAAATAGTGAAATTAAAAAGGGACAAGTTATGTTTGTCCAGCAAAAGGCTGATTGACAATTAGAACTCTCACCTGAAATAAAACTTCTGTGTCTTTACTGACGGTGGCTCAAGCTTCTGTCTCGATATATTTGCTGGAGTAGAAGCTTGCAACATATAGACAGACCAGACATATACCTTTATAATATGTTAGCCATGGAGAGATGCTGCCTACCAGATTAATTTCTTAGACAATCTTTGCAAGTTCTTCTAGTAATTCTAATAACCTGGATGCCTCTGAACTATTCAGTGATGGCACCACTGTGTTAAACCCTTAAGACTGAACATATTATCTCTTTTAAATTAATCGTTTGTAGCTGTGTACAAATAGCAGTGGGTGACATATTGAATTCTTCATATTTATTGGAGAAGGTGGTTTTCCATATTTTTTTTAAATCAAGTTTGGTTTGCGAAAAATAAACTGTGTGAAAAGCTGGCACAGGACAGTCCCTTTTATAAAAACAGAACTATTCAGAAACAAACCCATTTGTTCTGTAATGAATGTGTCATGAATGGCAGCAAAGATGGACTTCAATTATTATTCAACTATTCCTTCTCTGCCTCTTCTCTGACCTCATCATTCTTCCACTAGGCCTTTTGTTCATGCTTCTCCTCCTCCAATGTTAAATTCCTTTAATGTCTCTCCATGTATGAACCTCCTTCTTTTGTTCCAAAATAACTAGGTCAAAAGATGGTTATCCAGAGGCAAGCCTTAAGCAATATGGTATATAAATTATGAACCATCATAAAAGGGCCATTATAAAGGCAGAAGAACAGAGGAGATTGGTGGAGAGAATCCCCGCAACTGCATGGCTCAGTCACAGGAACTTGTTTCCTATTCTGAAATTCCTGACATATTTTGGGCTTTAGTTTATCTAAAGCTGTATTTAGCTTGTCACAGATGTTGGATGTATCTATGCTCAGGTAAGAGTGAATGTGTAGACAGGAAGCAATCTAAAATTAAATACTAGTATCTTTACTCACTTCACAAACCTGAATATAAAATAATTGTCACCTACAATTTATCTTTCCATCTTTTAAAACTAATATTTAAGATTAAGTAGTAACTCGAGAACACAAGTTCACTTTTGAACACACCTTGGTGTTTTCAGCATTTATAAAATATAGACTACATTTAAGATTTATGTAAGGAAACACTCAGGATTCAGAATAATTTACAAAATGATCTTTCTAGGTTCTCAAATTAATGTATTTTGACTTCTAGAATTTTTAGTATTAAAATGTTTGTCCGAATCTGAAATACTTGTTAAGAAAAATGTCAAGAAGAAAGGAGGCATGAGTGTCAGAAGTTTGAGAGACTTTGCAAAGTTGTAATACTACACTTGCAAGCAAAACAAGCAGTTTGAAATACTTCTCTTTCTACTAAGAATGATTCTTATTTTGAGATACACTCACTTTAATTATCCCTAAGACTTGGTCCATGTGATAATAGAGAAATATTCAGCTGAATTTCACCTGATTAAAATACATACTATTTGAAAACAGCACATTCAACGATAACCATTATTTGATTGCCTCTTTTGTGTCAAGCAAATAACATCATACAGATAGTTAAACTAGTGGACTCTGCTTGTGAATGGTAGAGCTAATCTTTATTATTTGGCATCACACTGTCTTATTTTATTCTGCAGAATGTTGGCATTTCTTGAATTAATTTGTTATTCTTTGTGGGCACTGCCACTTTGTATCCTGAATGTCTAGATAGCAATCAATATGCATATACTCATGTCTCATGCATATTAGTTTATAGAAATAGTATAGATTAGGAAGTTTAGAGTTTGCTAGGAGTAACAGAGAGGTGAGTGATACTCCTTTCTTCCATTAACAGAAGAAAAGTAGTAGACATTGTCTCTTGAAAAGCATTCAGTGTTTCTAAATAAGTGGTTATAATTTTAGAGCTTGACACAAAAGATTGGAAGTCTCAGTTTGGCTAAGAATAAAAGGGAGAAAGAATTCTCTGCTACTCACCTCTACTAGCAACTTGCTGAGAAGTAGAGTCTGTCACTCAAAGTTCATTTACACAAAATGTATTCACATAATGGTAGTATTTAATAGACCTTGTAAGAAAGACCTGCTTCTTGACTTAGTTATTCTGGAAATCTTCACCTAAAGAGATGTGCAAGTATTCCTGGGATAGTTTTAATGGGCCTGACTCAGACACACATACATCTAAATTTGAGCACCTGCTACTAGGAACATCCAGACATCCTAAAATAAATGTCATTGGAAAGGCACAGGAGAAAAATATGCGATGCAAGTCACATATTACATCCAAAGCAGGGGGCTAGCTCTCTCATTTACCTGTGGAGGAAAACGCCAGACACATGCTTCTTTTCAGCACCCAGGCCATATGTTTCCTTTTAAAAGACTAAGCATAGATTTTGATCTTAAGCAAAAAAACAGACAAAAGCCCAAACTTTATGGCAGCACCTTGCTTTTATCCTTTTCAGACTAACCTTGTAGTCTACTTGCCCAGGACTGAGCAGAAGGTTCTCTACCTCTTTGTCTTGAGTGGTCATTTTCATACAGTGGCAGCATAATTCCCTGACATTTTTGGAAGAAATGATGATACAGAATGTCCTGGGAGCAGAGCCCAGAAGAGTAGGATATTACTCTAATCATTATACTGGAGTTAGGTTGGTTTTTGCTTGCTCTGTTTGGTCCTATGAGTTTTCTTTACTTTCTTGGCAGCAGAGTGGCTCCACGTTAGCAGAAAATGTCGAATGTTCTCATTCCGAATTACTGTGACGCAGGGCTTTGGGCCAGCAATTCAGTTTGAAGCGTGCCTAGGATGGCTATGCCCAGAATACAGGTAAACCACTTTGGATGTGCTCTGATAACAAGTATATCATGAGGGCGACAGCCTCTGTCACTACTGACATTGGTTGTGCTCAGGATCTTTGGTAGCTTTGAGGACTCATTCAGAGAGTTGGTAGTCATCCATCTGCAGTAAAATAACATCAAACCTTTAAATCAGGATAATAACAGAGCACATAACCCAGAACAAATATTTCTTATCATACATAGTGGCTCAGAAAATTTTCATGGAAGCTGGAAGGAAGATGAAGACCTCTGTTGGGAGTCAAGGTGGTTCTCCATTCAAGCAGACTTAGATGCCAAAAGGGACAGTCCTGATTTTTAAAAAGTTTTGTTTATCTGCCTCCAACTGCTAAGCTTTAAACATGAGGTTTGGGTCTATTTTCTACCTGATAGGAGCTGCTTCCACAAAAGAAAGTAACTTCACTCAAGCCTATACGACAATTTTTTATAGTTTAAGTATTATTCTGTGGTCAGTTGGAATGGGAACACTCCTGGCTAGGTTTCAGCTTATTGTTATTACTGTAACACCAGCAGTCAGCAAGACCTCCACTCTCCTCAGTTAGAGTGTTGAGTGCATTCCCACTTTTCTGCATATCAGCTGGTGCAGTCACACAGCTCAGCACATCAGAGATAAAAAGAAAACAAATTAAGCAGAATAATTGTTCCACTTTTGTCTCGGTTTAAGATTAAATTTTAGAGCAAAATCATTCTTCATATACTTTACTAAATCAATTAGGTATCACATTACTTTTCATAACTTCACACATTAGCAGAGTAAGCCAAAACCTCGTTTGATAACAATATTCTGGTTCAGAAATCATCGTAATTTTCATGTATCTTGATATGTATATAGACAAAACATTTATTTAACCCAGGTTTCTTGTCCCTTCCATTTAGATTTCCTTCAGGCAATCTCCTGACTGCAAGATAAAACAAAATGAATGATGAACTGGGTTGCTGGGAGGAATAAGGATGTCATGAGAACTGCTGCACTTGCATCAGAGTAAAACTGGAAATCTCCCTATATCAGAAAAAGAACACCAGTCGTGATCTGCCACCCAAAACATTTCCAGATTCCAAGCCTGACTCAAAGGAAATGTTACACAGTCAAGTGGCTGTAGAAAAGCAGAGTAAATTCCTGTGGTTGTGTTCACTAATCAGCTGGCAACAAAGGAAAACTTCTCAAAATATTCCCTAGACTGAACACAGTGCTTTTCAGAAAAAGGCCAAGAGGGTTTAATTCATTTAGTTTATTTCAAAATAAGAAACAAAATAGCTAAAAAAGGACTTGTACACAGTGGATCAGTCTGCAGACACAAGTTACACTCCACAAAAAAATTCCAAAAGAATTAGATTTAGAAGCTTTTTCTTCTTTATTTTTTTAAATGTTATCTACTCATCAGGGTAGTTAGACAAATATAAAAGGAGTATTTTAAATACAGGCAATAGCTCACAAAATTACCCACAATTAAGGGATGACTGCATATCAATCAAGAGATCAAAAATATACGAGGACAAAGACTTCTTTAAAACTAAGGTTAATTTCAACAGCGATTCCCAACTGAATATTTAATCACAATATTTTAAAGCGATTAGTGCTTTGTCACAGTTTTGTTAGGTCACCGCAAATAAAGTAATATGAATTCATTGCAGTGTTGTATGAATAATGCAAGCAGCTAGGAGACTGAACAATCCGTTGATTTAGATTTCATTCTGCTCTAATGTAGTTTTTATGCCGAAACCCCAGGCCTTGATGTATAGCCATAAACACATGTTTTTCTACCTCTGCAATGTTTGAGCTTCTTAGCACTTAG
Organism: Pampusana beccarii; assembly: GCA_013399365.1. NCBI lineage: Eukaryota > Metazoa > Chordata > Aves > Columbiformes > Columbidae > Pampusana > Pampusana beccarii. The sequence continues at coordinate 959,174 of VWYH01003030.1, forward strand.
CACTTTATTTGTGTCTTGTTTAAAGCACGAGGAAGGGGAAAAAAGAGTATTTTTAACAGATTGTTGCTGACATATGTATTAAATGTAACAGGTGTATGAAAGCCCTGCTAGTCAGAACAAGTTTTTCTCTCCATTTAAGCATGGGTTACATATGCATATGTTTGTTTATCCCCTTATGGAGGACAAGAAAGTCATCAAGATGTCAATTGCCTGTTGTTAGATTCATACAGAGACGTGTATGTTCTGAACACAGGACATTATCACAGTTGGATACAAAAGCCCGTTGTCAATGATGTGAGAAAGAGGAACAAAGAGAATATGTTTTGTTCATCAAAAAAACGAAAGTTTCCATGTGGTTAATGTGTGTTCTGTGTGTTGCTGCTATAGCCAAACAAACTCAGAGAGCATAGCAAAGCTGAAATAAAAATGAAACCTTTGGTGAAACCAGGTCAAAGATTATGATCTTCCTTGAATTTTCTTTCTCATTTAAACTCTATATCAAATGATCTCTGGAGCAGAGTGATATGAGTGCGTTTCCCTTTGCAATTTTTTTTTAATTAAACACTCAGTCTGGTTGTAATTTATATTACAAGAAGACTAATAATTCCTCTGAACTCAGCATATCTTTATTTTCCATAAATTTTCTGCTGCCCTTTTCTAAAGGAAGAACTTCGAATATAGAGTTCTATAAAAATTATTAAATGGATCAAAAAGTAAGATTTAATAGAGGCATCAGTGAACATCAGAAATTTGCACAATGGATCACCTCTGATTTTTTTGCCTGGATTCTAGGTGACATAAAAAAATTGTGAGTGTGCTGTGTGCCTTTATGGCAACTTCCTGCCCAAATAATTTTTCAGTATCTTGACTGATTCCTAATACATTCGATAGTGAATTACAGAGTAATTTCCAAGAAGTTTCTGAAAATAAGTATCTGAAGAGGGAGAAGTGAGGCTCACATTAGTGACCTCCCTAAGTAAAAGGCTTCAGTATGAGCTAGTTGAATTAGCAGATGCCAGGAACAGCCCTAGGCTGACATAATGCTTATGAAACTACTTGTTTTTATCAAGTGTTTTTTGCTTTTTTCACTTCCCCTCCACCTCCGCCCCAGAATCTATTAGAGGAAAAAAAGATATAGGGCAAATCCTGAACAATTGTCTCTTGTGGAAGCAGTACCTTTAGTTCTTCGCTTTCAGTGAAATTACATGAATATAAGCAAGTATGCAATCTAGCCCACAGTTTTCAGTGGATCTTATTAAGTTTTCTAAAGAAGTTCTGGCATTTTTTAAAGGAATTTTACTTCTATATAGAGACAGGTTTCAAGCAACTAAGAAGACACTAGGGTTACTTTGTTATATGACTGTGGGCATGTGCAGATCTTTTCCTTTAGACTGTAAAGTTTATTTTGATATATGAATGTAATGTGAATGAGAAGAAAATGCATACATCTACTTTGTCTTCAGCATCAAAACTTGTATAATGGTTTAAAAAAACTATGATGTGAAGACAGTATAGAGAAGCTAATCAGATGGGTTGGGTTTTCTTGCAGATAAATGTATTGGTTAGAATACATGCAGTTTCTTAAAATGTTGTTCATGTGTAATATCTTCTCTAATTTCTTATATTTTTTTCTTGTTCTTAAGATAAATTTGTCTCCAGCTACTGAGCCTTGCACAACTGAGCCTCTTGTCTAGTGACAAGATCAGGTGAAGGCACCACCACAGAAAGAGTTTACCATCACATGAATCTAGCGCCACTCTTATACAAGGTCATCAGAATTACTTAAATAATCTTAACATGCTTGTTTGTGAAAAACAGGAACCACTTTGTGGAACAGCTAATCTGGCAGTGGTGTGCCTGAGAACTGGTGCTAGCATACAGATCACCTTCCAGTTGATGTAACTTATCTGTGTTTATGGACTTTATTTCTATGTATATGGTAGCACAGAGGATCTCACCATGTCCAGTAAGACTGAACGTGTCTCTGGACAGTTGTTATTGATACCTGGCCCTCTTTGTCACAGTGATTATGTGTGTTTCGTCACAGCGCACAAATGAAGAAGAAACATGAATTTGTGTCTTAAAAAATGCGTATCTTTGTATAGACTTTAAAAAGTTTTAAGGAAATAAAAAATCCTTATGAAATGCGATTTATAAATAGATTATATTTGTTAGGATACACAATACTTTATTTTTAGAGTATTGTTATTTCAAAATGAAAGTTCAGAAGTATTGGGAACCTGATGTTCAAAAACCTCCTGTGTATCAGAGAGATGCTGTATTAAAAAATGCCTAGCCCTGCCTGTGTTAAATACATACTTCAGTTCTTCCTCTGAAAGTTTTCTTGCAGCTAGTATAAGACAACCATTTCTATTGTGCCTGTTCAGGAGAATGACCCAGAGTTTCCCACTGAAGCCCAGCTCTGAGGCAAGTTGAATCAGATTAGTGCAGCCTCCTAGCATTTACAAAGAATATGATTTTGCTAGTGCTACTTACCTTTATATAATGGTCAGGTAGATATGAAAGAAAGAAATAGGCCTATAACTTGATTGGACCAAAGGAAAATGGATGTGCAGTTGTCACAGTCTGAGTTTGCAGCATGTTGATGAGGCCGCCTTCTCGGGGCTGCCTGGGTGCCATGGGACACACACAGCCAAAGAAGGCAGCAAGAAAGCTAGTGCCTGATGAGGTTCTCTTACCTTGTGGTTTTAGCACTGACCCAGGAAGAAGAATCATTGAGCTTTCATAACTAGCTCTCCACAGTGATACATCTCTCACATGAAATTCCTGTTGGGTAAGTCCTGAGAACAAAGTCCAGAACCTTGTTGCTGCCTCTTATTTTTCCTCCACCAGAAATACCCGTTTGAAATGCGAATGTAGTAGACTTGCTTTAAGCAACCCATTTGGTTCATTCTAAAGATCAGCAAATTATGACCCTGTTGAAGTACTTGGCATGAGTTGCCCAATTTCAGCAGGATTACAGCTTGATTTGCTGTGCAACTACAGCTAGAAAGATGCAGACAGCAATGGCTGCATAAAGGAAGTTATATTCACAAACACAGATTTCAATTTATGCAGTGGTGAATACAATAGAGATAGGGTAAGCACTCATGATTTATTGTTCTTATTCTCACATATTTATCTTTAACACGTATTCAAAACCCAGAAATACCATATTTTCATTTGGATCCATTTATTAATGTAATTCTGTAGTTCACTTAGTTTTTTTTTTTTATCTCAGACACTTTACTGTGTGTCCGTTACAGATCTGGGCTGAATTTAAAATCCATGCTGTTGTACCAACTGCCAGTTTGTGTTGGACACATGATTGAATTATTTTGTAAAAAAGTTAAAATATAGCAAATACAGAAGACCCATGTGTTATCAACATATGCAGGCAATTTCCTTCCCACTGCATTTTCCCATTTTAACTCTGTTATAGTCTTAAATAATATCAGAGGTGCAATGATTTCTATTATCACAGGCAACAGAAGGGTACTGATATGACATCTTGCTATACAATGACATATTACATTAGAGAGGTGTCATATTTTTGTATCCAGATTCAGTTAATATCTGAGAGTTCACATTTTTTCCTTTCTTTCCAACCTAGATACTCTGCAATGCAAAAGGTGTCTTACATTTAATTTTCAGTATTTGTACAGTATCTTGCAGATAATGGTGTGAGCTTCACAGTATGATAATTTCAAAGACAAGTGTGGAATGAGGTGAGAGAATATTAACATTTTTAAATTGTTTTGAAGGAAGTCCAATGTAAAGTAAACTGCAAATATTTGCCTTCAAAAGATGTAACATAGCTCACCTGCTAAATACAGTTGGCAGCAAGAATAATCTGATTAAAGCAGGTAAGAATCTTTCTTAAAACTCACAATACCAGTGTTTTCAGCTTCTAGCTAGAATTTATGAGACTTTTGTATACTTCTCGTGACAGATTCTAACCCTTCTCTGCTCTCACTGAAATGCATGAAACCAAGTTTTCAATAAGTGAAAAGATGAAATACCAGCTAGGATGATCGTTTCAAAACTATATGCAAAGTAAATAGCAGTGTCATTTATTTTCCCACAGAGCTACGAGAACATTCAATAAGAACACTTCACTTTATTCATGTCACTCTTTAAATCTACAGTGCAGGACACCTGAATGGCAGTCATGAACAGAAACCTGCTCTTGCATCCAGCACTGGGAAGCCTTTTACACTTTGTTTTCTCATCCAGCACTGAGTGTATGTGTAAACGTTACTAAAGGAACTTGTAGCAAATGTCCTAAGTTTGGATTTGTGCATAAATGCAAATTTATAAAATCCTCCTTCCCTTTGGGGAAAGCAAGATGGAAAATAAAGGCAGGATCTGGGAATAAGAGATTACTTCTAGGATGTCTCTAAAGGAATAATCTGGTGATGACCCTTCAGACTAGACTTCTGATCCTCCTGTTTTCCAGACTTCTGAATTCTGTGACAAGCTTTGCCAGAGAACCCTTTGTGTAAAGTCTTGCAGGCCCAGGATGCCATGTTGGATAAGGGCACTCATGTCAGTGATGTGCTTGAGGCTGTCCAGGAGGCAGTCATCGTGACAGAAGAGGAATGAACCATAGCACTTACCATGCTTACAGCTGCAGTATAAACAGAGAAAGTACAGCCCAAGACTGAATTTTTAAATCCAGGTTGTGTGACGAGATGGTTTTCTTCCTGTGACTGTACATTGCCTTCCCTCTTCTCAGATAGTGGGAGAGAGTGAGGACCCCCAAAGGTATACTACATGCAGGTCTACATGCCCCTTGAAGCTGGTGGGCAACTCAGGGAGCTCCCAGTTCCCTCATCTCCACAGTTCCTCACTGGTGGAGTGGATGTATGGCCGCCTTCAGCTTCCACTCAAGCTTTGGCCTTCAAGGCAAAGACCTCTACATTTCTGACTGAACCTGGAATTCATAAGTAGGATTCACCCATTTCTCTTGTCATCTGTTCTTCATTTCTGTCTTGATGACCGATGTAGGACTGTCTTTTAATTCTAAGTGTTGAGATAGGTTGTGCTCTGCCTTCTCCTCTATAAACCGCTTATTTTCTCCTTACATGAAGAGTACAAAAGAGGTGATCCATAACTAGCAATCTCTTTTATAACAATTGATAGCATTCATTATTTTTATTATTCAACAGAATGTATTTTTAAAAACAGAATTGAAATCATACAATGAAGTGCGTTATATACTTATTAAATCCGCTTTAAATAATAATTATTTTCTTGAATATTTCTCTATGAAGATTGGTCACATAGGTCGGTTGTGTGCTTCCCTCCAGAAGTCATATAAATCCTAATACTAAAAAGGGGATTTTTCCTCCTTTTTTTTCAGCTGTTCTAGAAGGAGGAATGCTAAAGCATAAAATGGCACTTATTTTAGCTTTAATTTGTCTCAAGTGAGCAGAGGAAGCTTGTAATATGTTAAACACTACTTTATTTGGGCAGCTTTAGTTATGTACACCTCTGGATTTTAGTAAATAAAAAATGACATTACGAGTCTGTTTCTTATTTGAATGAACAACTATTATTTCTAAACTTTGCTTGAAATTTTTTAAGAATGTATTTGTATATTTCAAAGACCGTAAGATTAAAATATACTCTTAGATGTTTAAGCAGTTGTTGAACATAACTGTGATGAACTGTAAACTAGTTTAATCTGCATCTAACTCGATATATATGTATATTTCTATCACAACTGTAAACCAATCACATCTGCAGTGTTTTTTTTCAGGGTTTTTTTTTTTTTTTTCCTTCATTGTAGCCTGTTATTTCAATAACAGAACTTACTTATAAAAGACCTCCAGAGCTTGTTAGGAAACAGCAAAACAACAGGAGAAACAAGTATGCAAACAAAGGCTATCTTGTACACTTAATAATATCAACTATGGGACAATAAATGGAGTTATTTCCTTCAGGAGTACCATAGTCAGAGGAACTGCATGCATGAAATGGCATTTCTCACTTTGCTGTTTGTATTCCTGAGCAGTAAGCCAAGATAAACCAAGCCCAAGAGCTGCCCCAGGTAAGGAGGGCTGTCAGTGCTGAACCTCAGTAATCTCCTGTCACTCTCTGAGCAGGGAAGAGACAGAAACCACGAGGGTGGCTTAATGGAAGGATCTGGCTTGCCTCAGTTTCTGCTGCACATATTCCATTGGTACTTCATTGTTTTCTTGACATGTTTTGACAAATTTGACTTCAAAGTGTAGTTGCAGTCTGGAAGTGCATTTTTTTAGAAATAGCATCGTAATGTTCTGCATTTTTTGTCTTTGAATTGGTTGCAAATTGAAAGTGCTCATTTTAACTGCGAGAAAACCAAAGTTTTTCTTTCAGCTTTGTGTCCTGCAAACTCAGTCTGATCTCAAAAATCAAGTAAAATACAATTACTTTTTTTTCCCAACAGAAACGATGAGGAAGATTATATCTTTTCTTCCAAATATTCTTTTATCTTAATAAAATTCTATTTCCATGACCACTTAGTCACTCAGCAAAAACTGGGTAAATAATTTGTGATTGCCCAGGTGATCAGAAGTCATACGTCATCTGTTCCAGAGGGGTTAGTTTTTCAGGGCCAGTAGAAACAAAGGTGTTAGACACTTATTTTCTTCACTGAAGGGAGCAGAAGTGACATTGTATGCACATGGGGAGAAGACATATTGTTGTGTACCATTCTGAATAGAACTGCTCTTCAAAATACACAGTGGGCAAAACCAGCTTTTGAGAAATTCTGTGGTTATTTTGCACATGGAATAGGACTTCTTTAATGGGAGTTTTGCATCCTGAGCAATTGGATTCAGAATTAGGTAGGACTGATAATCCTTGCAAAAAAAAGAATGCAAAACAAAACTAAAGATGTAGCACAAGTGCACCCTGTGGGATTACAGGCAGCAGAATGAGACATACTTTTCCTTTTCAACTGCATAATTCCTGAAGTATTCTGTTAATTTAGGGATCTGACTCATGACTTTTAATGTTTAGGACATTAATAACCCAAAAGAAGTAATGGTATGAACAGAGAAAAATTAGATCTGTTAGGTGACATGTTAAACAGAACACTAAAATATCTATATATCTCCCACAGATGCTATGTTCTCCGTGTACTGGTCCTTTTCTCACACTTTCCTATCTGAAAGCTTTCAGTAGTTTTCCGGACTGAAGTAAATCTTTTTTGCTCTTTCTGGGCTCCAGAAGAGTATTCTTCTTTCCTTTGTTTTGGTTGGCGTTTGCTGTCAATACCAGAAGGCTCCACTGCCATCTCCCACACTTGGTGGGGCAGCTTCTCTGTGTTCAAGCTTCTTGCTTCCATCAAGGAGCTTTTTCACAGACAGAACAGTGTAAAGAGCAGTCCTGCTTCCCAGCTTGCTGGCCATACCCCCTTTTTTTTTTGCTTGCACTGCAGTCCATTAATAACTTCAATATATCATACGAAACTTGAAAGCAAAGGACACAGCTGAAACATTTTTTCCCATTCTAAAAAGATAAAATATGACTGGGCAGAATGTTCTCTTTCTGAGATGCATATTTTGAATACAAAACTCAGAAGCAGTACCAAGTTAACACTGGTTACATTTATACACCTCTACAACTGTCCTTTCCTTTTTAGACCTAATACCTTAGTATATCCAGTCAAGTATTAAGCAAAGAGGAATATATATCAATGCCAAATGCTTCACTTATCATTACTAAAATAAAAAAATATACCTATTTGTACTTTGTGACATTAATTATTCTAATGTGAATTATGACACCAATTATTACATAAATTATGTGAAATTTGCAATGATTACAGTGAAAACAAAAGCTAAGAGCACATTAGAATACTATTGGTAAAATGTTAGATGATAATGTGTGTTAATCATTAGAGGTACGGAATATTTTGCATTAAAAAACATAAAGAAATAATTCCAAGCTAGAACCTTTAGAAAAGTATATGTATTAATACTTAATTTATTTTTATTATTGCTGCCCATATGATTTACTGTCAAATTAATTTCACAACACATGGTCAATAAGAATACATACTATCTACTGAAAACTAGCACATACATTTTTTGCAGTGGCTGTCAATATTTGATGACGCTCAGATGTGAAGTTCAAATCTTCAGCTGCTTCAAACTTTTTCAAACTTTAAATTCATGGTTTTGGTGAGGGAACTGACAATGGTGTTTCAAACTAAGAGGCTGTTCTTTCCCTTATTTCTCAAATACTTCAAATCTGGTGTTTTAAAATCCACTTTGCAAACTAAAATCAAATGCATTAAGTGGCTTGTGAGATTTCGTTTGTGATAGACCTCTTTGCAAGAGCTGTGTAAAATGTCTGGGGTACTACAATAAAGCATTTGTGTCACAACTAAGAATGTAAAATATCTCCCAGCTTGCAAACCATAATAATAATTAGTCAATGGTGTTTTTTATTATTATATTTTAGACAATTTCAGTTTGCTTGCAACTATAGGCTTTAAAAATGCAAGAAGATTCCTTCCAAGGTCTTACTTAAAAAGCAGGTAAGTGAATAGGTCTTAAAGATTTATTTATTCTTTTTTTCAATAGAAAGTGAAGATGACATTGTGTCCACTTTTCTAGTTTAAAAACCTTTTGGTTTTGAGGAGAATGATATTGTAAATGTGGTGTAGAACAAGACGCTCTCTAAGTATACTGTATTTTGGATGTCATGCTGTAGAAAAACACAAAATAGTAAACACAGAATCCTGACACTATAGGATTATAATATACCAATATCCCCACACAAATCCCTATTATTGCCTCTGGCCCTACTCCTCACTAGTAATTTATTCAAGGATAGTAATAGAGACGTAATTGAGTCATTGCTCATCTGACATAAACGAAGTTGCTACTCGTATTTGTTTTCCAATCCACCAGCTGCACTATCATCACTACTTGATTCTGATTTTACACTACTTTTGTCAAATGTAGGTCTGGTTAGTACCTGAGCATTTTACTTAATGAAGTACAAACACTTTCTTACATCTGTTTTGCTGGACTATGGCTTCAGCCTGTGACTTTTTAACTAATACTAGTGCTACTAATAATACTAATAATTTATTCAAGTTATGCAGAATTGCAACAAAATGCAATTTAAAAAGTGAAACAAATGAATACTTTTATGAAATTAAGCTGAAACAGAACATGAGAGGTTTTTCCAAGTTTCCCATGCTTGTTCTGTCATGCTGGGCATGCCTAATATAAGCACTCAGAAACTGCCAGCAATGGAAAGTTCACGGGATTGATCCATTGGTGAATCAATCTTCTGAGTAAAAAACCTTTCTGGAAAACTAACCCAAATCTCTCTTGTCACCAATTACTTCTTGTCCTTCTCTCACAGATATGAAGAGCAGACTACTTAGTTTCCACAGCTTCTCACAACTTTGATGAATGCCATTCTGCAACTCCCCACTTTTCTCTTGTAGAATTAATAGGAAAAGGTTCTTCAAACATTCCTTAAAACTTGTATTTTTAGACTACCAATCTTCATCTACCTTGGACCTCCTTTCAAATTAGTACACGTCTATCTGGAAGAGCGGTGCCCAAAACTAGTCATAAGATTTCAGCTGTAGTCCTACCAATGCTGAATGAAAGAGAAAGTTTACCTTCTCTATCATCTCTATACTCTTGTTTGTATGCCCCAGATTGACTTTTATCCTTTTTTCAATAGCACAGTGTTGTTGCTACTAATTTTCACATAGTAACCAGGTACCTTTCTGCAGAAAAGCTACTTCATCTATTTTGTGAAGTCTTGCATACATAGGGTTGTTTGTTCCTTCTAAGCATGGATCTCGGCACCTGTTCTTGCACTTGGCTTCCATTTCCTTTCTTTAGCCCATTTACACAGCTAATCCTGTTGTTCATCAGCTCTCTGATGAGTTATTAAAGTGTATGGTAGGTTAGCAAGCTATTGCAGGCAGATCCCCTCATTCCTTCAATGAATGGTTCATTCCTTTTCCAAAAGTCAGGCATGTACACACAGAGAAGCCTAATCAAGACTAACGCTGGCAGAAGGTGAAGGAGGAAAAGTTTGTTTTCCATTACTACTGTGTATCTATTGCCATAGTAAATCAGAAATAACAATAAAGATTGTCTTCCCTAAGCAGGTACTCTTTATTCCAAAAGAGTACTCCCTTGTAGAAGAGGAAAAGAAAAGGAGACAATAAATATAAGACGACCACCTTCAGGAGTCTGTTATCCTTCAAATGACAGCAAAAAGAGAAGTTACAAATCATGTACAAGCAATTCCACCTCAGAATGATGTGTAGATCTCAGAGAGTCTATCTGAAAAATAAAAAAAAATTATCCTTTAATTCATTTCCAGACTACAACAAGTCAGATGTGCAGATAGGAGTGGGGTGATTCTGGCAGGGCACTTTGCTTTCATTCTGTTCCCATTAATTCAGGAGGTGAAACCCCAGACCTCTGGAAGCCAAGGGAAGTTCATGACAGATCTCAACAGAACCAAATAGCCTGAGCTGTGCTGCAGGCAGCCCTGTGACCTGTTGACTCCCAAACTGCCCCTTCCCTGCCCCTTTTATACATTACAGAAAAATGACACACTTGGTCTCATGACACAAGCTCAACAGGAAAAACTGTTTTGGAGATTTTTAATCTTCTGCACCTCAAATACAAGCATCCAACACCTGATCTGACAAGTTATATTTTTAAATGATATCATACACTGTTATATGTTACTTATTTTGGTCAGTTATGGCAACAGTCAGACTGAAGCACAAATGAAGCTCCTGCCTCAGACAGTAAGTTTACAGTGTCAGGCTTGTGAAGATCAAAAAGGTGTTTCACTTCTGGGATCAAAGAGCCACTGAGGTGTTTGAGACTCCTGAGAAGGTTTACTATTCAGCACAGTTTTGTAAGTTTTTGCAGAACTGGGGCACGAACTGAAACAAAAGGAGGGGTGCAATGGACAAGAATAAAGTCGGGGTGATTGAAGAATTGACAAGATTTTATGGGTAAAGAGCTAGGTACATGACCTGAACTATAATGATCTGTTTCCAGCTCTTAAGAACAGAAGGTTACTTTTCATCTTTGTGTCCCTTCCTCTGTAGGTCAGCAGTACCATTTACTCACCCAGTACACAGAGGTGATATCCGTGTCCAACCACAGAGACTAGGGAAGGCTCTGGCTTTGTTTATTGTCCTTGCATCTCTCTTCATAGATGACAAAGCTCTGTCTCACAGTATATTTTTGGTATTTCTGTGTCTGTATGTCCTACGTTTATCTTTTGGTCTTCCAGTGAGTACTGAGGATGACACCCATGATGGTCCTTTTCTGAAACTGGAGAATAAAAAAAAGTGAGACATTTTGACCTGAAAAGTTCCTCTAATGTGGTTTTGTACATACTCAGAGGATAGTTAATACTTTAAAAGTTTATAGAAAAGAAACCTTTAATGTAAGCTTCAGTGAACAAAATGCTGCAAACACAAACATAGCTTGCAAGCAATTCAAAGGCTAAAATACATTTATATAAAGACTGAAATGTTCTGAATTTCTACCAGTAATTTATGGACATCAGAAAACATAAAATTCTCCAAACAATTTGCAGTACATAGTTTGTGCTCTTTTAGCCTGAGCTTGGCACAGAAAAATTATTCAGGAGTGTTGGAATATTTCAGTAGCAATAATTGCTATACTAAGATGTTTTAGTTTTTCTTTTCCTCACATTTAATTGTGAGTTATACGACTAAGAAAAACTCAACATTTAATGTTGATACATCTGTCAACATATTCCACTTTTGCAGGCTCAGGAAGAAAATATGTTTGCAAAATTCTGATCTGTTTGAAAGGTAAATGCATTTGAAGTTTGTTTTCTTATAATTTATTTTACACAGTTTGATGGCTTCATGTCAAATTAAGCCTGTGGAAGTTTCTAATACTGTGTAACACCTCACAAGTAATGAACTGTATCACAATTCCTAATGTGGTCCTGACTGCTTCAGAATGTTGACTCCTTCCTGGCAATTTTGAAATGTCTATTTACTAAAAGATTCATGGTGTGGTGATATTTATCCTCAGAGAAACGTGATATAGGTTAATAGAATTTATTGCATATAGCTGTTATGAGTTAGACTTGAGGCTATTTGCTTCAGCTTATGTGTGATTTAAGATCTAGTATTAGTGGACTTGCTAGTCAGCAGGATAGGGTGATGGTATTAAAAGAATAACGGATGACATTTATTGCACATTTTAATTTTCTTATTCCTATGTTCTGTCACAGCAAATATAGAAAACTGCCTTTATGGTAATGTTGCCCTGTATCAACTAAACTTTAATTACTGCATTATTCAAAATAGAATTCTGTCAATTAATTTGACAAAGTAAAGAAAAATAATTGGCTTATTAATGTTTTTCAACACAGACTTCTTGTTACTGATGATACAGTAAAATAACACTTAAATTACTATTTCAATTCAATGTAACGTAGATGATGATTTGTTCAACATGAAAATAAGCAACCTATACTTATCTTTACGCACAGAAATATTCTTGCTTAAAGGCCATGTATTGAATAAATTGCATATGCACAGTTATACTGTGTGTACTAGGAAATTACATTTACAGTCTGAGGCCTCCCATAAAAAACATAACTCTTTTCAAGCTCCCCCAAATAGTGATTTCATCTATATTGTGTTGCAAGAGAGAATTCACTATGATTTCTCTCTATTGTTCATGAGATTTTTCTTCTTTTCAATTCACTACTCTCCCATCACATTTTTCCAGGACCCCCACCAGACTGCTGTGAGATTCTTACATTATTATTTCACTGCAGAACAGTATGCCACTTACACTGCTCTTGGACTGTATTGCATGCTTCCTAGAGCACAGACAAATTGCATACTTCCCAGAAGAACTTTTTTTTTTCAAGTTTTATTGCATTTACAAGTCCATTCAGCAAAGTGCTGGACTTTATCATCATGCAGGGCTGTTTTTTTCTTCCTCTTGGTGTTTAGAATCCTGCAAGGTCTATAGTGAGACGTCGGAACAAATTTCTAAATTAAGTTGTAAGTTCCCAAGACTAAATGTTTTGCGGGGTTTTGAAAAAAAATACAGACTAAATAGTGACCTAATAAGGAAAATGTTTTAAAAGCTCATTAAAATCAGCTACCATCCTGTGGGACTGGAAAGTGGTGAATGTCTCTCTATCTTGAAACTATGTGGATGTCATCCAAGACAGAGCAGATCACTGAACCATACGTAGGAATCAGTTAAATTGGCTGAAATAAACAGAAAGGCTAATTATGACCTACCTACTAGGAAATAAAAAAACCTAAAAAACAACAACAAAACCCACAAAAAAAACCAAAAACCAAGCAACCAAACAAAAAAACACAGAAAACCCCACATGGTACAGGTGGAAAAAAGTACCAGCTGATGTCTTTTCCTGCATATTAGAATCAGAGCATTTCCATACAGAAACTAATTAATGTGAGGATCTCTTTCTCTGAGACTGTCAATATAGTTATTGGAAATTAACTGTGCATTTAAAATCTATCAACACAGTAAGTGTTCTGGTTTTGTTTGAAACAAGACCAGTTCTCTTTCAGTGAATTTTTCTTTCAGCTAAGTTCTAAGTAACTGAAATTTTCTGAAGTTGGCTGCATTTTTTCAGACACTGATTTCTCTGGAGCTGATAAGGATAGCGATGGTATGCAGAAGAGGCCCAGGTTTATACTTATTGCTATGTCAGCTAAGGTTGCTGATAAATTTTACAGGTCCTGTAAGTGAAAGGGGTGCACTGTCAAGGAGGAGGGACAGTTCTGTGACCAAAATTGACCAACTAAGTATTCCAACCCATACCCGTCATCCACCATGGAAAAGTGGGAGATCGTGAGGGTCCCACTGTCTTTGACCATGGCCAGCATCTGCCTGTCGTGTCTGTGATCCTAAACGTAGTTCCAGGCCGTGCATCCCTGAATCCAGTTCTGATGGAATCCAGCCCAGGACTTCCAGGTGCCGGCCCTGCAGCCACTGGAACAATGCCAGCTCTGCTGCGGGCTGCTGTGCAGAAATTAAATATTGGTTTTGTATATTTTGCATTATTTTCTCTATTTACTAGTAGTATTACTAAAGCATTTAAAATTTTTCAACTTGTAAGTATCCCTCCCTTTTCCTCCTATTCTCTTCCCTTAGTGGTGAGGGTGGGGGGTTAACAGACAGCATCTGCCATGGTTTATTGTCACCTTGCGATAAATGATGACATAATTATAATAAGAAAAGTACACATTAAATATATTAAGAAAAGTTTAGGTAATCTAACCTGAACGTGGAAAGTGTCAGACTGGTGCACACTGCAATAAAGTTGTTTGCACATCTTGTGAGTTGCCATCAGTTGTTTTACACTAAAAAAGTAAAATAAAATTAAAAAAAAAAAAAATCATAGCACAAAAGATAGGGTGGCTTGGGAACATGGATCAAAACCTGGCTCTTATCTATGCTTGAAAAGCAATCAAGTTGTTGACATCTCTACCCTCTATGAATGTTGAATCATTTTCAATGTTGTGACAGATACTGTAGGGTAGAAAAGAGAGCTAAGCATTCACACTTCAGTATATAATCGAACCCCTTGTCCTGGTTGCAGCTGAGATATACTTATTTTTTTTCCTAGTACCTGGTACGGTGCTTTAATATTTAATATAATAATGTTGATAACACATTTATGTGTTGATGTATGATATTTGTAGCTAAATAGTCAAGGACTTTTCAGCTTCTCACACCGTGCCAGGTGCACAAGGAGCTGGGAGGGGACACGGCCAGGACAGTTCACCCCAACTGACCAAAGGGATATTCCATACCATATGATATCAAGCTCAGTATATATTTTGAGGGGAAGAAGAAGGAAGGGGGACATTTGGAGTGATGGGGTTTGTCTTCCCAAGTACCTGCTGTGTGTGATGGAGCCCTGCTTTCACAAAGGTAGTTGAACATCTGTCTGCCCATGGGAAGTGGTGAATGAATTCCTTGTTTTGTTTTGCTTGCATGTGTGGCTTTTGCTCTACTTATTAAACTGTCTTTATCTCAACCCATGAGTTTTCTCACTTTTACTCCTCTGATTCTCTCTCCATCTCACTGCAGGGGGAATGGGTGAGTGGCTGTGTGGGACTTAGTTGCTGCCTGGGGTTAAACCGTGACACCTCTTAAACGAAAGAATTCATGTGAAAAAAGTGTCTGGCAAACAGACTACAGAATCATAGAGTCCTCTTGCTTTCTTTGGAAACATCTGTCATTAACTGCTAATAAAGACAAGATACTGTGCTGAATAGACCACTGAACTGATCAAACATTAACATCTCTATATTACTGAATTTCACTGTATTTTTTATAATTGCCATATGCTGGCGTCCAAGAAATAAATACAATAGAGTGACAGTGATAATAAGAGGTTTCAATTGTACTTGTATTTTATGCATATTCTTAAGCCTAGAAGTATTACTAGTCTGATTTTAAATTTTAACCTAAGTTAGGGCTCTCATTTCCTCATTTGGATGCTCATATTAAGAGAGAACAGTAACTGGGAAAGATGAATTATTCAGCTAATGCATATGACAGATGCAATAGAAAGAATAAATTATTCTAATGCTTCCATTTGCTGGACAACCCAAGCATTGTAGGGCATTCTCCAGATACTAGCATAATTTTTCTTATTTATGGCAGACGGCCTGAAACAAAGATTGAAGTGTACCTGTGTGTCATCTTCATGATACATAATTTTGTGATATTGTAATGAATACTGCTGGAATGCAGAATAAAAAACTGAATTCAGAAGTCCCTTGTCATTATTTTTCATTAGCTATATTTCTACATAAAATCATTAAAGTGGTTCATCACTGGGAAATAGGTACTCTTTTGTTGAAACTGAATATTGTAATAATAAAAGGCATATCAATTGTTTTAGAAGTTAACAACCAATTTGCCAGATGTCTGCAACGATAACACTTCATGAGTGGGGAGTTCATCTCAGTGGCGCGGTACCAATATTAGTATTAATATCAGGTTTAGAATGACAGGTAATTTGTATCTATTAGTCAAAAAGAAGATACGTATTTTCTGAGTTATTAGTATTGGGCACAAGTTTACTTCTGAATTACATTGATTTAAAACTGCAGATAGTTTTTGAGGAACATAACTGAGTAGAAATTTAGTTTAAAGGAGTTGACTATACTGTCAAAACTTACAGGTTTCACTCAAATGTTACTAGCATTTTCACGCAAGGCTACAGAAGTAAAAAGAGGTATAATAGGAATAGGTTGCCACAGGAGTATACCAGCAACATATCCAGTGGGAGCTCAGGGACATGATCTGAAAAATACACAGCCGAATCTGAAATGAGGTAAATTAAATGTTTCCCATAACATTCCCCCAAAAGCCTGCACTCTAGATAGTAACAAATGTAGTATAAGAGAGAAAAATGGAGATATACACAATCACTATAATAAAAAGAGTTGTTATTCAACGTGATAAATATTAGAAGTGGTTTGGAAACAATGCAAGATACCAGGAAAAGCCAGTGAAGAATGAATCAAAGTCACAGTGAGACAGCAGAAGTACCTAGTGGTGCAGGTGGGATCATAGGTGTCCTGGTTTCAGCTGGGATAGAATTAATTTTATTCCTAGTAGCTGGTACAGTGCTGTGTTTTGGATTTAAAATGAGAATAATGTTGATAACACAGTGGTGTTTTAGTTGTTGCTAAGCAGTCAAGGACTTTTCAGCTTCTCATAACTGGCATGCCAACGAGAAAGAGGGGAGTGCATGAAAGTTCGGGAGGAGACACAGCTGGGACAGCTGACCTCAACTAGCCAAAGGGATGTTCTATACCATATGACATCTTGCTCTGCATATAAAAGCTGGGGGAAGAAGGAATGGAAGGATGTTTGGAGTTATGGTGTTTGTTTTCCCAAGTAATTGCTATGCCCGGCTTTCCTGGAGGTGGCTGCAACAAGTACCTGCCCATGGGAAAAGGTGAATGAATTCTTTGGTTTGCTTTGCTTGTGTGTGTGGCTTTTGCTTTACCCATTAAACTGTCTTTATCTCACTCCATGAATTTTCTCACTTTTACTGTTCTGAGTGGGGGAATGAGCGAGCAGCTGCATGGGGCTTAGCTGCCCCAACAATGGGATAGCCCAGACCAAATCAGTTGGGATGTTTTGCTTTCCAGAAGCTTGGAAATTTGTGTCTGAAAACACGCTACACCATCTCGGAGAAAGAATATTCAGTTCATTAGAAAACAGATATAGAGGGAATAGAAATCAAAAAGTCTTATGTCACACCGGAGTGATCCCTTTTTATGGGAGTAGTACTGAGGTGAATCGTGGGACATTTCATTTGGTTCTTGTAAGTGAAATGAGAGATAGAGAAAATAAAGACTTTTTAAAAGGTAATGTCCAGAGTGCATGGAAACACTTAGGAGCCTCTTAAACAGAAATGTTAACTGTAACCTTCCCCTTCTCATTATTGGTTCCCATGCATCAGTCTATGAGGGAGTGATTTAACTCCAAAGCATGCCTTCCATGATTCCTCTTTGAGACCAGTTTGCTCAGTATCAAGCTCTCACTGGCTCTCTCGCTGTAGCGATGTTCAGCCATTGATGTCAGTATGAGACAAGAAATGCCAGTAAAACAAGGAAAATGTGATTATGCACCTTATATTTTGTAACACTTATGTCTGAGAACAGTCAGGGAAAGTGAAATGAAATTGAACATTCCTGCTCTGCTGGATGGATGACAGGATATAGATGGGTAATGTGTACCTTTTTGCAAAAAAGTGGTGTACCAAAGGAGATCACACGCCATAGATGATTTTCTTCTTCTCCCATCTAGTATGGGATAGAATATACTTAACTGGTTCATCCCTGAAGCAATGCACCGTGTTGCATTATAAATCAATCATGTTACCCAGAGATAACTGCAAAACAGTGTTTGCAGACTTTTAACCAGAGGAATTAGAGTGGTTAACGTCTGAGGAGGAAGGTTTGGAAGCATACCTGTAGAGTTATGCTGGTGACAGAACTGCTAGATGCTAGTCAAAATTTCTGTAACAGTCTGTAGAAAATAGCAATATGTCATCATGACTAGCCATATGATTGTAATCCAGGACAAACACAAATCCAAGCAGTTCTCCCAATGATTTTTGTCCTTCCCGTTATTTTTCATTTGGCAGTTCTCAGAGCATCTATGTGGTATTTAGCACAGAGCTACTGAGGCTTGAAGCTATCTACCTCTCTGCTCTTCTAGGCTGAAGAAGCCTGAAGCTTTTTCCCCCCCAGGAGGATCATGAAGGCCTAAAGTATTTCTGTGGATGTCTGCTTATTGCACAGGCCACTGCCTTTTCCCTCCAGGTAGCCTAGAGGGAACCTACATGCACCTTGACATCCTGCAAATAAAGGAGAGTTGATGCTCCTCAGGCATTGCTGGAAATTAATTTAGTCAGCACAGTAGGGCAAAGAAACAAGAGCACTTCAGGGGGGAGGAAAAACAAACAAACAAACAAACAAAACCCCACCAGAAATAAAAATGGGTCCTTTTCTCAGAAACAGAGAAAGAAAAGCTTTTCCAATGAGAGGTTTCTATCTTTAATATTTACCTCTTGGATTTTGTATGTTTGTTTTTCTCTCTCTTTCCCATGCCAAATAGATTTAGCCTGTTAGTTGCAGATTAAATTGGCTGTATGTTTCTTGCCCTACTAGCTGCCACTGTTGTTATAATGGCCCACAGGTGAATAAGCTTCATTCTAATTTGTTTTCTAGATGCAGCATCCTCTGAGGAAACAATTCTGAGATTGCATGCACTTCGTAGAGCCAGTGGATTGACTTCAGATGACAGCTCCTGGGTGAACTGATTGCAAAAGGGTCTATCTCACTGCCCCTTGGCTCCATTCTAAATATTTCTCTGCTGATATTGCAGAGTTAGAAGCAACAGGTCAGCTAATTGAGAAAGTCTAAATAACAACCTGTCACTTAGATGAAAGTGCGTGCTCTTGATTCACAGGGGGTAACATTCATAAACTGAATCTCCAGCAAAGAATACAATTCTGAAGATCAGCAGGGAAAACAGACAAGTCACGTATTAAAAGAAAGAGGGCTTGTTTTTCCAGGCTTTACTTTTGTTAGGAGACATTCACACAGTAATGCACTTGACTTTGCATTTGACACACAACCGAGTTCATTTTCATGGAATAATGCAATGGATGAAGCTGGATGGGATCTCCAGAGATGATCTGGTCCAACTCCTCTGCTCAAAGATTAATGATTTAGAGTAGGATGCTCAGGATGGTGTCTGGTCAGTGTTTGAGTATCTCCAAGGATAGAGACTTCACAGCCTCTATGGGAAACCTGTGTCAGCGTTCAACCACCATATGGGTGAAAGAATTTCTTCTTATGTTTAAATTGAATTTCTCGTGTTTCAGTTTGTGCCCACTGACTTTTGTCCTATCACTGGGTACCACTGTGAAGAGTCTGGCTGTGTCCTATTTACTTGCCTTCGTCTGGAATTTATACACATTGACAAGATCCCCCTGAGCCTTCTCTTCTCCAGGCTGAACAGTACCAGCTCTCTCAGACTTTCCTCACAGGAGTGATGCTCCCATCCCTTAAGTATCCTGGAAGCCCTTGACTGAAGTTGTGCCTCTTATGTACCATGGAGCCCAGGACTGGACCCAGCACTCCAGGTGCATCTCGCCAGAGATGATGAGAGTAGAAGGATCACTTCCTTCAACTTGTTGGGAACATTCCTCCTAATGGAGGCCAGGAGGCTCCTGGCTTCCTTTGTCACTAGGACATGCTGCTGGCTCATGGTCAGCTTGGTGTCCACCTGGAGTTCCAGGGCTTTTTCTTCAAAGTTGCTTTCAAACTTTCTGCCCTCAGCCTGTTCTAGTACCTGGGGTTATTCCTGTCCAAGTGCAAGGCTTTGTACTACTCCTTGATGAATGTAATGAGGTTCCTGTCAGCCCGTTTCTTCGGCCTATTGACATCCCACTGGGTGGCAGCATGACCTTCTGGCATACCAGGACTCCTCTCAGTTTGTATCATCTGCAGACTTTCTAAGAGTGTATTTTGTTCCGTCATCCAGGTGATTAATGAAGATGCTGAAAGGCATTGGTCTCAGTATTTATTCCTGGGGTACATTTTGTATGAAGGAAAACAACTTAAAAGCTGTAGAATATTCTGTTAAGCTGGTCCATAAGTAGAGATTTGGCTCATAAAATACTGTAAGACTAGAAAAAATAATTATCGTTCAACATCAAAATTTCCATGTTCAATACTCAGCCTTTTACTGGAATGAAAGATTTCACCCAAAAATTCTGACCAGCCCTATCTTCAGTGAAATGTTTGATTTTTGTCTTGGGGACAGAGTGGAGGAGGAAGATGGGAAAAGAATAACAATATGAGGTTTTACAGCTGCACAGTTATTTTAAATGGGATTTTATACAAAGATTATGTGATTATTTTTTTTGTGTCAGTTCAAAGTAAAGATCTACAAATAAAGAAACAAAGAATTTTGAAGCACTGAGTCAGTGTCAGTCTGAGTAACTCAATTTTTTCTAAAAATGTTAGTAGAATTGATTTTTCTTAGAATTAAGAAAGAAAATAGATGTTAAAAACCTAAAAAAAAAGTTGTGAAATGGAATTTTCATTCTCAGGTATGTTCAATACTGAGAAAAGAAATTGTGGAAAAGCTCCTTGATTGCAAATCACCAATAAGTAATTACAGGCATTGCTTTACTATAAAGAGTTCTCTTTATGTAGGGTAGCAATAAAGTTTAATAAAGATTAAGAGAGAAAAGTAGTGATGCAAACAAAACTGTCTTTTTCTGAAGAGTCACAGTCTGTTGAAAGGGCCATTTCAATTTCAGGTTATTCCTATTTCATGACAATCACCATCTCTTTAATCAAAATTAGACACTGCAGCAAGTTTCATTTTATTGCTCCATGTAAATATATTGAAAAAATGCCAGTATAAACAATTGCAAGACAGAGCCACCCATACAAACCCTGTTTTGTTTCTATTCTGAAGACAGGCTATCATTAAGAAAGAATTTGTGGTAATCACCTTTTATGTTTAGTGCCAATCTTCACAAGATATTTGAAATAACTTGTAGAAGCTAATGCTCAGCGGTTTCCACAGGCAATCATTTTACCGTAAATAAGTAGCTTAAAAGAAATTGTTAGTATTAGGGGGAGTGATTAGTGTGGCGCTATTTTAAAATCGGTGATTGATGAAGACTATTGTGTCTAAGCCACGTAGGTATCTCCAGATGTTTTGGATATCCCAAGTATGCATTGGATGTCTGGCAAGACACCCAATTGTGGCATCATAGAATCACTCAGGAAGCAGAATTCAAAATTATTATTTCACTGTGGGACTACTTCCGACTGATACACTTAAAAACTGAGGACTGAATTGATTTAGTTCTATCCATATAATTTCCGGGAAATGTGTTAAACTGTTGGGTATGGACTTTTTTCACTTAGCAATGCAACAGACACGTTACATCCAACAGTAGAGTAGTTTCTCTCTCATTGCGTTGTCAATAGGCTTTCTCAGGGATTTAGCAAACAACCCATAAGTTTGTCTGGTCAGACCCTTATGTACCTTTGTGGTAGAACAGTCCAGTCTTTCCAAATGCGTAAGATTTTAGGCCCAATTTTGCAATCATTTTATAGTGCATATTATGCACAAGTGTAAGAGTAAAACTTCTCATTTTAGTAAACATTTGTGGTATTGAGTTTGGAGCTTTCTCTGTCAGAAATATTAATCTAGTTCAGCTATACGTCTCTCAAAGGCACAATATTTTGAAACATATTTGTAGATATAAGAGTAAATATTTTCCTCCTAGTGGCATCTTTTCCATCCATGTGAAGACACAGAGTGCAACATTTCACAGCTGAAAAAGAAGCCATACCATCTAACAGAAAATAAGCAGCTTAATGTGCTGTGCAGTACAATTTTCATTGTTTAGCACAAAACATCCCATGATCTAAGGTAATGTGGAAGTGAAGGTAATGCCCAAATGAATGGGACCCAAGCCTTTTAAAGACAAATGCCTCCACCTGAATCACCAAATTCATAATTAAATATTCAAATCAAGGTCACTCTATGAGTACTACGAACTTTTTTTTTCCCTGAGGAAATTTCAAGCTTTCTTTTTTAACTATTTTTGGAGGCTTCTCAGTATCACTGCTCACCTTGGATGGAAAAGAAAGCAGGGATGATGAGCAGGTTCTAAAACCAGTAATACCTGGAAATAGTTAGATGAACCTGTCCACAAAAGAGTTTTACTGTTTTTAACGATGAGGCACATTCAGCACATTTTTTGTCACCTACTTTGTGGAGTAGGTGGCTCTTGAAAGTAATGACCACAATAGTATCGACTGCTGAAAAAAGCAGCTTTTTTTAAAAAAAAATAAGATCTATACCTCAGTTCCTGAAGAATGTTCAGGAACAATGACTTCTATTGTGTGGATAGCTGTCTTTTAAGAGAGAGAGAGATTTGTTTCATACTAATCCCCAAATAACCTCTGGATGCCAAAAGCTTTTGGCTACTGCTAACCTAAGGGGAGCTAATAAACTTTGGGGAAGGATGCATTGCTCCTTGGCAGAAGATAATTTGTTGTCCAAACACAAAAAAAATTCTACAGGCAGAAATAGAATGGAAACATGTGACTCCTCTATACACTCAGCAGAAGCTCTCTGTAGCTTCAAAAATCAGCTTACACAAACTATACCTACGGTACCTTAGAGGAAATGTCCATAATTTAAACTCTCAAATGTTTATCTGTAATTTTTAACAGCTCAGCACCTCCAGTTGTGCAAACAAGCTGTGCATAAATAAATCATCTGGCTATGGCCCTAGGGAGAGGAGTGGAGCATGGCAAGTAGGCTTGCAAGGCCAGCAATCACTGGTGATGAAGCCGGGCCTCTTTGTTTAAAAACCCTCTGCTGTGTTCAAACTCATTGATGGCAATTAGATAGTTGTTATTTGTCAGTGCAGAGTGAACAGTTACAATTGTGTTATTGCTGTTTCCTCAATTTCCTTTCTAAATAATAACTTTGGCAACTGTGTGGGGAAATATTTTTTTGCAAACTTGAAAACACTGTTGCAAGTGAAAGCATCTTGCATTTATTCCAGCAGTGACAGTAAGAAAAAGATGGCTCACTTCCAAACAATTTGCCAAACATAACACATTTGACTTGTCCCATCTTTTTCTTTGTCCTCTCTTCTTCTTTTTGTAATCACAGTACTTCATCCCTGCAGACTCCTCTATCTAATGTTGTTGGATGATCTTTGTCAGCAATGCTTCATGAGATAAGATTCTGTGAGCCTGCCTTTTGCACAATAGCTCAGTCATGCTTTTCTAAAAATACTGTTCTACTTTTTAGATATCATACATTCACTGTTGAATTCATTCTTAGATTGATTCTCAGGAATTCTGGTCCCCAAAATACTGATGAATACATTTAATCTTGTTCTCAGAAAAATTGCTCTCAGTGGCACAGTTTAGCTGTGTAAATTTAGGCACATGTGAGGTTATGTAAAGTGAGGCATGGGCATATGTTTGCAGGACTGAAGCTCTGGTTTGTGCTAGAGGCATGATATAAATAAGACTCAAAATCTGGAAAGTTATAATTACACACGAATCCAGGGCTTATTAAAGGATGTATTTTTCTGCTAGTCATGTATGTGAGACTTATCCTAAGTGTAGTAAACTAGAACTGGGTAAAGTAATGACCACTCCTTTTTTGTCCTAACAAGAATACTTTCTTAACTTGGAGTAAAATATAGGTCATGCTCATTAAGAATAAAAAATGACATGTCAGTGCATATCAATATAAACCAGTAATTAAAGCTGAACATCAATGAGAAATATTCTTCTTTTTCCTTACAAAATAAAGTTTTAATTCTTTCAGTTTTATTGCTTGCTGATGCTTAATAAATAGAAAAATCATAAGCAAATGAACTATTTCTTAAATTTCTTCAAGTATATTTTTTTCTACTAGTTTCATGCTGACAGGCAGCAATAAAAGAGAGAGCAGACAGAATACTTTGTGGTTTTGGGCCACCAGCAAGTCCTTGGGAGGTCAGGTATTGAACATGACTATGATAATTCCAAACCAGCCCTGTGAGCTGCCAAGTCATATCAAACTCAGCTATACAAAAAAAGCCTAAAGGTATGTGTGACATTTTCATTCTCTGCAGTCTAAATCCTCACACATATCAGCCTGTCAAAGAAGGGAACAATTGGAGATTATCCTCTAATACGTACACCTGCACCCATAGAACTGAGGACAAAGGGAATGGTTTACTTTTTGGTTGTGGTATATTGATTTTTTTTTGTTTGTTTGTTTTCTTCTATTTTCCTTTCTCACTTCATCAGAACTGTAGGGTTTGGGTGTTAGTTTATGCATGGCTTGGTTTTGTTGGATGGGTTGGGAGGGTAAGAGAGAAAAGTATTTCCCCCCCTCCAATAACCTGTCCAGAGAATTAAGTCAGCACAGTACAGTCGTGCTAAGACATGACTCACAGGACTGTCTCTCCTAACAGTTTAACCAGGGAAAAACATGTTCTTTCAGAATCAAGCCTTCTGTTGATGTTTGGAAAATGTAATGTCTCTAAATAGAGGACTAGGCAGTGTCAACAACGTGCTTCCACAAGGTCATTAGCAGCATATTCCTGTTCTTAACAACAAATTTCTCTTGGCGAAAGTAGTTAGAGTGGGACCAGACTCAAGACTGGAGCCTATCCCAGTGTGTTTGTGATTGAAAAGCTGCACTTAGTTCCCTGTGGATTTAAAGAGTGGAAGAGTTCGTCATGGTCTTATTTTGATTTACAGTCTACTTGGGAAAGCTGCAAAGACCAGATAGAAACAATGAAATTAAAACTAGGGTATCAACAACTAGAGAGTGAAAAGAAAGAAAAATATAGACGTAAGCATTGTTCAAAGAAAAAAAGGCAGAGAGTGGAGTACTTGAAAATGTGCCTATCACAGCAACCTCGTTTGTTCTTCCTATTTCTCATTTTACCTCTTTAAGATTTATTTTCCCACTGCTCTGACCCTCCATAGTACACAGCAGAACCTACTACAGACACCTCTCATTGCTAATACGTCTTGATCCCAACCTGGTACCAAAATCCATCCATATGTCAAAGCACCAAGCATAAGGTATTTGATATGGCTTCTGGTGGACTGGATCTCTGTGACGGTAGACAAACATTTTCCACGCAGTGCACCTCCTCAGCAGTATTGCTTTACAGCAGTTAATGCATAATATAGCCATATGTTGTGTCTTACTGAATCAAGGTGAAATGAAATGCAACATGCAGCAATCATAATTTTGCATTGTAAATGTACACTATAAATAAAATTACTACGAGCTTAGGCATGAATTGTAGGTATGCCGCGTTGAGTCTAACTGTGAGAGACAAGACAGGCATTCACCAGCTTCAGAGATTTTAATGCCCTATTTCTTCTCCTGAGAACAAAATGTGCACAAGAGCAGATTTCTAAGCATTTTAGATTTCATGGGATCAAAATATGGTCTGTGTTACTAATTCTTCCGAAACCATCTTCTAGGTCTGTTCAGTCAACTCAGGTTTTGAATGCATTTAAGTTTTTAAGTTGAAAATAATAATTGAAATATATCCCATAAAACCATGAAAAAATTAAATGGTTTTGATCCAGCAGGTTGATCCTTTTTTGCTTAATCAGTGCAGTTTGACTGAAGCTGGTAGAGTGATTCAGATTTCTCTGACATGCATAAGCAAGGTCGTTTCTATAATTACTCATGATTAAGGCATTTTAGTGATGCCTCCTTATCCTTAAAATTGCTTCACTTCACTAGTTCAATTTGTATTGACTTCTCACAAATTGCAGGTCTTCCTTCCTACTTGTGTTAAACGGTGGACACAAAAGACCCGTTGCTAAAGACTCTTCTGTCTTCTTTATCTTCTCCTATTATTGTGCTGTAATGTACATTTCCTTAAGAAGATAAACAACAATGGAATATTTAACTGGGTTTACCTGGATCATCATAACAATCACATGCCTCAGCTAACCACCTAATTTACCTTCTCGTTGTCTTCTTAATTTATTTTCTTTAGCATTTCCATCACCTGGACTTACCCATCTGTTGCCATTGGAGTAAAATTACCACCAAAATCAATGTCCCCAGTACTTTATTTGACTTTAAGGGGTCAGCATTTCACTTGTGAGATTAAATTCAAAATTTAACACTGCAAAGAACTTTCATTTATGAGTTAATTCGCTCACATAAGTTACCCCATTGAGTTCAAAAGAACTGAACTCAGTCATCTAGATTTATCCCCACACATGAGCATTTGCAGATAGTGTGCCTGAAATTGTATACTATTTCTGAACATGGTTAGAATTTCTGTAAAGTGTCTAATGCATTGTTAGAGGCTGTGCACTAATTTGGTAATAACAGTCATCATAAAACACAGAAATTTAAGGAGTACAGAGTGGAGAAAAATAGGGTGGATAGTTCATACTTAGTTCTCCCACCTCTGTGCAGAAGTAGCTCACCTACAGAGTTTGAAAAAGTGTATATGTATCTGCCTATGACTTAAAGTGTCTTCTGCTCAGGAACTAAGCTAAACCAAGAGACATTAAAGTGAGAAAAGTGTACAAAAGTCATCGAACCTTCAGTTTCATATTTGCACATTTCTTTTTCCCTATATTTTATTAAACACCTGAGCCATAAGAAATACTTATTGAAGGTAAGGAAAAAAAAACAACCAACCAGCCAAAAAACCAACACACAAACGAACAACGCAAATGGGATCTCATGCTCCAGAGGGCAAAATCTGTATACAGCATTCACTCTGAAATTTGCCAAAGTGAGAGATGCATGATGAGGGATTGCCATAGGGCAGGTTTGCTTCATTCTGTCTCTGCGCTGAAATACTTTTCCCGTGTTGCTGTGTTCACACATCCACAAACTGCAGCCACACAGCATGCAGTATCTGCACTACTATGCCTCTGCGTTAGTAGCATGCCAATCAACGACTTGATTACTGATTTTCAATGTTTTAAACTAACCAGAGGAAAATTCAAGCATACTCATTTAAATAAAAGGATTTAGATCATTATTTCTAGATTATTAGAGCAGACCTTGAGCTGGTGTAAATCAGTACAACTCCACTGACTTCAGCAGAACCACTCTAGTTTTTGTTGGCTGAGTCTATTGGTCTTTAAGTAAATATAGAGCACTTGATTTATTTCTGTATTGCCCTGATTTTCCCAGTGGAATTATATTGTTTTAAGTTAAAGCTGCTCTGTGAAAAAGGTAGAGCAGAGCAGCAGAGAGTGATGAATCAGACCCCAGCCACCTAGAGGGGAATTGGATCAGCTTGTCAGAGAAAGTCTTTTCTTATATGAGTGCTCATTATGGCACACCCCCTACAGCAATGCTGAGAGTGAAATGTTCTGTGACACCAGCACACTCTGATCACAAAGTGCCTTAATCTACTGGGGCATGACTCCTATGCAGGTGGGATTTGCCATGGGTACCATGCTGTCCTACACTGAGAGCATTAGGTGTGGGAATATCCATCAGCATGTACACTGCAGTCTGCCGGCATGCTTGTGGAAAACTTAAGTCATGTTTACTTCCAGAAGCACTCTTAAGGATGCTTCCTGTCCACATGCCTTGCCATAGCACTTTCACCCTCTTTGTCTGTTCCATGTGCAATCCTTGTGTATACCTACCATACAACTCCATAAAAAGCATGTGCCAGCTGTCTCTGTTGCTCTTATAACTTGTTCCAAAGCTTGATCAAGGTGAGAGCCCCAGATGGCTCAGCTCCTCACCAGCCATAGTCTGGGATGAGATGTTCTCTGAAATTCCCAGGGCTTGGCTGGATGGCCAGGGGCACTGCCCCTGCATCCATACCTCTGAAGGATGCAGCATTATGGATGCATATCACTTGCTGCCCTGGTGGGATCATGGGGTTGTTTCAACTGATACAGCAACTATCTACAAGAAGCAAAAGGCTGCTTTGGTTGGACTGTCAGGAGCTTGTACCACTCTGGCAGGGAGACTTCACCTTGATCCAGAATTTGGTAGTGCTGTCTCGCTGGAGCTTGGAAAAAATGATTACTACATATCATGGGACAGCAGGTTGGAATCCGCAAGTCAATGGTTGCTGTAGCTGGATCTTTTGTGTGGCTAAGCAACATTTGTACAATCTGATATATGCTTGGGAAATACTTTAGAGATCTAAAGTACCCAGGAGGCACGCTTTCTTGTCCACTATACACTCCCATGATAACAATTTATGTGAGAGGTGATATTTATCAGTGATCTCAATGTCTTATTAATAAAAAGAACTAAGTAAACGGGCTGCTGTTTGCAAAATTTGCATCTTCCTGCTTGTAAAACCAAGCTGCACACCACTGGTCACTCAGTGGTGTGACCTCTATTCCCATTCTGGTGCTAAGGGAAATCCCAGTTGGATGGTCTATTTTGTATTTTTTGATATGTGCAAGAACAGCAATAGTTTCCCCATCTGGGAGACTGCAGGAGACTGATCACCCCAGAGAACCTTTGATTAGAACCTGATGAGTTTGGATATGACCCTAATAGCCCCGAGGTATCTACGAGTCACTGGGGCATGGCATTCCTCATGGCATTGTGGAGTACAGGCTGCGTGATCTTGGCTGCTCTGAGCAGAGTTGTTGTTGATGATGGTCATCCACATTACTGGAGGTAACCTGCCAGCGAGAGTATTTCTGTTGCGTCCCTGCTGCACTACAGTCAGGACAACCAGGAGGACACTCCAAAGGAGGGACAGTGTTACTGGGACACCGTTTGGCATCAGGGGTATTTGCAGAGGCACTGTGACAACAATCTCTGAATGAAACCAGTCTTCCCTCAGTGCAGAGTTTACGCCTCCCCTGCTGAGCTATTTCTCTCCTTATGTGGCTGGCTGAAAGGCCACAGCTGCATCTTCCCCCAGCCTTGCTGATCTAGAGCTGCCATCTGAAGCTGTGCTACCACTGGCAACCAGCATCACAGCAGCTTTCGGGAGGCTTAAATTGATAAGGAACAGAAGCCAGCTCATGACAAGGAGTTACAAGGTGAGGTTTGTGTCACACCCGTGACCCATCCGTGTTTGTACAATGTGAGCTGAACTGCAGTGTAGTTCAACCAACTGAGAGACATGGCTTAGACAGGAAATGCAGCTGTCGCTTATTGATATAAGGCAGGCTTTTTTCTTTTAATTGATTTTTTTAGGTATATTTGATACACGAAAAAATACCTGATGTAGAGTATTTAATATTGTTCATCTTGTGACCTATGACATTTGTACCTTGAATCTGTATTCAAAATTTGCCCTCCCTATTGATTAGGGGCCCTATCTGTCAGTCACTCTGGTCTGAAAATCCCATTGATTTCAAGGGGATTTGGCCAAGCAGAATGATAGTTCTAAAACCCAATTTTCAGCAGTTGGTGAAAGATAGATAAAGTGGGATGTTGTGTGATTTCCAGTACGAATGATGTGATTCTTATGGTTCTGACTGGATAAAATAAAGGGTGAAATGAAACTGACAATGAAAATAAGGGGAATAATATCTATCCATGACCCTGTAACTAAAGTAAAGAGCCTTTTATAATTTCCTGTTAAGGGACATGTGCTTGGTCTAGGAATGTATTTTTTTATGCCATAGGAGCCTTGGGCTGAATACTTAATAACTAACTCAGGATGACAGTTCAGGGAACCTGTGAGTGTGCAAAGACCTTGGAGTTTAATATTTCTGTGGACTTGCTTGGTTCTTCCTCTCCTTCCTCAAATTAAAAAATTTAATATAAGATCATTTTATTACTGCTGCATTGTGTGTGGGTTTTTTTTTTTTTGTGTGTGGGGGGGTTGTTTTGTTTGTTTGTTTAAGTTAACAGAACAGACTGAATAACACTGTTGCCACAGAACAGTCTCCTCAGAGTTTATTAACAAAAAGACCAGCACAGAAGAGCACCGATCACCTCACAGGTGCAATCAATTTCAATATGTATTGGTACTGAGTAATTATTTTTTTCTCTTTTTTATTTGTATGGCTTTTTTCTCTTCTTTTTTTTTTTCCCTTCAAAATAGTATCATCTTAAATGTTTTTTCATACTGAGAGCTCCCCTCATTCTGGCCATTATTCTGCCATGGGATGAGAAAGTTTCTTATAGAGAAANACGCCTCCCCTGCTGAGCTATTTCTCTCCTTATGTGGCTGGCTGAAAGGCCACAGCTGCATCTTCCCCCAGCCTTGCTGATCTAGAGCTGCCATCTGAAGCTGTGCTACCACTGGCAACCAGCATCACAGCAGCTTTCGGGAGGCTTAAATTGATAAGGAACAGAAGCCAGCTCATGACAAGGAGTTACAAGGTGAGGTTTGTGTCACACCCGTGACCCATCCGTGTTTGTACAATGTGAGCTGAACTGCAGTGTAGTTCAACCAACTGAGAGACATGGCTTAGACAGGAAATGCAGCTGTTGCTTATTGATAGAAGGCAGGCTTTTTTCTTTTAATTGATTTTTTAGGTATATTTGATACACGAAAAAATACCTGATGTAGAGTATTTAATATTGTTCATCTTGTGACCTATGACATTTGTACCTTGAATCTGTATTCAAAATTTGCCCTCCCTATTGATTAGGGGCCCTATCTGTCAGTCACTCTGGTCTGAAAATCCCATTGATTTCAAGGGGATTTGGCCAAGCAGAATGATAGTTCTAAAACCCAATTTTCAGCAGTTGGTGAAAGATAGATAAAGTGGGATGTTGTGTGATTTCCAGTACGAATGATGTGATTCTTATGGTTCTGACTGGATAAAATAAAGGGTGAAATGAAACTGACAATGAAAATAAGGGGAATAATATCTATCCATGACCCTGTAACTAAAGTAAAGAGCCTTTTATAATTTCCTGTTAAGGGACATGTGCTTGGTCTAGGAATATATTTTTTTATGCCATAGGAGCCTTGGGCTGAATACTTAATAACTAACTCAGGATGACAGTTCAGGGAACCTGTGAGTGTGCAAAGACCTTGGAGTTTAATATTTCTGTGGACTTGCTTGGTTCTTCCTCTCCTTCCTCAAATTAAAAAATTTAATATAAGATCATTTTATTACTGCTGCATTGTGTGNGACCAGCACAGAAGAGCACCGATCACCTCACAGGTGCAATCAATTTCAATATGTATTGGTACTGAGTAATTATTTTTTTCTCTTTTTTATTTGTATGGCTTTTTTCTCTTCTTTTTTTTTTTCCCTGCAAAATAGTATCAGCTTAAATGTTTGTTCATACTGAGAGCTCCCCTCATACTGGCCATTATTCTGCCAAGGGATGAGAAAGTGTCTTATAGAGAAATGCATCTGGCATTGATCTGTGATAGGTTGTTTTTTTAGCCAGTGGTAATGCAGTGACAAGCTTTTTAGAGAGATGATGAATGCAATGTAATGTTTTTGAATACGAATTTTTTGTGTGGAACCTAATTAACAAACCTAAACTACTTCTATTCAAATACTCTGGAAAGATAACACCAGTCACAAATGTTAAATATCTGTTTTGCTTTTCTTTGCTTACTCATGCATTTATTCAACACTTGCTATAGCAGTTTATCTAAAATTAGGTCCAAAGTAATTTAGGCAGCCATACCTTATGTGAGAGATTCTGTAGAAGACTTTAAATCATAGTGACAGGCATTAGAAATTGCTTAAAGGAAAAACATTTCTGAACAATTTTAGGCCTAACAATGGAACTTTTTAGAAGATTAAAAAAACCCACCTTGTGGATGGATATTTGAATGGTCCTTACTTTCAGGACACTACAGTATATAAAAGCTGAAGGCCTGGTATAGCTCCTGCGTTGTATGTAGTACCCTTGCCTGCACTTTAAATAAAACTGAACTTGTCAGCAGATAATTTAAGCTATTTGGGGATTCTCAAACCTTGACCTCCTCAACTCTCAGTTCAGTACTACTCAGAAATAATTCAGTAGCTGAGGACATGATGCACAGGTTGCTCTGTATTTAGCTTTTAGCTTTAGAAACATCAGCCTCTTCAGCACCCTCTATATAAGCTTGGGAAAGTCAGGCTTCTCTGAGGTCACCTTAAGCACCTCAGTTAGCAAATACATGTTGAAGGAGCACAAATTCTGAGGGAGAAAACGAGTCTTTCCTGTCTCTGTTTCAGCATCAATGTGCTCAGAGCTAGAAATGCAAGACTCTGGCCAGAGCAACTGAGCAAATAGGAAGTTTCACGTTTGCTCTAACAGCAGCCTTTCTCCTCATTTTGACCATTCGTGTCACCTTTTCTCCGCCTACCCTTTTGTGCAGGAGATGGTGTGCTGTGAAAGCAAAATTCCTGGAGAGCATGGCTGCACACCATGGGTGCTGGCAGGGTGTTCCACCTCTAGTGCATCCCTCCAGTTACATTCTGATGCAGCCTGACAATTATGTCAGGGATCTGCGTTTCTGCTCCATGTATTGCTTGCATATATTTTGAGTCTCCTGATTTGTTTTACTGCTGTTACAATAAAATAATGGTAGTTCATTTTTATTGTCTTTGATTCTATACTCATTGTTAAAAAACGACTACTCTGCAGACAATTAGAAAAAAATCCTTACTTCCTATATTTTATGATGTTTTAATATTACATACATAATTTCCATATAAACCTCATTAAGAGATGGGACTTTAAGTTGAAAACTGAGAGCAGTTCTGCTCTCTCTTTAGCAATATTAATCTGTTTTCCTAATTCTGGTCCGGTGAACAAGGAAGGCACAGACTAGAAGTACTGCACAAGGCCAGGTCACCCACCTGGCTGCACATCAGTATAACCACCATCACACAAGAAGATGATGCAGTCAGAAAAAGGTTCTTAGGGGTGACAGCTGAAGTCTGTGAGTTTAAGCTTGTTTTGATAAATAAACTTATGTGGAAGTAAGGATGGCCCTTGTAAGGCAGGGAGAGATCTTGGTGTCCCAGCCTGCCAGGCTGCAGGACTTTTTCAAATCAAAATGCTTGGAGTTTCTTCAGGGGCACATAATTTCACAAGTCCCCCTTACGGAGGAAAGAAATGTACACATATAATATGTATAAAGTGTACACATAATACATAATACAATATGTACCTGTATTTTCAACCACTATATGAGTTGGTACCTTTCATCTTTGAGATCTCAGAGGCACTGTATGTATTTAAGTCTCTACAGAGCTGCACTTCGTCCCTGCACTGTGCTGCTTAGACCTTTCCCTCAGTAACACCTGGTCCACATGGTGCCCTTCTGCCTGAATTTCTTCACCTTGGCTCTATTTTTCCTGTTTCACTCTTAGATCAGGAGCAAGTGTCTAAAAACATCAACAAAAAGGGGCAGCCTCATGGAAAAAAGGCCACATTTTATGTGTGTGAATGCACATCATCAGATGGGTCTGTCGTGACACATTTAACCTATTTGACGTTTCTGTTTGTTGTTTTCATTATGCTTAATAGGAATTCACAATACTCATACTTTTAATAGCACTAATCTAAATTTTTCCTTTCCTTTTCTAAATAACATCAGACCATTGAGAAGTCAGATACAAGAGATACTGTCCTATAGCTTACCTATAGCTTACCAGGACTTACAGATCAGAGCTATTACAGTAGGCTTTTAAGAATTCCTCAAATAGTTTTGATGGGTTTTTTCCATTTGACTATGTTTGTGTGGGACCTGAAAAATATACCTAAACTAATAAATCTTTACAAAGTGTTAAAACTTGTTTCTAATATGTCATTACTGTGGCTCATGTCATATCTTGCAAATATTGATTTGTACATGAAATCAAATTTGTAAGGGTTATGGGTTTTATTCTTTATCCTTCTACTAAGTGGGAATCATAATCCAAAATCAATATGTATTTTCCAGGACATAAAAAAACCTCAATGTGAACTGTGGAACGTTTATAAATTTCATTGTTCTTATAAGCAATATGGACAATGTTTCTGAATCTCACTGTGATGTGAATGTAATTTTTAAGAGTCACTATTATGTTAGCATTTTATTTATATAACTTCTTGACTTACTAAGAAGACCTTTTTTTCTTTTGTGTGATGTTTTGAAACCCACATGAAATCACAAATGACTTAAGTGAGACCTCAACTACAGCTGCCCAGCTCTTAATCATCGTGATGCTTATGGTATGTGCTGAGCAAAGAACTAAGCACAAATAATTGCTATACAGGAGCCTTATCCAGAACATCTGAACTATGTTTGCATACATTTAATTGTTTAGGTGTATGTGGAGAACATACCAAGAAACTAAAAGAGGTTCTTAAGAATGCTACATCCTTGTAACACATTTAGGGTGGGATATCAGGTGAGAGAAACCAACATAGAAACAGCTAGTTGACTTTAAATATGGAGAAGGTCAAAGGTATTTTTCCTGAGGTGACAGACCAGCAAGGCCGTTGGGAAGTTAGGCTGATCATCTAAGTTAGAAAGAAATAAATAGGTAAACCAACAGCCCCTTTATAGGCAAACCTCCTGAGGAGCCTAGCACACCACAGAAGGCTGAGCCCAAGGTGGAAGCACTGTATGAAATCCAGGACACCAGCCAGGCTCAGGCTCTGGTCTAGCTGTGGGGAGTCCTCCTGCCCCGAGGCTGCTGAGACACTCACAGCTGGACCCGAGGCCTTGGCTGGTAGGGGTGTATCTCTATGGCATGTGCACAAGTGTGTGTGTTGTAGGACAAAAAGTGCTACTCACCCACTATAACCATCCTGGTTAGGAAACAAATTTTAAGTTTTATGGCATGGAGTCCTGTGGCTTTGTCCTTGTGGCTGCCCTACCCCTAAATTCTCCTGTGACACCTTTGCTGTTCTGTAGTTTCACTAGTCGTACTTTTCCTTTGTCATTTTTACTTTCCGTCTTTTCAGCCCTCTGCCTCTGCACTATAACCTCTCTCAGTGAGATTTAGGGTCTGATGTGCTTTCAGCCCTGCAATATGTGCTTCATCTCCTGCAACAATTCAAAGTGTCTTTTCAAGATTTTTTTTTGCCTTTATTTTCCCTCAATAGAAAGAATTCTCCTTGTGATTTACCTGAACATTTCCTATCCACACCTGTAAATAAGACTATGCTTTAACTTGGAGTTTTAGATATCACGTTAACTTGTCTGTGAGAGATGGAAGTATGTGGAATTAGGACTTCTCTAACTTCTCTAATTTTCAGAATAACCAAAGAGTGTATTTGAAATATACACTGTTTGTTTTTTTTTTTTTAAATACAGTTTTTCTTTAGGTATTTTCAGTACCTTTACATCAAATTTTAGCTTCCCTTTAATATAGTGGTTCTGCTGAAAAGCTAAACACCACTAAAGCTGCACTTTCAATTCATCTTCTTGCTCTTATTCTGATTAGATTTTGTGTCTGTATCTTTTTAGTTTTCTGATTTGTTCTGGTCATTTTTATGGTCTGAGGCATACCAGCAATAATTTGTTTCCCCTCTAACATTACAATCTAATCTGTTTGTTATTGAGCCTGGCATCATCGTATTATTTTTCTCAATCTAATCCAAGAAGTAAATCTAATGTTATTTTTTTTTTCTTAGTTGTGCATTTCTTACAGGTTTTGACAGATTTCTGTTACCTGTTACAGTCTAATCTC
This sequence comes from Pampusana beccarii, assembly GCA_013399365.1. Lineage (NCBI taxonomy): Eukaryota > Metazoa > Chordata > Aves > Columbiformes > Columbidae > Pampusana > Pampusana beccarii. The sequence continues at coordinate 994,872 of VWYH01003030.1, forward strand.
AGATTACATATTTGTGAACTCTTTCAGAACAATCTATTTGCCTCTACATTCTCAAATTTCTACTAAATTATTAATTTATTGGATTACAATGCTTGTTAAATTTCAGTAACATAATATGTTAACTGGCTTGCTCTTTCTCATTTAAGTATTGATACATTAAACTCATACTCTGCAATATTAAAATGAGAAAACCTGATTTATTCAATTTTTCTTTTCAGGGTTTCCCCTTGGCTTTGCAAAGATACAATTATCTTGCTTGAACATTTTCAGACATCTACTGTATTCCTGAAGAGTTTCAACATCTTTAGGTTTTTTAATTCATGCTCTTCATTGTCCAATTATTCCTCTTCTATTCCACTGTTTCTCAACTCACTCCTCTTTTTCAACCTTCACTCCTTATACCATGCCACAATGACAGACAGTGACTAGAGAGAACTCTGCTTCAGAGATTATACTCCGATGAATTGCTAACGTAGGAATTCTACTTAGTGGATCTCAGTGAGATATCAAGTGTCCCAAAACTACCAGAGATTTCTTCAGGATCTAGATCTGCTTTAGTAACTTGGGCTAATTTTTACAGTTTTCCCACAACCTTTTAAAATTATTTGCGTTGTTTACTAACCAGATCTAATAAATGACTAATGCAGTTACAGATAATTGGCAGGATCTGATAACACATAGTCACTGTTTTCTTTTAATGTCATGTTTGCAGGTGGTGATACAGCTGCCTCCCTTTAATCCTATATTTCAATTTTTAGCTACAGGTGACTATGCAGAATCTAGACTAACATTATATACAGTTGGATAACTTATGTCTACAATTACCTCATGGATTATATGGCCAGGGAAATGTCAGCATAGAAGTTACCAAATATTATGGATGTTTAAAAAAAAAAAAAAATCCTAGAAAATTATATAACAGTCAAGAAGGGTAAAAATGGCCTTTGAAACTTAATTTGAACTTTCCCTTTAGCTTTGTAAACTGTTTTTTCTCCTTTTTTTTTTTTTTCTGAAAATGTTGAAATCTAAGTGGAAAGATCAATAGAGTAACAAGTGAGTCCATAGAAAGAAGCAACAAAATACACACACTGACTTGGCAATACAGAAAGGAGAATATGAGAACTGAATATAGCAAGGTCTATTAGGCTGTGTAATTTTTCCCTAGTGAGCACATAGTGCATTTAAAATTAAATTCTTCTGAAGAAGTAGAAACCTTTCTGTAGACAACGATTTTAAGTGTTATATGGAAGAACCAGAGAAATGGATAGCTTTTTTTCCAGCTTCAAATTAAATAGAACAATTTTAACCCTCATACAGCTCTGTAACAGAGAGCACATTAGGATTGTGATTTTGTGAAAATCAGTTTGTGAAGTCTGAATTCTTTATTACATCTGGTAAAATTATATCCTCCTGGAAAAAAAATCCACCCCAAAAATAGGTGTATAATGTTACAGTAGGGGTGGTAGTTATAGTAATATTAGCAGTTCTTTACTTTCTTTTAAGAAGAAATTTGAAGGGGTCAGGACACAAATTCTACAGTCCTGTCATCATCAGTTTAACTAACTAGCTACCCTCTGCAGCAAAGTGGAAATTCTCTGCTGTTGTGTTTTCCCTGTGGTTTCTTGCATTTCCTCTAAATTGTCTGACTTTCATCTGTGAAACCTGGGAAACTGACCATAGGAAAAGGAACCTTACTTCCTAGAATTAATCTCCTGCTAAAGGCAGTAAAGAGTAAAGCATCACTGATGTTTTGCTGTTGTACACATTTTTCACAGTGTTCTGCCTTCTTCCCTCTTGCTACTGGCATGCTCCTTAGTGGGGTTTTCAAGGATCTGGTTTTTTTCTTGAGAAAAGTAGAAAGGAAAAAGATTCCCTCTTGTCAATGTGGCAAAACCAGACAAAATTCTTGCAAGTTCATGTCCAAAAAGGAAACAATTCCTGCCTACTCAACTCTTCAACTCATGCTAATACCAGAGGTTCTGAAGCTTGAAATATTACATTCAGTGTAAACTGGCACCTTTCCTTCAGGGAAAGTCACAGCTGATTGAAAACAACAGCACAATTTAAAATGCTGAAGTAAAGGCCTTTTGCTTTCATTTTCAAGTACACTTTTGAGGAAAGTAAATTTGATTTAGAAAAAGATTTTTTTAAACTTATTACAGTTTATATGTTTGCAGTCAGTTAACTTTGCATGGACAAAATGCACTAAAATGTTTTCATTCAGCTTTCTATATTCAGTTTGAATGCTTAAAAAATAACGTGCTCTAGATTTAAAAATGTCTAATATGAAGTAGTTTCAACTAAAAGTACAAAAACACCAGGGATAAACTAGATTTGTTTCTAACTCTGACAGCTGGAAAACAAAGTACAGCCAATGTAAAATGTTTTCAAGAAGTAAATAAAACAGACCTCTGAGCTGGTTAAAACTAGGGAGCTCAAATTCCCTAGCTCAGCTCTCAATTTCAGACTTTTCTATATTTTTTTCTTTTCATTAACGCCCATGTTCTTCAAGTTCAGTCTGTTTTGTGGAAAGTTTCCATCAGTAGGTACTATGTGTAATAGATAAGGTGGTGAGCAGTGTTGTCACTTAAAAAAGTGACAGATTAAGGGACAGAAGGTAGGGATCTGGAAGATGTTAAATGGATCACTAAACAGGTTCTTCTCTCTTTAATCAGCAGTATTTACACTGAAAACAAAGGGAGTTTTGTGACAGTGGGGCTGAGGTTAGATGGCCTGGCCAAAGCCATACTCTAAGCACATCCTTTAAGTCTCCTCATTAGCTGCGGGAAGTTCAGAGTTTTTTCTCTACTTTTTCCTTCTATCAGCAAATGTGGAACCATGACCCTTGATTTAAATAGATAGTAGGTCTTGATTTAAAGAAGTGACAATCTGCTAAAAGGCAAAATTTTGAAGTATAATTAGGCAATACCAGCCAAGAAAATGCTCCCCAGGGACAAGATATAGGTTAGGAGCAGCTGATGACCTAAACTGTTGTAAAGAGAAAGCTGTTTATTTTCTCCTACAAACCTATGACTGGATTAGTGTCACAGTCATGCAGAGAGATAGACTATTATTCTACCATTCTTATTAATGAGTAGCATTCTTTATATTTTAGTATCTTGCTCTAATTATTTTATGAAAATTAAAACTATGCTTTGGCCAGTCAGATTACTTACCTTATGTCTCATCGGCCTCTGCATCTCAGAAGATAAGGACAGAATAATGTGGTTACAGTGGTGGTTTCTAAGTCGGAAAGAGGGTGTAGTAAAGCATCTAATCTTCAGAGCTAGAAATGTTAAGCTGGGTAAAATAACCTTTTTTTTTTTTTTTTCCCCTTTTCTTTCCGTGCTCAAAGGCTCAGTCTGGCTTTAAAACTGTTTATATTGAAACTGAAATAGTTCACTAGTCTGTGCTACTGTCTTGTCCTCAAAAAGCTGCACATGGTTGCCTTTTGCTGTCTGTTTTTTAATACACCATCTCACAAGAGCTGTGTAGCTGGCTGAGGTCCAGGAGCCAAAAATATTCAGTATCAACCAAAAGGTAAAGGTGTCCTCTCTGAGCAAAGAGACACTGAATTTCAAGACAGAGAGCAATTCTACTGTATATGGGAGGAAGACCTGCACTGCTCCTTTGGAAAATACCTACTGATAGTTCAGTCCTCAATTTCCAAGAAATCAGAACCCCAAGGCTTTAAAGTGAGTCTTTCACATTAGGGGCTGCTGGTATTTCCTCTTACCTCCCCAAGTTCAGATTTAGCTCTGATAAATATTTCAGTGACATAGATAAAAGGTAGCATTTTCATGCCATACGAATGTAGGCAGAGTTGGCTGAAGGTATAGAGAAAACAGGGAGTTGCTCAGGTCAGGCAGCCTTCTGGGGGGATGGCAGTATGACCACAGACTATTGCCTGACTGTTTCTGATGGACCTCTGGAAATCATGCATATCTCAGGCGCTGCCATTTGAAGAGGGTTTGTGCTGTTTGGAGTAGCGGTGTGGCTGCAAGGGAGGGGAGAGGTATCTCAGAAGCGATATATTTCGCTTCTGCTTCTCCCTTCGTGCCTCTGTGGCACAAGAGCAGTAGGCCAGCCCTTGTAGGAGTCTTCTCTCTGCCTCTTCTCTTCCTACTGTGAGCTCAGGCCCAGTCCCTTATCCTTGAAGTAACAGGACTGAGGAGCTCTCAGGAGTCCCTGAGCTCAGGTTTGAAAATCATGTGAACACAAAGGGTAACCCTCCAGGGGTAACAACCTAAGATTTCTTCTTGTCTGCAGAGGTAGCTCAAGAGCTCAAAAAAAGCGCTATTCAGACACAGCAAGGACAACAGTCATTTTTGTAAGATCATGTTCTTGTGTAGAAATCAGAGAAGACTCCAAACTACACCAAGAGACCCAGGCTTTTATGTGAAATTTTCTGAACTTCTGTGCTGTTTAGTGACTGAATTTTGTTATCGTTCACAATCAGCAGACAGAGAGAGTGGTGTGCCATGACATTTGAACATAAAGACATAGGCTGGATACAGACCAATCCAAAATGCAAAACATTTATTTAGAAAAGAAATTCCCACAAGACAGTTTAAAATCATATTTGTGTAAGATTTTGATACTGGCTTGAACTGATCATGGCTATCTAGCTGACCAGAGCTTGCTGACAAAATGATTTACTTTCAGACTAGAAGGGAACATTTCTGGATAAAAGAAAAAGCAATTTTATTACACACAGTTGAACTGTTACAGCCAGACCAAATGTTGATTAACTGTCCAAATTAGTTTTATCTGTCCCTCCAATAAAACCATTTTTTCAGCACATTACAGCTGGCAGAGAGATGGAGGATCAGCCTGCTGGATGGAGCAACCATCTATGTTGACAGGTTCACATTTCTTCACTTGCATGACAAAATCAATATGCTATTTCCCATTCTTAAATATGACCTAGGAAAGCTAATGGGTTATCAAGAAACTTCCAGATGCAGAGGACAGTAAATAAAACAATCCTACTGTATTTCACTATCCATAACCTACAGGTATTTCAGGGAATGTCCACACAGCACCAGTGCACTGCCATGTGGAGACTTGGCTCTGCTACTCCCGAATAATGCTCCAAGTCCTGGAAACAGCTTAATGTGATACTGCAGCTTGGCTAATTAACTGTGGAGAAGCTGGGTTTGTTTGCAGCGCTATACTGTCACACTGTTGTCTGTCTGCTGCCTAGGGTACCCAAGCTAGCTCGTTCAGACCCCCTTTAAAACCTCCATGCCCATGGCAGATAGTAAGTATTATCAGTGCTAATTACTTATGCTTGGGTGAAGCTCGCTGTAAGCATCTGTGAAGTTGCATCATTACCCTCCCTCAAATCGCTCATTAAAGCTTTCCTTTGCCAGGATGCCGACAAAAAAGCTTGTCAATAGTTAGTATCTGGGTGTGCTGAGGTAACTGCTCATTGCACTGGCTGAGGTTCCCCACTGGCTCCTTGCACTTCCCCTCTGTCTCTGCGCCCATGTCTTGACTTGTGTCAGGACACAAGGTCTGTGGGACTGATGGCCACATTTTGGTTTGATGTCCACTGCTTGGTTCACTGAATTAAACACCTACAGGACAACACTTTTCTGAGTTTGCTGAAAAATTGTAGATATATAGGAGGGCCTCAAATTAGAGAGGATGCCTTACGGAACTCACTCTGCCCAGTTTACTGAGAAAATGGCTGACACAGTATAACTAGTGTAAACAAGGTCCCTTCAGGGGAAGAATATACAAAGGGCTCTTTAATCTAGTAGAGAAAGGCAGAAACAAGAAATGATGGCTAGTAGTTAAAAAACAAATTCATATTAGGAATAAGCTACTAATTTTTAAGAGTCAGGGTGGTTAACCAGTGGAAAAAAATGTTGAAGTGGTGAAGAGCTGCTGTCTCTTGGTGTCAGGAGAGGAATGCTGCTCAGAATTGTCTGCATTACCCAGCACAGGTCATGCAATGCTGGACTCCACTGGAATACGACAGCTACTTCTACATAGAAGGTCAGTCCAGAAGATCTCCTGTGGTCCCTTCTAGCTTCATGAGTCTGCAGAGAGGGGGTAACAACATTGTGAGGACTTCAAAGGTGCTAGATTCACCTAAATGTCTTGTCCAATCCATGAGTGGAAAGACAAACAATATGTCTATCTCCAGTTTTGCATACCAATATAAAATTGCTGGGTTTACTTTCTGATTTCAGTTGAAATATTGGCTGCATAATATAACTGAGATATCTGCAATGAAGAAGGAGTAAGGGTAAGAAAAATAGTTTATTAGTTTCCAAGGGGAAAACACACAAGTCTATATACCCAGTGTTGCTCTAAATTATTTATAGCATATATTAGTAGAGCAGAGGAAGCTTTGTAAAGTGCAAATGAGTCAATTGATATAATTTTTATATGTGAAAGAAAATACCTAGAAGAGTACTCAAATTCTAAATCTAAACAGTTTATAGGCAGGTTAGTAGAATAGTTTGCACCAGTCTCCCTAAGCAGATTTTTTTATTTTTATGTTTAAATGAACTTGGAGTAAAAATCTTTCAGAAGACTTCTTTTTGTTCATTGCTTGTTTTGCTTATAGATAGGATTAGTTTAATGCTTTAAGTAGTCAATGCCACAGATCTTTAAAAAGACTAATTTATGTGCAGAGGACATCTTACCATGTTCTTCACGCAGTTAGCCGTGGATTGTACAAAAGCTTAGATCGCATCACTGAACTAGTTAATATAACAGTGACCTTACCACAGGCATACATTTACACTAAAAGTTCAGAATTAAAAGATCTACAAAGGTAATGAAAAAATGGTTACTCCACCTTACAAACTGAATTCTACAGGGACTTCTATGTGCAGCAGTGATATTGCAGATAGGTAATTCCCACATTCTGGAGCTTCTAATAAACTCAAGTCTGAAAAACAGTGTTTCAAGTGAAGAAAATATTTATGAAAGGTATTTTATTTTATTGAAGAGTCAAACACATCCCTTACATACTTGAAAAAAGTTTTTCAGACACAGTCATATCATAGCAAAATGTATATTTAAGTCACACGTGGCTAATGAAAAATGTGGATGTAATACTGTGTTTCAGTGTTTCTGAATGCCTTTTCTCATCTATCCTTTGCTGTGAAGGAAGAAAGAAAATATGTCCAGGTCAACAGTACTCAGTTTTTTGTTTGTTTTTTTTTTTTTATGTATGACTGATGCTTTCTCAATGAACCACAGACATGAACAAGAATTTAAGAACAAAGCCGTGGGATGGAGACTAACGGGAATAAGACTTTGACAAAATGAAGTCAGTCCTGACATTAGTTACTAGACTAAAAATGTCAAGTCCATTTTCTTTGAGTTGTATCAGGCTTGAATTTCACTTAACTAGGTAGAGCTCTCCTCACCTTTGTTTCTAGTCAAACTAACGTATAGTAATTGCTGCTGTTATTTTGCTTATCCACTAAAAACGCACATAACTTGAATCAGGCTTTAGCAGAACTTCAGATAAATGATAAAAATACTGGGCACATTTAGGCAAATTAATTGTAGAAAAGTAATGGATTATATATCATAAAATAAAATGGGACTCTCAGCATGCAAAGGTGGTTTTTTTTATGTTTAATTTATTACTTCTTGCTGTTCAAGCAGAAGGCATAGTAATTTCCCTATGAACATGCTGATCAATATTTAGATAAAGCACCGAATGCAGTTTTATCAAACTTTACTGGGCTATAAAATGAGTTTGAATAAAAAGTTGAGAAATGAAAATAGTAAATAAGAACTGTCACAATAATTACAGGCTGAAGAGTGCTTCTTTCCATACTCCCCAAACTAATAAAAGACTCTTTTGCATGGAATACAGAGTAGGGTTCATATCAATTCATCTACTGCTATTTTCATTTGTCATCACAATTAAGGTTTTTGAATAAACCAGCTCTGCTTTAAGTAACATGAAATGGTGATTGGCCCTGAAAGATTGATTTCCTGGAAGTGGTTTACCTAAGCCTTTGCTTGATTGATCTGCCCACAGATCTGCCTTTGGTTCTTTGCTTTTCTTCCAGCCCAGGGCTCTTGCAGATGAGCCAAGAAATATCCAATACCTGTGTCCCTTTGAATTCTGTTCATGATGCTTTCACCAGAAAGGTGGGAGTCTAGGAAAAAGCCAAGAAAACAGAGATACCCTGTAGCTAGTGAAATAACTTATTTTCTGGATACTTCCAAACCTACACAGATTTAAGGCAATCTGTTGCTCTGGAAAATCAAAGCTCCTGTTTTTCTGCCGGGACTGGGAATTGACAACAAAAGAAATGCCAAGAAGCAAACAGTGCGGGTTTTTCCATTCTAGATTTTCCTGCTATGGGCTTTATCCCCTGAAAACAATTTTTGCACCTCCTTGAAGGAGTTCTGCCTCTGTTGAATATAATCTAAATATTTAAATTATAGGAGACATCTTAAATCTTGTATACCGCTGCCTGATGCTTTATGGACTTTACTTTCTTATCTTGCAACTGCATATGTGATTAAATTATCTCCCCTTATGTTGACAGCTTTCTTCTGCTAAGTTTTTCCTTCCTCCAAAATATTCCTGTCAAGAATTTTCCTCCTTCCAAGTGATTTGCCTATAAAAAAGAAGAAATAATATTTGGCACAGCTGACTTCAAGGAACTTTATTTGATATTTAGAAAGGGATTCAGAAAATTGTCGTTAACCTTTGGAAGTTTTAAACCTTTGACATTTGAAAAGTCAGGTTGTACTGGCCTGAGAAGGAAACCAAATTTTAAGGACGGGTAGGTAATGCAAGGCAAATCAGAGACTCGGGGTAAGACTGATAAAGGACAATGCATATGCTTAAAAGAAGGCTATTTGGTCTTGATAGAGTAATAGCTGAATTATCAGTCTCCAGCAGTTATTTTAAAATTGCATCTTTTAAGTAAGGTGGGGTCAAATTCTAATCATTCCTCCTCCCAGTCTGAGCAATTCCCATTGAATTCACCTCTCCGCATATCTAGCAGAATTTGGCACTTTCTTTTCAAGTGAAGCTGGGAATCCTACTTCACTGAAGGTAGGGATTCCTATTTAGAAAATAGGGATCTTTATCTTACTTTCAACCAGTAATAGTTATAGGTAGTTCTCCCTGATGTAGCAGAGCACATCATGAAAACCGTTACCTGTGTTAATATTGCTGTTTTTAAGCCTACCAGCATTTCAGCAGCAAAATCTAAACCATCTAGATTTAGGAGGTATTTTTATTCTCTTTATTCTATACAAAAATATAAACATTTCATTGTAAGCCAGGAATATTGCCTTCTCTCTTTTAAATACCATATATACATGCACACACATATATATGTATGTATAAAATGTGTATAACTTGTGTCCTGGGTCATTGGGGGAAGAATGAGAGGAAGTGGTCTGAGTCAGGTGACCATGAATTGACCAATTGGAATATTCTATCCCATTCACAACATCCTGGATATAAAAGGTGGCGACCAGAAGGACTTGCTTCTTTTGCTGTGTCTTCTGCTGCTTCGCTTCACTTCTTCTTCATCTCTGCTTTTTTCTGCCATCCCTGCAAGCTAAGGCCTTGTGACAGACTGAATCTAGTTCCTGTTGGCTGCAGGGTCCTGCCGGAGCAGTTGCTGGGAATTGCAAGACTGGTTCTATAATATTTGTTCTGCGTTATTTTCTCTATGTTTATTTAGTAGCATTAGTAAAACATTTTCAAATTTTCCAACTCTCTTCTCTCTGTCCTTCTTTTTCTTTCCTCTCAAAATCACCTGTCCTTACTGAAAAGGGGGAGGTGAGAGGGGGGGAAAGGGGAAAGGGGCAAGAAAGTTAAGAAAAATACATCTGCTGCGTTTTTTTATTGTCTCCCCATGATCAAACCACGACACTTGAAATAAGTCCACATGCACTTTTTTTTTCTGTTTCGCAGATTATCTTTCATAATATTGAAATAATTTCAAAACACTACTAGTTTTGACTCGAATTTGTTTTCACTTCTTTGTGTATTATCTGCTTCATTTGTGTTCTCCATCAGTTGTCATTTTGTATGATAAATATTCAAATTAAATGACTGACATCTATCTATGTCCTCACTGTAGTGCTTGACTGGCACAGATTGCACCACTGATAATATCTGCACTTAGAATATTAAGTATGAGGAAATAAAGGAAACAGCAACTACATGAATCAGAAAAAATATACTCACAAAATGATAGCACCATAAAGTGAGTTATAAAGGAATCATAACTTCACAACAAATCCAAAATTAATAGTGGCCATTTCAAAATGGGCATGAGAGTGAAAAACAAATAAACAAGCAAGCCACATAAAGTATCAGCCTGTCTGCTGAGGGAATTCAAGCACTGCAGGAAGGTAGAGTACTTTGAAAAGAACTTGCAGAGCCAAATTATAGGCATGTGCCAGCATTTCTTGATATTAGGCAAGACAAAAAATGGCTCTTTGTGATACATGATTTCAAACATACATGCATCTGGTCCTAGGACTGCAGTGAGAAATATGTTACCATGATCACCTGTGAAGCTACATTTGTCGTGGGAATCCTCACCTCAGCATTCCACTGTGCAGGTGAGTGTGAATGTAAAGGAGAGGAGAGAAAAAAAACCTGAGCTTTCTTTTCAGGGTGATACCATCTGTATCCATTCCTAGCTGGAAACTAGTCCTGCTGTGTCATGGCTCTGCATGGAAGCATTGCTGGGTTTCGTCATTGCTGCATCTGAGGTGCTATGCAAACGCTAAATTAAAGGAAAAATAATGAGAAAAAAATAAGTCAAAGAGATTATATTGGAGCATGCTCTTCACATATATGACTGAAGAAATGTGAAATGCTTGAAGTGATATGTACCAAATGCTATAAATGCTTGAGCACTCTCAATGTGCTCCATAGCCAATATCACAAATATTACTGGCAAGGGTGATTGCTAACGTTCTTCTTCCGGGGCCTTGGGTGTTACAAAAATCAACTAAGAAAGCCCTTCTCTTACCAATAAAGGGCTTTGGTAGATGAGACTCATACAGCAGTTACACTACAGATTTTTCCATTTATGCTGTCTGCAGCAAAAGGACAGCTAAATCAACAAACTGATTTCACAGCTATTGTTCCTTTTTATTTCATTTACTTGGTGGTTTTCACACTTATAATTTCAAGAACTACAAGATGAAAGAAATTACAGTCATACAATGAATGTCTGAGCTGGACATTAGTAAGTGGTAGTATTATGTTTATACATCTTTGACATCTCTCAGTGTTACTGCAATCACAAAGACAGATGCTGGCTTTTTCTGCAGTAATAAGCCAATCATGGCTCTTTAACTTAATAATGAAAACACCATACAATAGGAAAATTGCTAACATTTTCCATGAAAATGAATAGAAATTATAGAACCTGGTGCCATCTATCACTGGCTTTTTAGAATGAATATTTCTATTCAATGTATTTTTAATGTGGTTCTGCTAAACTTAAAAAGTCCAAACATTTATTTATTGTTTTTATCTTTACATTGCTTGATGTATATTAGAGATGCAGTGTGTGGTTTGCTGGAAATTCTGCTTATGTGAAACAATCCCCTCTGGAGCTCAGCTCACAAGGTTCATTGTAATGGTGTTGATTCATGCCATTCTTTTGTTAATGATATTGTACATAGCAAGGCTTTGAAATCACTGAATGACATTCCTAGGTGAGAAATCATGCCACCAGTCCAGTGGGGAATTCAGACTACACCGTGCTTGGGAACCAAAGCAGTTGCTTTGGTAATGGTAATGTTCAGAATTAGAGCACAGTATAGTTTTGTTCAAAGGACAGAAAAAATGTGGTAGCATTGGTGAGATGAGGTTTAAAGGTAAAGCTGAGAAAATGATAACTTTTCTTAGTGTGGGGTGGGTTTTTTTGTTGGTGTTTTTTTTTGTTGTTGTTTGTTTTGTTTTGTTTTGTTTTGTTTTGTTTTTACCTAGGAGTGAACTAGAAATCCTGTGGGGTTTTTTTAAATATTCTTTGGTTTCAGTTCAGGTTAATAATTAAATAAAACTTAATTAAATTTCTCCTCCCCCCCCCCCTCTTTTTTTTTTGAGAGAGAGAGGAGCTATCAAAATCTGGACGAAATTACTAGGCAAGGGGGTGGAGGATAAAACTGAATACATTTGGGTTTTTTTGGCAAATACTTCAGAAAAAAAAATTCTAAAGAGCACTATTCATGAAGTGGAAGAAGACTATTGAATGCACATTTGTCTCTGTGACAAACCCTACCAACAAGAGTTTGGATGTGTTCCTAAGAGAGCATTTCTATTTCTATCCAAACATCACAGCCTTGAAAGGATACTAGAAAAAAGGAGGGAGAGACTACAAATATGTTCTAGATTAAGTCCAGATATTGATACCAGGGCTAGAAGTATAAACCAAAAACCATTATTCTGAGGTCAGTAAAATTTATTTAGGGTCAGGGCTCTTGATAGAGAGCTTCATTTAAGCCTTAAAGCTTCTGCATTCCACTGAACATTTTGCCTGGACTTTCACTGTTCCAATTCCGTGGCTGTCCCTGAGGATTCCTGACTGATAACAATGCCAGGAAACTGGTCTCATCCATGTTTGGTCACCTCTTCAAGATCTTCAGTGAAGTTTCAGATTTCCCTAGCAATATATCAAACATTTTGACAGAAAGGTTTGTCTTTAGGTTAAGAGAAACAGAACACTTATGTCTCTCCCATTTTTTTCTGGCTTTTTTCCAACTGTCATTATCTCCCTCAATGCTTCCAAATTTCTGTTTCCTAATCTATGGCTCCCCTTCTTCCTACCTCTTCCATAGCTTTATTTCATGTTTGCCTTTTCATTATTTCCACATCACTACATTTTTGCACAGAAGGAAGTACAAAAAACACCTTCTCAAATTTTTTCAGGCTGTTTCTTAGCTTTCAGGTGTTGGCTGCTGCTGAGTAGCCTGAAACCAAGAGAGAGACAGGGTGCCTTGTCCACCTTTGCTGCAGGTGGGGAGAAGAGTCAGTGAGGGTGCGGCAGGGAGCATGACAAAACCAGGAGGTGGCCACTCGCTTCTGTGATGGTCCTGGGGCAATGCCTGGTAAGAAGGACTTGTTTTTCTCAGTTGTGTAAGACTTTCATGGCTAAACCTCAAGGTTCTGTCCCTGGGAAATAGAGTGTGAGCTCATCACAAAAATGGCACTGATTTTTTTCTTTTACTAGTTAGGATTAAGGTGAAATTTTAAATAATGATCTCACAGATACCCTTGTTAATCAAGAAAGAGTCAATTAGAAGCAGCAAATCTCCATAGTGTGAATGCAATATGGGTAAGATGACAATCTGCCACAATTGAGACAACATAAGGCGGATTAACCTCCAGCGTGAGATGAACCAGGCCAGTAGATCAGAAGTCTGCTCTCCAGGTGGATCAGCCCAGGTGTGTCAAGAATACACATAGGCAATTCTGGTTTAAAACTCCTCAACATTTCCCTTGTGTTCATACCAGTTAAAGCAATGTATAAATGCACAAAAAATATGTGCCTCAATGTCTAAACCCATAGAACTGATGTAATGAGCAGATAACTTTAGAATTTCACCTTTACCTGAATGAAAAAGAGAATAGAACGGTGAAAAGGAAGAGCAGCCTTTAATCTTATTTCCTCATTTCTGAGTTGACATCAGGAAAAGGAAGAAGCTGAATGATCTCTGTAATCCAACTGCAGAAAGTATCATCAAGACTGTAAATTTTAGTGACAGACAAGAGGGCATTCAAAAGAAAGAAGCTTAACTACCAGGATGATAAATACCTTTTAAAATGCGCCTTTAAAGATGCAAGAAAAATAGAGGAAATGTAAAAGAAAAGCTGTGGGTGTGGAAATATTTCTTTTAAAATTAATTTAATAAAAGCGTTCCCTGTAGCTTGCTTGTTACACTTAGTTCCACTTTCCATTCTATTTGCAAAACTCAAACTCGGCAGAAAGCTGAAGGAGAGAGAAGCATTTATAAATTAGTGTATGTCTCCAGATGATTAATGTAGCAGTCATGTTCTTTCTCATGAGTTCAAGACCACTTGCACATCTATAGAAATCAGGCATGAGGTGTGCTGAAGCATATTAAAATCACTTCTTCTTCTACTTTTGTACTGAATAATCATTCCTGCTCTTTTGTACCACTTAAATGAGAAAGAAGGCAATGTAGCCACTCTCACTTACAGCCTGAGGCAAATGTGTTACATAAGTTTCACTCTAAAAGATATTTTAAGATATTTATTTATTTTATTTTAATACACCTTAAAGACAGCATTTAGGAAAAAGCATTGTTTTCTACACTTTTTTGTCTGACTACCTTTGACTGTTCTCTATCTATCCAACACAGATAAATACATTATCTATCCAAGAATCAAGGAGCTGGAGTTGGAAAATTCCTGTTAGATCATGTGTCTTATCTCTCTCTAAAAGCAGGCTTATTTCTTACAGCACAGATTGTAATCTGGTTTTGAGATGTCACACAAAGGTAGAGTCAACTTTCAGACAGGATTTCAACTCCTCTGCAGTATTTCTCACCAGAAGAATATCATTGACTCCCCAGCAGCTTCAACCAGCTTCTGTTCGATTAGGTTATGTTCCCTTTGACACAGAAACAGATAGTAATGGTTTATTTTGCAAACAGTGGGGCTAGTATTACTGCCTGTAACTTTTTGCTTTCACCTGTGCTGCTAGTGTCCAGCTCTGCCTGAGGTAAAGGACAGTCAGTAAAGGTGAGATTTAACAAACCTAAGTAGTTTTGCTTGACAATAATGGATCACTCCAACAATCCCTCCTAACGCCTGGGCAGAGGGACAGCAACCTCATAGAATCACACAACATCTGAGGCTGGAGATCATCCAGTCTCATGCCCTGCTTAAAGCAGGATCATCTAGAGCAGGTTGCTCAGGACAGTTTCCAGCCTGTGTTTGAATGTCTCCAAGGATGGAGACTTCACAACCTCTCTGAGAAAACTGTTCAAGTGCTTAACCACCCTCAGAGTGAAAAAAATTCTGCTAATCTTTACATGAAACTTACCATGTTTCAGGTTGTGCCTGTTGTCTCTTGTCCTGTCACTGGGCACCACTGAAAAGAGCCTGGCTCCATCATCTGTACTCCCTGTCCCCATCAGGTGTACGCCTCTTGTCACAGGTGCCCGGCTTCACTTAGCAGCAATCCCATATTTCCCCTCATCTTTCTTTTGCTGCTGATAGACCTGTAGAAGCCCTTCATGTAACCCTTCTTGTCCCTTGCCAGCTTCAACTCCAGAATTTTCAGCTCCAGTTTAACCAAACATTGAGTTAACAATGTTTAACATTTGGCCTGGTGGGATAACAGGCTGTGAAGATTCTGAGAAAACATGAAATGAGCAGTGTCCTTAAAATTCAGTATGTTTCCCAAAGAGAAAATAAAACCAGCAATGGTTTTAACTATCGTGTATTCTAGGCAGGAGGCTTGGTTAAGCTTTAATTAAAATTGGGACTTTTGTCCTCATAGTGCTATCAGAAATAGATCTATATCGTGTATTGCCCAAGCTGAGGTTCATCAAAGTATGTGTAAAATAAGATAGGCCAGAAGATAAAATGGGAGAAGAGATGAAAGGAATGAATGTCTTATTGAGGTTTTCTTTTCAGCTTTTCTTAAAAAAAAAAAAAAAAGGTTTCTGCAGTGAAGGATTGTGTTGCTACCTTAAAAGGACCGCTAATTCTAGAACAACTCCCTCTTTTAGGTGTAAACTACATTAAGTAGGAAGTAGCCGAGAATGATATTTCATTTTTCATTAATTTACTTCTGTTAACAGTTCCTTTAAAAGCAGCAACAAGCTATCTTAATTCTCTACAATGTTCATTTTTACAATAATTGCTATTTTTTAGGAAGGATATTTTTGGGATTTTTTTTTCCTCAGTACCTTGAGAAAAAATATTTTCAACAAAATAAGAGGATAAATGTATGTACAGATAGAATATGCATTATAGTACATACAAATTCTCTCTGTATGCATGTGCACTATATATAGCCTCACTCGATCTCCCAGTTCAAAACTGGATTTTCAGTTTCAATTCTGCTTGCAGTTAATTATTTAACAGTTGTTTGGGGTTTTTTTTGTGTGTGTGCTTTTGTGTCTTTTGTTTTGGTTTTGTGTGGTTTTTTTTTTTTTTTTTTTTTTTTTTTTTTTTTTTTTTTTTTTTTTTGCTATGTGTTTATATTTTATCTACTGGAGATGGATAATTCAGTTAAGTTTGGCAGTAATCACCAAAGCCAAATAAATGATTTACGGCTGTTTACACCAGCAGAAATTCTGTCCCTCACACTGCAAAATCTTTAATCAAATGGAAAGGCTGACCCTCAGCAATTCTTAGTTCTGATTACTTTTGTAGCTGTATCTCAAAAGCGAGTGACAAAACCGGATTTCTGGCAAACCTGCATATACAGTGTTTTTTGATTTCTGTCTTCAGTGTTTCCATAATATTATGGCTGAGTGAGAATAATTCCAAATTAGTTCTTAGAAAAACTAATAAGACTGAGACTTTTTTTTTGACAGAAAAGATTACAGCATGAAGTTCACTTCTTTAAAAATGCAGCTACACAGTGATCCTATGTAAAGTGAATGGATCTGAATAGAATTGCATGAATACTGCAAAACAGTGTGAGCACATCAATTGCTTCAGTTTTCATGTTCTACTGTCATTCTTTTTTTCTGAACATTTAGACACGTAAGCTTTTGTGTTTGCTCAAATATTTCTGGGATGTCTGAATCTTTTTTTGGTACTCCTACTAGCAATGCTAACAAGGATGACCGTACATGCAAAGGATTATTCATTTTTGCTATCCATTAGTCCCCTGGAGAAGAAATGCCAATCATTGCTGCTGCCAGTAACTGTTAACCATATAATGCGAGTCAGGGACTAATCAGGCATATTAAAAAGGAGTAAACAAAATGAAGAATGGATAAGCTGTCTATCCATAGTTTAAATACCTCTATCTAACCCTATTTTCCCAAGTTGTTCTCCTTTGTTTAGGTGTGTTTCTTTGACTGTCTGTACAACCTTTACTAATCACAAAATACTAATATTACTTTGCAAATATGCCTAAATGGAAGAGATCTTTTTGCAGACAAATAGTATTTGCAAGGTAATTCGACTGTCTCTTTTATATGGGGGTTTAACTTTTTATACAAATAATATATAAACCATAAGAATTAACTTAGGCATGGAGACTTATGCACAAGCTAGTAAATGGTTATGAGAGAAACAGTCTATGGATTGGGAGCATGAAAAATTGAAAAAGATACGAGGAATTAAACTCTATTTTTTCTGTTATTCCTTGGGAGCGTGAGTTGCAGCTATTCTAATGGTTAGATCAGCAGCATTTAGAGGAGCAAAATGATAATGGATCCACATGGCTGCTATGATAACACTCAGCATACTGAATAATTACAGAGACATTGGTAGCATGTTGAGCTTCCCAGTGAATGTAATTAATTCGGTCAGGGCCTCATTTACTCGGTGAAGCACACCGAAGCCTAAATCAGGAACAAGGGCTCCTGTTTCTACAAAGTTCTACTGCAAAAATTGTCATGACTGCACAGCCACTCCAGAACAGAGGAGCAAAATGAGAGAATAAGAATTAAGCTGCAAAATCAGTGTTTAGGAAAAACACATTGTAAACCCTGTTTCATGAAAGTGCAGGGCTTAAATGCTTATAATCAAGGCTTATGCTTCCTTTTCACCTAACAGCCGTACTGATTAATCTTAGTAATAGTTTGCAACAGCCCTAAGAAGTAGCAGCAGCATGTGAATCATTGCAACGTTTAGCTTGTGATAAAAATACTTCTCAAAGCCAGTGACTAATTGTTTGTTTGTTTGTTTTTGTTTTAATATGATCTTTATATTCTGATTGCATTTTGTGCCAGGATCTGCTTACCGCTGGGGCCAAATTCAGTCCTGGCAATTAACTAAACTCATCTGATGTCTGAATTTTTCAACACGTCAGTTTATGGACAAAGAACTCTGCAGCTCTAGGTCTGGTTTCTTCACTTATCACTGGGGTTTTCCTTTTTTCCCCCATCCCCTGTTAGCACAGCCAGCTGCCTCTCCCTGGCACTCATCGTCCTCAGCCATCCTCTCCTGTAGTCCTGGAGCAGCTCTTCTCTCTCAGGAACCTTCTGCCAATGGTTGTCCTTTATTTAACAGGCACCAATTAGGATTAGATTAAATAAACCAGAGTTTATTTGACAGAAGTAATGGAAAACGGAGATAAAATCAAAGTAACTAAATGTAAGCAAAATAAATCATAAGCAACATCTAGGCATCCTAGCTAGTTAGACTTGAACCTTATAATTGCAAGGTATCGATTGAGTAGGACTGAAACTCTTATACCTCCTTGATGTTTACGTGGCTATTTTCAATAGTCATTTGAGTCTCACACCTCAGAAGTCCTTTCAACAGAGTTGGGTAAGATGTTTCTTTTTCTCCGATGGTTATTTATTCATTATTTCCCCGCCACCCCTTTCAATACTCCTGGGCCAATATCTTTATTTTCTTGTCTGCTAATGCTCACTTACAGCATCACAGACTTTAGATTGAAGCCATTACACTATGATATATAATATTAATATATTAATTTATATTTTAGTATATATCAATATATTAATATGTTGATATATATATTATATACTGTTAATATTTTAGTAATATTTAAGTCAGTGTCACACACAGTTCACAGCAGCACAAAGGTAACCCACGATGCAAGGCGACACGTCCCCTTTCCCAGGGCTCTAGCAGTCGCACATGCTGCTCTTATGCTAGAACAGTGTCAGCACATCTCAGAACAAAGCACAAGGAAAAATTCCTGAGGACATCTCAGATATTCTATTAATATGTCTCATGTTATTCTAGGATAGAGCGACATATACCCTGTGCTATCCTAGTAGTATTAGATGTTTTGGAGGGAAATAAACGTGGATTCAATTCCTCTTCTGTCAACGATCTTCTGCCTTGTGACAGGGTGATGGTGTCACTGTGGAGCCCAACCTGTGGAACACACCAGAGTACGTGCAGAACTCCAAAAAACAATGTAAAAGCCTTTCATTCAAAGCAAAATAGGAAAATGTACAGAGGAGATGCTATATATTTTTTAAGGTATATTTTTAAATATTATCTTGCTATGCAAACTAAAGAGCATAGAAGTTTTGTTCATCAGTTATATGTTTTGGGAAGTAATGAGAAGATTTAGATAATAGGCATGAGGCACCATGTCCCAATGAGTTTATTACCAACTAATTCAAGGAGAGTAGACCACAATTAAAATTATGTTTTTATATGCTACTTATCTTCTATGTGATTACCTCTTGATTATTTGGATGAGTTAATCCTGGTGTACCAGTTGGTTGTAATAAGCTTCATAGCATTTTTTCAATTAAGAAAAATAATCACTTATGGTCTTTAATTTTAAATGCTATCTCCCAACAAATATCTCATCTATCTTGCTCAGAACTAATATGTCACACAAATTTGAATTCATAGAAATATCGATTATCAGTCTGCTAACATTTCCTAGTTGAGTGATCAGTTCAAAGAAATCAGAGTAAATATCAGCACTTACAATGAAGTTTCTTTCAAAATACTCCTCACAACTTCTAATTTTTTTTTTAAGTTTTTATTATTTTTATGTACAACAAACTGTTCACTTCTCACAGCAAACTGAGTTTAGCTTAAGTGGATGCGTTAGAGTTGTGCTCCAATTCCTAGTCTCACAAAATCCTTTTATTAGTTATTTTCACTGACCATGAATTTAGCATCATTTGCTGATATTCAGTTCAAGATCAAGTAGATAATATGATTTGGAATAAATTGGGCAGAATATCAATTAGATAAAAATAACCCATAAGGAGGTTACTTTTAAAATACCTTAAATTTTATTCCCATATAACACTGGTGTTAAAAGTTGGGACTATGTCATTGATTTTTAACCTGTTCCAAGGAAGGGGTAGTTTTCATAAGAGGCAAACTGGTATGTGTAGTAGGTGATATTGATGGGAAAGGAGTTATGGAGGCAGTTTAGGTTTACAGTTATAGGGTTGAGTAGCCACTCAGTGTTGTCAGAGGCCACAATGCATCTCATGTCCATCTATGTTAGTGGCAGATGGCAGATACATAACAGAAGTTGTATGTCAAAACATAGTTAAGCCACACATACGAAGGTATTGGTGATGTTTGGTGCATCTTCATGTCTCACATTTAGCTGCCTGTCTTGGGAGTCTCTCTGCATCTGTCTGCTGTGTTGCCCTTTTTTTGCAAACCACTTCAAAGCCCGTCCCTCAGGCTGGGTCTCACTGCCCTCATTACAGAGATGATGCCCTGACCCCCCGTCTCCTGCAAAGCTGTGAGATGCCCCTGGGTCTCACTGCCTGGTATAGACTGAGGTTTACAGGTCCACGGGGAACAATTCCTGGCTGATCTTTAGGTTGAAACTTGACTGCTGCTAGGAATGCAAAACTCCTAGCTCAAACTGCTTGTTGGTTACTGATTACAGGAATATTGGCTTCAAGCATGATAATCTTAACTTTTGTTTAGCGCCTGTTTGGGTTATTTAAAATGTGTGAATATTCTATTAACACAGTAGTTCTGAGTCATTAATGACTCAGTGTACTTAAAGGCTAGCGGCAAAGCTGAAGGTGATAATTCAAGGAGGTCATTAACACACTGGAAAAACAGGCCACCACTGTGTGAAACAAATTATCATTCCCAATTTTTACAAGATAGAGATTAAATTTATAAAAATGTACACTTGCAATAATTTTACTCCTCTCTTTTTTTTTTTTTATTTTATTTGTTAATAATTAATTAATTGATCAATTGAAAAGATTTTTTTACTACCCAGTATATTGCATTCAACTGCATGTGTTACACACGAATATTCTTTATTTGTTTTCTTTTTTTTCCCCAGAAAGAAAAATAACTTTTCATCACATATGGGATCCATCATTATGAAACATTTTTTAAAAATGTAAATAATAGAGCAAATTCTGGCCTTACAATGCTATAAATAAGAGTTCAGTTCACCTGAATTCAGTGGCTACGTTGGTGTCATATGTCAAAGAAAAGTATGACTTCAGGACTCTTGGTGTTCTGGTCAGAAATCCTGTGCTAGATCACCTCAGTGGTACTGATTTATAGCGTTTAAGACTCTGACCCTGTGTTTAATCAACCACATTACTACAAGGAATAAGTAAAAGCAAAATGTCAGCCAAGTATAAAGGTAACTACCTCCAATTCATATAGTTCTCTGAAGAACTCTAAAAACAGAGAAAGTTTCAGTGTTACTTACTACAGCAGTATAGCGTAGAAATACTCCAACTCTAAATGAGTGAGCTGGAAAAAAAATGCTCTACAGTAGCGTATTTTGGCTGCACGGCATGTGTGGAGTAGACAACTCTGACAGTTAGTGTAGATATTGTTCTCTCAGACTCCTGCCATGAAAACAAGATCCACCAAGACGTGGAGGTGAAGCAGTAGAAAGCTGATGCTCATGTTTCTTCTTCTGATCTTACCCCACATCATTAGAACATTACGTATAAGGAAGCTGAGAAAAAGTTTAGATTTAAACAGCTTGGAACTCAAAGGATATTTGGCCACATTCAGGTTCAGATGTTAACATAAGTAATTTTTAATGAACCATAACTGCTATTTTTAATTTGCATCTTTTAATTACAGTCAGTGAATTTCCTCTGTGGGTTCATGACAGGGGGGAGGAGAGGCAGAGGGCTATATATTATTACTTGAAGTGTTGTATTTGCTCCTCATGATGAGTAGAAGCCCATCAAAACCAGCCTGGACAGAAAAGAAAATTGTGATTGCTTCATCTGGCCACGTCTATAGCACAGACTATCTTCTCATTACCACTGAAATACGAACACTCTTCAGTTTTGATCTGACTTCATCTGTCTTCAACTTTCATCTAGAGGATTTTTGGTATTCCCTTGCTTCATCTAAAGATCTTCATGATCGAATTTCTATTCAATTCAGAGATTCACAGAATTACCAACTAGCTGAGGCTGGAAGATGCCTGTGAAGATCATGCATTCCAAACCCCCTGCTCAAAGGAAGGTCAACTACATTAGGTTGCACAGGACCATGTCCAGTTGGGTCTTGAGTACCTGTAAGAATGATTTTTGCATTTCCCATTGATAAGCTTGGTTAGGTTCCTCTTAGCCCATTCCTCCATCACATTGAAGTCCCTCTAGATGACAGCACAGTCATGGGTACTTACTGCTAACTGGTCTTTCCAATCAATCCAACTCAAAGTGATTTTGCCTGGTCACTATTCCCTATGTATCCCCTCAGGCCTTACTATTTGGGAACTTCAGTGAAAGGATTCTATGTTTGTTCATTTATTTTGTGGATCGTTGACCAAAATACTGAGCCACACAGAGAAAAGCTTCAGTAAATATGGAGGATAAGGAGTTTTAGGATGTATGATAAGTTATATGGACAGGTGTTTTATTTTTTGTCCTTTCCTCTCAAACCTAGTTTGGGATAGAGGGCAGTTTTAACTTCTATATGGGCAAAGATTTAAAACTGAAAAAGAAATGGTGGCAATCAATATGATTGTTGCTACTTTTTTTCCCCTGTCAGTATAATGAACAATCTCCTGCCTCCATTATCTTTGCCTCGATCTTAATCCCCAGCAGCGAAATGTGAAGATGAACCAGCATCACTTTCCTGTCATTGCATCTTCAAACATCTGATTGTTCAGTTCTGGAAAACTGTATGTTCATGCTGGATGGACAATTTGAAACTGCAGTTACATTACTCTGGTACTGTTTCTAAATAGCTGTCATTGTCTTGGTTACTAGGTGATCTGGATATAACACTTAAATAATTTTATTTTTCTTTATGGCTTCTGTCAACTTCTTTCCTCATTATCTCTAGCTATTTTATGATGGATTTTCCTCCTTAAAGCAATTCTCCCTTGTCTCTGTAGAGTGTATGGGCATGGACAGAAAGGATTTACACATAGTGCAGGACTTTTTCCACTTTAAATGATTTTTTTTTTTCCAGAGTGTGTTTGGTAAGGATGCCAAATTAAGTTGTTCTCATAATACTTAGTGAGTTTCCTTTGGATGTTAGAACACTATAGTCAGTAATTTTTCCTTATATTTAGGATTAAAGCACAGTATATAAAGTTCAGAAGGGGTACTCAAGGTGACTTCACTTGACAAATGAGTTGTTTCCATATTTTACCTGACTGTGCAGAAGAGAACTCTAAAATATACTGCTTAAA
Source organism: Pampusana beccarii (assembly GCA_013399365.1). Classification (NCBI taxonomy): domain Eukaryota; kingdom Metazoa; phylum Chordata; class Aves; order Columbiformes; family Columbidae; genus Pampusana; species Pampusana beccarii. The sequence continues at coordinate 1,018,163 of VWYH01003030.1, forward strand.
ACAGATAAATACTGCTGAGGTTTCCCTAAAACCTTACTTAATAAAAATTCCTTTAAAACAGGGACCTTGCCAGACAGAAAATCACTGTCTACGTTTATTTTATCAGTGTGTGTGTCCAGTTTTCTATTTACTTCCAAAATATATCCTTTTACTTTTAAGTGTATCTGTGTGCCTTTTTTACATGTGCATGTGTATGTGTATTTGTATGCATATATATATGTACAATTTTAACCTACCTGGCTTCTCAGGCTTTACAATTGAGTATTTAATGTGGTTTTTGTTGATATGGGTGACCATGGAATAGATGCTGGTCATTAACACTGCTAGATTTTGAGAGGTTTTTGTATGTCAAAGAAGCTCTGGCTTCAACTTTTACAATTGCTTTTGTTTAGTGAAGAGTGTCCTAACTTAAAATTCAGCTACTTAATCTGTCACCTTTTTATGATTCTTTACTATGCTTTACATCACTGTAAACCAAGATAATGGATCATGACCTGTTAGAGGCATCTGAAGTCTAAGATCAAAGAGTCATCTTTTCCATCTCCATGTGATGGTCCTAACTACTAGTCATCATTTGTTTCCATACTTCTTTCTCTCAGCAGCCCAGATGTTTTTGAATTCCTTACCACATGCTGAAACTGTTGCAAGTACAGTGATAAAAAGATCTACCCTAAATCTGGTGTACAGCTTGGGGATTAAGATATTCCTCAGAAAGATATGCTTCATCCTTTTCTGGATAAGGTGCAAGAAAAATACATTAAACAGATTAGGATACAGGAGGCACAGGGCTACTAACATGTTCCCTTCCAGAATTCACATTTTGAAGGAAAAGAACAAGTTCTGCCCAGATCATCATGAGGGAAACTAGATTAGCCTATGTACTGAAGAAGCTTGAAGCATGAAAACCCAAAAAGGGCTCTTCTTTGAAACCAGATTAAGGTGATTTAAAGGCAGATTTTTTTATGTACTCGAGTTGGTACTTTCTCAAATCACCAACTACACAGGTGAAATTCTTAGATCCTATTCTTGGATACTTAATCTTTTACTGAAAACCTAGATGCTCAACAAATGCCTTAGACCATGTTCAAGATTTCACTCTCCATTAAAAAAAAAACAAACATGTTCCTATGACATGTTTAGATTATAAGAAATGTAATATAAAATGCTCATAGATCTTAGCAAGAAGAGCTTTTCATCTTTGCATAATTTTTTTTAAAGGGGAACATTCATAATTTTCATCAAATAATATTCTGTCATGGTTAATTTGAACCTAACACAATTATCTCTGTGCTTGCGGAGAGAATCAGATGCTGTTTTCAACAACCTTTTACAGTAAAACAGTTGCATATAAGTGTTCTGGGTGACAATGTAGAAATAAAATAAATATACTAGCAATTGAATTATGTATTAGAATATAATTTTGATTTGTAAATCATACAATAGAAAGACTACGTAAAACAAACACAAGGTAGCTTAAATACAGTGAATTTTAATAGAATCATAGAATACCAGCTTGGAGTTTTCTCCTTTTTTTCTACATCTATTTTTACATTTTAGCTCTCTATAGATTATAAATCATTCTGCTTATGATATTCAGAGCTTTGACACAAATGGATAATACATTTGAAAGACAGAAAATTCCTCCCCTGATTAAAACACTGACCAGTTTACTGATTCAATTGCAAACTTAGTGCATTCAAACATTTTCAGACTCTTCCTATCAAATGATTTGTCACAGTGGCTGCACTGATTCTAAATACAGCTGCTACTGCTTCTCTTTTTTTTGTGTTTGTTTATTCTTTATTCTTTGTTGTTGTTTGTTTTTTTCATATATAAATACATATATATAGTTAACAGCTAGGCAGCTAGACAATATGACTTTTATAACATATTCTTGGAAGTGCTGAGCATTTTTGGTTCCAGAAATTAAAGGAGGGGGACATTTTGCATTGCAAAACACAGCCCAAATGACAGTGGAAATATGACTTGCAGATTTTGAGCCAATGCAGCTGAAGTCAATGAGTAAGCCCCTGACTGAACTCTGCTGTCAGCTTCAGAAAGACCAAGGGATCACCAAAAGGTGATTTACAGGGAGTACAAACTGGATGCCTCTGTGGGAAGTTGTTACAGTGGAAACTGCCTCTTGGATGAGATGGGTTACGTGTTCAGGGATTTTATTTTGACTTGGGAGGTAGGTCAGAGCTGCAGGTCCTGTGCAAATCCTCAGCTGAATTTCAGGTGGCAGTGCATTTTTTGCACTTTTTGTGATGCAGGTGTAAGCCCTGTGAAACCAGCTGCTGAGCTGAAGTGGGGCTGAGAGGTCCCGTCACAGTTTTTTCACTTCTGTGCTCGCTGAAGCTACCAGAAGTTTGTACCATGCAAACTCTTGTACGTGGCACTGCTCACGTAGTTATTATCCCGTGTTCACTACTGAGCAGTGTGATCCACACAACTTATGCAAGGCCTAACCCCCATGATGTGCACAGTGTGCTGCCTTAATAACATAGTGTGTTGAGTGTTTAGCAGTGTAGACATATGGTATTGGAGTTATTGCTGTGCCATATGGAGTTGCGTAGAGCTCGTGTCTCTGCTTAGCAGATAGTGCCAGGAGCACATCTGTATGGTCTCGTCATCAGTGGGCACTGTCGGTTCTGTTTTTTTACACCTTTTTGAGCACCACTAGCTTCTGTGCTTATTTTTCAGTTTAGATTGAGTACAAGAAGTTCACTGGAGATTTTCCAATTTCTAATTACTTGAGTTAATTGAAAGAATTTTAGACTTGTCTTAGGTGGCATTTTCTTACCGTGGATAAGAGCTTTGCTTTTTCTATCAAAGTTTAAAAAAGTCTAGCGAAAGACACAAACAAGTCTCTGAGCTGTGACTTCCTCCTGGTTATAATTATCAACAAAACAGAGAAAATCACAGATTCTGTATGTCCTGCAGTGTTACTAAAGGAACATCACAATCTTTTAATGAACATAAAGATCACCAACATTTAAAGAAATTAAATAGATAAGACACCAAAATGAGGCATCTTCATGACAGTTTTTAACTCAAAAATAATTTTAAAATATAAATTTTATATTGTTGAGGGATTTTTCACAAATGATCAGTGCTTAAAACATTTTCCCAAAATTATTCTCAAGTGGCTGCAGAGGTCTGTGGTAACTTCTTGTTTTTGTACTCCCCGAGTGATGAAAAAAAAGTGTAAAAAATTGTGTTTCTTCTGCTTTTACTGATTTACAACACTCTTTATATTCTTATTTGGCTACATGTCTACTGTACATTAAACATTCCTGATACATTTGTTGCTTTGCACATTTTTTTCTCCTTATAATTAAACTAATTGGACAATTAATCAATGTCACCTGTAGCCCTGAATGGCAACTGACATTAATGAAGGAGGTTGTTCATAGTCCAGGCTTGGCAGGTTAGGAAGTAAAGTCTATATTCCGCAGATGGAAAGCCAATTAAAACTGTGGAGTTAGGGTAGTACAGATTGGAATAGAAATGAGCTTTGTGAAAAATATCAATTCTTGGTAGTCTTTTGAAAGGTACAATGCCACCTGCAGCCTAGAAGTCACAGGAAAAAACATGTTGTGTTGTTGCTTCACACACCATTGTAATTAGATTTCTGAGTTCATCAACCCTTTCTTATATTTCAGAGAAATAGTCTCTCTGGTCAAAATATTAACAGTAAAGCTTAAGAGATGAAATGATTGTAGATCTGTGTTTCAACAGCTCCACTGCTGTGAGACATTCTGGTTTTGGCAGTGAACATTATCAAGCTGTAATAACTGCTATTCTAGTTAATAAAACCTAAGTAAATCATATATAGCATATAAAGGGCAAGCTGCAGGGACCAATTTACCTCTGTTGGTGAAAATTACATCTCCTATGCCAGTAGGGTGCCATCTCATCGGAGCAGGGGGTGAAGAATTCATTGTCAGGGAATGGAAAACACCAACTGTTTCCATCTATTGCCTCAGTGAGGATTTACAGGGTGGCAGCAAAATATGAGAGCTGGGACATTCACTCCACCCCAGGTCCACTTGTTTTTCAATTCACCATTTCTTTTATCTGTCTGTATTTTTCTTTTATACTCTCTTTAATGTATGTGTGGTCTGCCTTAAATGGTTCAGGCATTCACACCTTCATTCCTGCTTTACAAACAAGAACCTGACGTCATCTTACTTACCTGTTACCCGTATCATTTATCCTCAATCTGTCCCTGGCATGTGCGGTAACCTTGAAAGAACTAAAAAGAGAGAGTTTGCATCTATTAAGGGCTTCATACAAACATCCCTGTCTGTCCAAGGAAAGGGTTAATTCACTGTTTCTGCAGAGAGCAGTCCGTACTCTTCACCACCCACAGACGCAGAGTCTGTGTAATCTGAAATCTTACTGCATTCGTGACATGCAATTTGCCATTTATACTAGATCATGCAGAAAGGGTCTGTGTAACCCACATTTGAGCCAAGACCTTGAGTTTGTCTGTGAATTTATTCTAGTATCTGTAATATCCTTTAAGAAAAGTGTTCTTTAAGATGTGTGAAAAATGAAATGCAAAAAACAGAGTCAGAAGGCCATGCAGCTAAAATAATATCATTTCCTTTGTTAGCCTGAAGTAAATTTAAATTAAGAAGGATTAGTAAAATACATAAAATTAGGCCAGAGGAGGAAAATGAAGCAGGCTGTCCCTGTTCAACACTGAGCAGAGCTCACCGTAGTTATGAAAGATAGATCCTTTTTCTTCCTGGAAATCCTTGTTATAGATAGTACTGAGCCATTAGGCACAAAATGCATAATTACCTTACCTTGTATACTCATGGGTAATGAAGGGACTGAAGATCAAAAGTTTCTTTTTCTGCAGGTGAAAACTGGCAGATTCTCCCTGGTTTCAGAACATTTTTGCCTGTTTACATTTCCTGACAGGCAAGCAACTACAATTTCCTGTCAGTGATACTTAAAGACAACCCAGGCAATGTAAAGGATGACTTTTAAGTTGCTGCTAAGTTACAGGGGAAAAAATACTACAGTGTAGAAGCGAGAAGCTTAAATAAGAGGGTGGTGGGAGCTGGATGTATATGTGTGATGAGGCTTGGCATGGCAGGCTACGCCTGTACTATGGGACCTGGGAGCATCTCATGGCTTCTTACGGCAAGCTGTCAGCCTGGGGGCCTCCTGACTGCAGCCTGGGGCAAACCTGGAGTGTGTGCTTTTGCTTAACAGGTGTGCTGGGGCAAGAAGGAAAGCAGCCCCTGAGAGGTCCAGCAGGCAGTTGGGAAAGCAATAGCAAGTACAGCCTGGCAGATTTAGCATAGGCTCCTCATCGAAACACTACTGTGTCCTATGAGTAGGTTTTAATAGAATGCATGGTCTGGAGTCAGGCCTCTCTGTATCCCTCCTGTTACACACCAGGAGCTGGGCACCTCCGACTGGCACCAAAAAAATGTGACAAAAGCATTGACCTGGGAAATAAGTAGTGAGGGGTTGGAAGAGACACTGCAAGGCTTGAATTTTATAGCTCCCAGAGCCTTTCTTGAAATTCACAAATGTGAACTATTTTCTGGAGGTAGGCAGGAAGCTCACACGAAGGAGAAACATGAGGAACTAGAGGAAAAGAAGTAGGAGAAGATTCGTATTCTTGTTCTGAGTAGGATTTTTCAATGCAGCTGTCTGACTTTGCAAGAGGCTACACCAAAGATTCTCTTACAGGGCATTTCAGAGAGGTGGACAGAGTGCATCTGAATCTGTTTCTCCTTGATGCAGCCACTCAAATATTAAATGAGACAGCAACTGGGTGGCGATACTGAGCATGGTGATCAGGGTACTGAACACTCCCTCTGGGCAACCCTGCTGCAATATATATGTAAACATATGGTATGAACTGCAATGTTCTGGCAACTTTTCTACAGAAAAGCCAAGTAACAGTTTTGAAGTTGTAAATTGCGGTTAGGTGTCTAAATGGAAGTTAGATGCCTGGGCTATTTTTTGGATCTAGTGCCTGGATGTAAACTTTGACTTATGCCACAAGTACCTCTCTAAAAATATGTTAAAAAATATGAGCACTTGCACTTTTTATTTATGAAATGTAAGAAAAAAATGAAATTAAAGTAGGAAAAAGTACATTAAAAGGAGAAAAACAGGAGACAGAAAGCTTAGTGGTACTCTCAACATAAGTCAAGTTTCAACTAACCTTGTACTGTGCACCACAAAGGATAGTTAATGTTTTTGGCCCATTTTTTTCCTTGAGGGAATGACAAAAAGGTATTTGCACTGGCATAAGGGAATAAAAAAAAAAAAATCTTAATAGAAATAGTTCACTGAGTCACTTTAAAACATTACTTTATCGCCATTGTACATGGGTTTGATAAATTCTGAGCTTGGAGTTCAGATACCCACTAAGCAAAACAAATTGCTTCCCAGGTCTGGAAAGAATATTATAGCAGTTTTTGTAAACCAGTTCATACAATATGTATTCTCAACAGTGCTCTGACTATTTGAGACTGAATTCTTTGTGTAACAGTTGCAGTACTATTCAGCTCAAGGAGTAAATCTGGTGTTAGCCCTTGAATTTTAGCTCCTTTACTGAAGGTGCTGCATACTGTATTTTCAGCTTCACAAAAAAAAAAATAGTCAAGGGGCAAAACATATACTGAAATGTGCATAGATATAGAAACTGACTAGTAGAAACTGGTTTTTTTTAGATTACGATTGAAGCATATATCTTCCTTGATTTGCATTATATTTATACTACAATAACTTCTATTGTTCTTGTTACTTTGTAAATCTATGATAAGAGATAGAGTGCTACAGACAACTTACAAACCAAACTTTATCATTGACACTGACCTCTGCCTGAGCAAGCTGTATGAAAATTAATGGAGTTCCCTCTTGAAGATAGATCTGCAGGATGACATTTGAATCAAGCCCATACTAACAAGTGAATAACTGGGAGGCATAGAAAGAAGAGAAGGGTGTCAGAGAAGGAAACATACAGTCATACAGACAACCACTACCTAGTTATAGTTAAAATTTTAAAGTCTGATAAATGTAAGTATCGATCAATACTCTTAGAAATGAGTTATAGTATGCATGAGGTTTTCTACAGCATCTGAGAGTTTACTTAGCCACTGGCAGGGTTTGACTTAACAAGTTTCTCCTATCCCTCTTCTTCTAGGACTTATACATTGGGCCTGAGATTCCTTGTGTGTTATTGTGCTTGGTTTAGTCTCATGCCAGATTTCATTGTACCAAGCAAGAAAGTGAAATCATAGAATCACAGAATCATATAATAGTCTGGGCTGGAAGGGACCTTCAAATGTCATCCAGTCCAACCCCCCTGCAATGAGCAGGGACATCTTCAACTAGATCAGGTTGCTCAGAGCCCTGTCCAGCCTGGCCTTGAATGTCTCCAGGGATGGGGCATCTACGACCTCTGGGTAACCTGTGTCAGTGTTTTACCACCCTCATTGTAAAATGTGAATTGTAAAATTATGTATGTACAGAGGCAGGGAGCTTGGATTTTCAGTCTTACCGGATAAGAGCACATAATTCAGAGTATACTACTGACCATTGTCCCAAGGCCGAGACTTCCCAGTTTGTATGAAAAAAATCCCATTCCTCTCCTCCCCCAATGCCTCAGTTCCTCATTCCTCTTCCATGGCATATGATGGAAACGTGTCAGTACATGGCAGGAGTTTGGCATGCTGCATCTCATATCTTTGACTAATGTGTGTCAGGAGGTCAGTCAAGGATAGAAATAGAGAAGAAAAGAAGGATGAGGAAATATTCTGCTAAGTCAAATAAGATTTGTGTAACAGTTGAAAAATATATTAATCCTATTTAAAGCTAATTTAAATATTGCAGAAAATCTGAAAATTCCATCATTTTACTATACAACCATTTTACAGATCATTATAAAGTGCAAGCCAGTGCAGCTGTCGCAGAAGCAGACCAGTATAAATTTTCATCTTGAAAGCCCATAATTTGTTCGTAAATGTTTAGTTTTGTTTTAAATAGTTTTGGTCCTTGACAGTACTTTCTTGCTTGATTTCCTTAATAGTATCTTTCAAAAGAATTTGTCAAAAGCTTTTAGAACATCCTGCTAAAACAGATTGTTTCCCTTCATCCTCTACCCTGTTGTCACACTCACAAGTTCTAAAAGAATAGTGAAGCACAAGACTTTCTTCTTCCTCATGGAAGCCACTGTAGTTGTATGTTTAATTTTTACTCCTCAAGGCATTTCTTAAGTATATCTTTTATTGTCATTTCACGTAATTTTCACTCTGGAACTGAAGTTAGGTCATGGAAATAGGAAATGCCAAACATAACTGTAGTAGCTGTATTAAAGCTGAGCAAAATATTTGCTGAATTCCAGACATTGTATAGAGCAGTTGACTCTGAGACATTATGTATTTTTGCCAGCAGCTCATCTTTTTCACTCTTGAATTTCTTCAGAACTCTTAATTTAAGATTTTCCAGTCCTAGTGACTAGTCAGCATTTAATTTTCCAATTTGTTCCCCCACCTCCTCTTTTGATACTCAATTTCATACAGTTCTTTTTATTTTGTGAATACACAAGACTGCTACTGCCACACAGTTGTATATGCAGTGGCAAAAACACTAAAGAAATAAAGGTGTGGAAGTGAGCAGTTGTTTTTTTTTTTTCTCCTCGTGCTTCATTGGGTAGCTGGATTGATTTTCCTTTGCACAGTGAGTGCTACTTTTTAGGTCTATGCTTTGAAAACGGCAACTTTCTAAACATTTTTTTTCCCAAGATTAAATTATCTTTTTAAAAATTATTTTTATTTCCCTCCCCTCATTTCAAATTATTTTGTATGTAAGTACAACAAAAAAAAATTAGAGAATTAATTTATTAACAACAGCAGCTGGAACAGTACCGGAAGCAACTTCACCAGTTTATTCATGCAATAGACATTGTTTGGCACAAATAATGGAGATACATGCCTTTAGACAGGACTGTTAATATTTTCAGGAAGTGTCCCCGCACTGCTTCAGTTAGTTATGTACAATTAACACTTTCCTTTGAGGGTCTTCATTTATCCTTTATTTAATACAGTTAAAATATTACCAAGTTATACGAGGCCCAAATGACAAGATACATAGAACTATCAGTTCTTGGAAACAGATTGTAGCATTTAATCACTGTTGATACTGATGCTAGCTATGTTCGTGATATGTTAAGGGTTTTCTAGTTTAATGTATTTTCATTATCATAATTCGATACACAAGAGCTAGAGCCCAGATCATTACAAGTGAAGAGCTGGGGATAAAATATAAAAAGTGACATTTCCTCTGACAAGCAAATGTTAGCTAAAAATAAAGCAGAGATTTTATTTTGAAATTTAATTTTCTTACAGAAGGAAAAGAAAAACTAATGAACCAGGGCACCCTCACTATCTTTACTTACGTCTCTTCAAATGTATAGATTTTATAGCTAAGGTCAGAAAACACTCTAAATCTACTCTATATTAAACCAACAGTCTGGTCTAATTGTTGTGTTATGAATGAATAATTTCAAGAGGATAGTTTAGAATAAAAAGAAAATTAAAAAGGAAGAGAGAGTTACCTTCTTTACCCCTGTAGAGTTACTGTTGAATATCTTGTTTTTCTTCTCTGTCTCAGATGGTCAGGTCCTGCACTGGCAGGGATCAAAGACATCAAATACAAAAGGAGGAGATATCAGTGAGGTGTTTAGCCTAGAAAACTCCATTTGTCGTATTTCTCAGACTATTTTTTTGATTAAAAACATTACAGAAATCAATTTGCAATGACCCTTACAGGGCCTTAAAAGATCTCTTTCAAACCCTCTGTGGCTTGAAACATGACTATAACAGTTGGACAAGAACAGTGTCCTTGTTAGCGAAATCCTCCAAACATTGGGCAGCCACCCAGCAGTGCATACTGATTTATGTCTACAGCAAACCATTCTACTAATCACATAATGTTATTATTAGCACAATTGTGCTCCTACGAGCAAATGAAAATCACTTTTTACTTCTTCCTTTTCCTCTGAGTGGGTTCCAGTGACCTGAAAGACATCCTAATGCAAGGTCGTGTTTTCTCTACTTTTATTCAGTGTCTATATTAGGTGCCTAGAGAATACTAAGGGACTTTTTTTTAGACAGCAGTCTCATCAATTTCCTTATCTTCCCACCCCCAAACTCATTAAATCTTTCTTTGAAATAACCTGCTTGAAATGTAGACAAGGCAGAAGTACAGACACACACAAAAAAGAGAAGTATAAAGAGGAATATGTGGAGGATTAACTGTAATCATTTTTTTTTCCCTAATAAGGAAACATATAGTCATTCATTGTCAAGAAAATATGTAACCAGGGTTTTTTTTTGCACTTAAAGCTGCTCCTGGGATCTCTGTTGAAGGTAGCAATTGGATGTATATTTTCCCACTTGAGTCTGGTTGAAAGGCAGCCTGCGGTTTGCCTGTCTTTTAAGGTGAAAACCTTACATTAATATATCTGCTGAGAATTCCTCCAGAGTTCACGTGAAAAAGCGATTTGGGCTAAAATCTGGTAGGTTGTCCACTAGTACTGCCTGGTATAGGGTACTGAAACATCGTGTCCCACATGCACTGAAGTGGGTGAAGTTCCAAACATTTCAGGATTAGTCAATGCGAAGGGATGTTTTGGTAAGAGTCACGGTCCTCAGCTTTCTCCATTGAGAAGCAGAAGAGAGCCATTGCTTTGGGAGTCTGCAGCTTTGATCAAAAATCTCACTACAGTTTCATATGCCTTTCAGATGTTTATTCTTCAAAGAAAATGTTCTTTTTTGTTATTTTGTAGTACTGTGTAAAATGCAGTATCAGCATAAAATGCATTATTTTTTTCTCAGAGAAATTCCCACGATTTTCATGTCCCAGCTTAATATCTCAGAGCCACTTAGCTAGAAAATTAAACTGAAAAAGGATTAGAAAAGATTAGTCAGATGTACATAGAGAACTGGTATCAATACTGAGTTTTTCTTTTTGCTGTGTTCCATGGCTAGGTGATGAAAACCACAACTTTTTCATACTGTTGTCCCTGTATGCCGAGGAAAACTGCAATCAATATTTTCCTATCTGTCATTATAAGAAAACAAATAATTCAAAGAATGTAATTAGCCTGTAATTATCAGGTGATAATGAATACCACGTACAATACCTTGCCTTCTTTGAAAGTTACAGTTACATTGTGAGAGAAAATGAGACAAGAAACAACTTTCAGTGCCATGCTGTCAAAATAGGTGACTGAGATTCTAAATAGTTTATGAAGTAGTTGTTGACAGAGAAAAACATTCTCTGTGAAATGCCAAATTGCCAATTCATTGAAATGCTTCCATAAGCAGGGGAACGAAGAATATTAGTGATTAATTAATTAGAGATCCAATAAGCAGAGCAGATGAAGGCAGCAGTTAGAGGGATTAATAAGGATGGTGATGAGAGTATATACTGGGTCTTGGAAATGAGAAAATTCGTGGAAGGCTCTATCCTTTCGAAATCAGTCAGTCTTTTGCAAATACAGCATGTATTTACGCAGTGTAAATTAGAGTGAGAGGAAGTAACTGAGGCCAGGAATTAATAGCATTTCAACACGATTTGACAGGTTTGTCAATATGCAGAATATCCCATTATCCTTGTTAATGCTAATTAAAATTATGTGGAAGTGTTATTAAGCCTCATGCTTGAAGTTTGAAGCCCACTTCTAATTATTTTTGATCAGGAGGAGACTTGTGCGGCAGCAAATTAACCTTAAATTTGCCTGCTTAAAGGTCTTTGAACTTTTCTTTGCAACATCTTTTTGCACGGCCTATTTAAACCCTGTGTGAGTGATGTCTGAATTCTGATCCAGAGGGTGATCTTGATGTTCCTGTCTCTTTCTACTCGTTCCTCTTTGTGGGTTTAAGATGAAGCCCCTGAGAAACTGTGTATGTGAGAATGCATTTTAAAAACGAATTTTAGATAAAATGTGCCCTGGTGCTCTCATAAAGACTGAGCACCTTAATTACCTGGTACATGAATGGTATGCTTCACATTTTACCAGGTGTTGCTTGAGGTCTAAGCTTTTCACCAAAGTACCTAATAAAGAGGTATCAAGAACTGTGATCTTATTACACCAGTTACCATGAGCATTAGAATTAGTGTCATTAATGATATGATATTATATGGTTACTATTGCTGCACAGCAGCCAATACAAACTGAAACTGAAGTGGCTTTAAAGCTGGAGAAGGGCCTTCCTGCTAACACTTATTTTCTTGTGTTCATTGTGTTCTAAAAAAAAAACAAAGTCTCTTTCGGGCTAATATTTTCTATACTTAGCCTTATAGTTTTGAATGCAGAGACATTTAGGCAAAAGCTATTAAGCTGTCTCGGGAGAAAGCAAATGTGTGTTTTTGGGAGAACACACAATAAAATTTCACTGTTAAAATGGCTGTTCCTCACAATCTGCAGTTTTTTAAGCTCTCTGTGGAGAGAATAAAAAATTTGATTTCAATTTTGACATCAAATTCTTATGTAGTCTTCTTCTCTTACTGAATTTTGCATTAAATCTGATTTGTATTATTTCTTACCCTATTTGAAAACAAGATGATAAAATGCATACATTAGAATAATTTAAAATATCATTTCTACATCCACAGTAGCATCAATTCCTGATATTTTGAGTGTATGTCATAATGCACTTGGTGATAGCTCACATTTACATATCAGTATGGAAATTTTTTAAATAGGGATCACTTTCTCCAGAGACAGTCAGTACAAAAGCACTTTCCTTCCATATTGTGTGTTCCACTCTGTTGTGTTATTATGCCATTGTTGCAAAAAGCGATTGCAACTGGAGAGACCTTTTGGACTCACTGCACTCCTGAAGGAGGAGCAAAAGTAATTAGGCTCTCTCTGCTCCCTGTGAATTTACAGGCAATCTCCAAAGGCTGATGTAGTGTGACTCAACTTCATCCCCAGTGTACAGCAGGACATAGTATGTCCAAATGAACTATAAATGATAGTGGTAGACAACAATTTGTACTTCCTTTATCAGTGTAATTACTGCTATGAGTGAAAATCTAAATTAGGAACCAGACCCTGAATGGCAACTCATTTGTGTTAGACTTAGAACAGGAGAAGCAAAAAGTGACATTAAGCCGTTTGTATTTTCTCCATGTTCAGGGGCTATCAGTATCCTTGTTAGGCATCACAATCTGAGTTGTGTTCAATCAAATTTAGAAATGCAGCTTGATTTTTTTGACAATGAATCCTTTAAGCAAGCTTTTCAGCTATAATCTGTGGACTAAATGCTATCTCTGTGTATACAATGACTTTTTCTTGTGAATATTCAATTTTTTAAAATAAGCCTAAGCTTGCCTATGGACAGTAACAAGTATAATAGAATGAATTTTCATTAACTGCTCACTGTGACTGTATTTTCTATCATAGTGATAATAGGCATATTTCTCGTAAGGCATCATGTATCTTATTCACCCACAGATATAATCTGATCTCTGAAAATCATTTGTGGATGCAGATGGGAAATATCTCTGATGAAAATATTCACACTATAACAAAGCAGTTAGGAAGACATGTCAGAACTTTACCCAGATCCCTTTGTGGTGCTCATAACTTCATGCACCCCATCTTAAGACTAAGCTGACAGAAGGCACCAAACCTTGTGTTTGATGTATGTAAAAAGGGCTGATAGCTGTAAAATGCTTGTTAATGCTTGAGAGAAAGAGAAGTCAGAAATTAGTGTCAGGTTGTCACCACATTGAGTTTTCTTTCAACACTGAAACTCTCAGGATGAGATGCTACAAAGGGGCAGGTAAACTCTTCTGTTCATGTAGATTATTTTGTATGTTGTTGCATCATTTGTCAGACCTGTTCATCCCCAGAAAATACGTTTGTTATATCTTCTGTTTAGTTACCTGTTCCATCTGCATGAACTGCATGAACTACTGCTTCATCAAACTGTGGCTACTGTTTGCTCTTTGTTATATTGTCTGATCGCTACTTGCTATATTATCTACCACTGAGTTGTGTGTGTTTCTGCTGTCTTCACAGTTCCTCTGAAGTTCTTACATCCTTAGCATCTTCTCCATCTTCTTCATCAGACTAAATGACGTCCATTCCCTCAGTCCCTCCTTGTAGGTGATCCTGAGTCCTGAACAATCAGGGTGTATGTAGAAAGAGGTGAATTGTGCTCTGGACTCCACTGGCCATATTGAGTAGCTAACCTCCTCTGACTTCAAAGGAAGTGACTATCTCAGATGCAGATATCTCGGAGTCAGATAATCCTACCCAGTGATCATTACCAACCAACAGCTGACTGTATTTAAAAGTGATTATGAACCAAGTCATAAATATAAAAGCTTTTCTGATTTCTGCAATATGAATGAGCCTGCCAGACAGATGCATTTTTTTCAATTTTTCTCATCATGGTTATTAGAATTTTATTGATTTTGATCAGCCTTAACCTCACATTCTTCTGAGATGTCCTTAGATGCTTAGAAATAAAGTTTCCTATTACTTACCCATGGGAAAATGTCAGGATATCTTAATAAGAAGACATCAGGTTTTAAACCTGCAAGTACAGGAGGGATAGGTTTAAAAGAAGGAATGGGAACTCTTGACCTCAGAAAAGCTCTCCAGAGGAAGTAAACATTTTCTTGGCATTCATATAAAAATAACAAGAAATACCCATTCCCTGACCAGCGTTTTTACTTTCAAAGCGTGAAAGATGTCTCCTGAATCTGCATTGATAATTTTCTGCTCAAGCAGAGGAAGTCAGAGGAAGTCACAGAGCTTTTAAGACATTTTAAGACATTACCGCTTTGTGCATAAGGTAATGTTTGTTTCTCAGCTGAAGAGAAACTGGATTACTTTCATGAGCAAAAATCATAGGCATTCATTTTGGAGATCATATTAAATGTGTTGACCTTTCATCTTCATGGTAGACAATTGCTGCCAAAGTTGCTTGTATAGTTGCTGTATAACCATGCTGTTACTTTATAAACTGCTATATAGTACTGATTCCTCTTCTGTTCTTTAAAAATTGTCTTTAAGAACTGACAGTACATGAATAAGAAGAGCAGATGTAGAATAAGCAGGTGTTTTATGGTTACTTGGTTATTCCTTCAGATAAAATCCTCCAATTTCTAATCCTTTTCCAGCATTCCTACAAGACTTTAAATTTTAACTACATAACAAAAACACCAGAAAGGGCTGGTTACAAACTAGAAAGCAATGGAGACCCTGTGCATCATTCAAACATGTTCATGTAGATTATTTTACTGCAAAGTGCCTTTGTATTGGGTACAATTACCTTGTGTTATGCTACATATTTTCCCTCAAAAAATCTTAAACTTCAGTATTATTCAATTGTTTTTTTTCCTGTAAATATATTATTTAAATAAAAAGATAACCATTCTAAGTATTCTATGCTATTTTTTAATTGGTATTTTTAGGAGAAATGCTGTGATTTACTCTTATGCAGGGAATTCATTCCTGAAACTTTACCTATCCATATGCTGCTGTTAACCCAATATAATAATCAATGGAGTGACTGACGATCGTTCACACTTACCTAGCTCATGTCTCATGAGACAATATTTTGTTAGTATTGTACCACCAGGATACTATACTGGAGGAGAATGATGGAAGGACTATGCCCTTTTGGAAGTGAAGCAGTAGTCAAGTGTATACCTCCTGCTACACAATTTTTGAAATAAATACATGGCTGCTCAGTGACCCCAGGGCCTTGGGAAAAGGGGCAGTTGAAGTGTCCACCAGCTTGCATGAACAGGGGACACTCCTTACATGCAGGCTAGACCTACATGGTGAATGGACTTGAATTTATATTTACTGGCAGAGATATGATATTGCTCTACATTTGTTTAAGATTCTGTCTTTTGTGGCACTTCTTGCAATGCAGCCTGAAGTTCTAAAAAAATAACGTTGAAAGAAAGTCATTGATTTCCTTTAGGTCAGGTGAAAATTTAAAGAATCAGATTCATATATAAGAGACAATCTCATATACATGAAAGAATCAACATAAAGAAAAGAAAAAAAAAAGGTGATTTTTTTTTCTGTCTATTGTTCTTCTCGTAAATAATAAAAGGAAAAATTTGAACAACGAAATTCTGCATATATTTTTACTTTCAGCTTATTTGAAAATTTCAAGATTCAAATAGCTTTCCAGTTCAGAAGCTGCGAGAAGTTAAAAAAATGTGGCAATACTGAGACAGACCTAAATATAGTGTGAGATAACTAGTCTAAGATTGAATTCTATTGTGATGACATGTCTAAGAGAGAGGATGAGCTCTTTATTTCCTTTGTAGAACACTTTGAGAGCCATAGATGAAAAAAAGCATGTGAAAACATGTTTAGCTGTAAAAGTACTTGAATATCCAGCAGAGAAAGTCAGGGTCTTTTACAGTAGTATGTGACTGAATTTTGAAACATATGATGAGATAAAGATGACCTTCCAAGAAGGTCTAAGAAATGTATTATGCAATGAATACTTCTGTAATCTCGGTCTGCTATTTCATTTATTCCACAGAAGACTAATTGGTGATTTGAAAAATGTCAGATGAAGACAGTACAGTTCCGGTTCAGAAGAATCTGAGGCATCTCTCTTAGTTTCCTAAGTCAAATGGCTGGTCTTCCTACATTCCCTGTAATATTGCTAGGAAAACAAAGATTGTTGCTGCCCTGCAACAACCATTGGGAGGAGGTTCATTCTCCTCGGTAATTTAGGTGCCTAGTGCTGAGATATGCCAATTCCTGTTTTGTCATCTTTCAGGACTGGTGGAGCAGTCCCAGAAATGTCAGGTGTCCTGATGTTTAGGTGATGTTTGGATTGTCGAATATTAAACCTTGCCATGATGTTCACAAAACAAAGGGCTACACAGAAACTTTTCTATTATTTGAAAAGTCAACAGGACCATTCCCTAGCATAGGAAGATGCACCAACAGACTACTGGGAGCTGAATATTCGTTCTATTTTCTTTCTATCTTGATTTGGTTTTAAACTGTATTGTATGTTGGACTATCACTAAGACAATACTTGCCTTGAGGAGTACATGTGTATGCAGCACAAAAAAAAAATCAGCATGTTCCAGACCTGTAAAAGTATCCATCCAATCAGAAATACTGATTATTGATGATGTTACAATTCTTGCTAAAGTGAATACATACGACTTCTCTCATAGCCTATTTTATCCATGCTTCTTGCATACAGTATTTCTCTTTCAAAATGTCTCTTGTTCCATATTTTTATTATAGCTGTGTCCAGATCATCCAACCCTAACAGTCTTAAAAAGCCAAGAGAAGTGCCCAGCTACCAGCAAATCTAGTGAAAACTCATTTGCAAGGGAATGAGATGTGTTCTAATACGCTTTCTGTGAAATAGCAGCTCAGATAGTAGATATGACTGTGATAAGATTTTTCATAAAATCCGGTTTTAAAATGAACATACATGATGTCTGTTTGGACTATCTGAAACTTTGATCATATATCTTAACTATTAAATTAAAATATTCACACAAAGATGACAAAGGAAATAAAACAGCAGCACATTATAAAAGCTTCTCGCTTTGATGTTTTGAAATGTCTTTTACTGCTTAGTTTAAATGCCTTGAAATTCCTTATATCATCTTATAAGCATTTGATTTTGAGACTTATTTTACTGTGAAGACGCTTTGCAAAATCCTTCGATACACCAACGTACAGATAAACTCATTCCTTTGCAAATATTGAGAATTTCTTCTGCATATTTTTTTTTTCACTGTGAGACAAATCAGCTCCAAACTTCCTTATGCAAATGTGTGAGAATTCACCCTTACCACTGATTGGAGAAAATGATGTATTTAATTAATAGAACCAAGTAAATTCTAAGGAAACATCAGTGATGAAAGTAGACTTTCATCTTTCCAAGTTATAATGGTGTGTAAAATTATTCATTTAATCCCTTACTGTTTATTTTTCTTTTCTATAGCTTAATAAGAGTTGAAAAGGAAAGCTGGTATTCTATTAAAAAGGATGGAACTAAATATTTTCATATCATGGTGTAACAAGGTCCAAATTGTTGTTGCTGAGTCTGATAGATGAAAACTTGTCATCATTAATGCCTTTATAAGAAAATAAGCACAATATGGAATGATTCTGCATATCAAACGTGAAACACCTACCACTCAATGTTTGGATGGGAAATAGGTCTTTTGTTTTATGTGCAATATTGCTTTAAGGAATTTACTCTTTCCAAGGTGCAAAAATCCTATAACTTCTAACAGGAATTTTGCTTATGTAAGAACTTAAAATTGCCCATTGAAGAACTTACAGTTTACTGAAAAGCTTTCTTGAGTACAATTCATGTTGAGGCAGACAGCACAGTGTCTGGAAATAAAATAATTCAAAAATGTGTAAGTATGAAAGTCCAAAAAAACTGAAATTATTGTTCCTTCTGTCTGACTTCAATTATATGTCATTATCTTTCACTTTTCATGCCCGTAAATTCAACAGTGGAAGAGAAGAGGTAGGTTGGTGGTTATGGAGGATCAGAAAGAATCCCCTTCCTGTAGAGAGTTTATGAAGTGTAGCAATGGTTATCTTCTGTGGTCCTAACAGGCAAAATGAGGCTGCCAGTGTGGAAAACATATTTATAACTCTTCTATGAGATATCACATTGTGACTGTAAAGCTAAATCTACCCAGATGTAACAAAGCATTTCTAATTGCAGTTTAATTCTTCAAAGCAGAAGATTGGAAAGGGCTTCCAAGACAAAGACAAACAGGTAGTTGACATGAAATCCAGGAGAGTCTGCAAAGACTCTACTGTATGCCCCTTCATATTTTCCTAGATCAGCTTTTGCACAGACGATTAAAAAAATAGCTTAGTGGCTGAAAAGCAGCTGCAGTCTACCTGGCAGTAGGCACAAATCTCTCAGAAGCAGAAATCCTCACATTCCTACCCACAGCTAAAACACTTGTGCCAGCTGTGACTACAATTTTATTGTGAAGAAAACTGTATCCATAACAAAGGAGAACAATTATAGGTAATCTGGCCCTATAGGGAAGCAGAAATCGAGTGTAATGATGTTGTAGGCCAATTATTTGTTTTGATTTCTTTAGCTGGGCATTTCATTTCAGAGTAGACTAAAACAGAACTTGTGGAAGATAGATTTTTGCAACAGCTTTATGGGGAAGATAATTTCAGCAAAACCTGGAGTTGTCCCTTTCCTTTAAAAAAGCTACCATCCCGAGAACCTTCACTTGACACAGCCAGTTTCTGCTGCTCTCTCCCTGGTTTCAGTGTTTCTAAGAGCCACTATTAAACTTCTCTTGTAGAACCTGGACTCTTAGTATTCCTCTGGCATTTTGGCTTTTTGGTTTCAGCCCAGAAACAACATGGACATGGTTTTATGAGCAATGAATAAAACTAGGGGTTCCATGAAATTTCAGACTGAGGTATCCAGATCTATATGTCTACATGTAGACTTGGTGCCCAGGTTTTCCTTGTAGTCACTGAAGACTTCAGTCTTTATTCAGGTGGTGACATATAGGCATTGAATGCCATTTGTGAAGGTCTGAGATTTATGAGATGTCTGTATGGGGCTGACACATGTGTCACAGGAACCATAATACACCAGTACCCTTGTGGACTTTCAACTGAAGGCCAGATGATATAGCCTAGGGAAACTAAAGCTGCTCTACGGCTTGCTTGTGGAAATCTGAGTGAAGCCAATACCAGCTGATACAATTAAAAGCCTCTGTAAAGCTGTTCTGCAAACCTTTATGCAGAGCTACATTTTATTAGTTGGACATATTTGACCAGATTCCATCCACATGTCCACACAGATATTTTTGAATGGATTAATACAGATACTAAAATTCACAACAACACAAGTTAGCTGCCTGATTTTCCTACAAAAAGCTGTACCAAATTCTGTGGTTTGATTCTTTCGGTAAGTGATTTTAGATGTTGACAGACAGAGTAGGATTCAATGTGCCCTAATTTTAGGTGTCTATGCATTAGCTTAGAGTATAGACTCCATTATAGTTGAGACAGAGCTAGGGCTTTAGTACAGGAATCCTTTATCTCAGGTATCTGAGATGTCTGAAGGGCTTGGAAGGGGAAACACATATCCTTCAAGTAACCTGTGTCATTTTAGAATGGCAGGTGAGTGGGTGGAATGTCCTAAGCAATCTAACATAGCACTAAGTATCTATTTGTAAGCAACTGAATTGTCCTTCTAGTTGATGCAGCAAGAGATTCAGTTTGCCCTGAGGTGGATTATTTTTTAATAATACATACTTTTGGTACAATGTATATTTACAGCTTCTAGTTGTCTGATTTTGCTGTAAGAAGCATGATTGATGATTAAAATACTGATGTTGAACATCGTCCCCCTTTGAATTCTTGGCTTTTGATTTGAATTTGTTTGGCAACATTCCAATCCTAAGACAATGAGCAAGAAAATCATGAAGGTTAAAGCTGTTCACAAGCTCTGCATGCGCTCTAAAAATAATGATCAATCAGACCTCAACTTTGACATGCCCTAGCTGTGCAATGCTCACACTTTTGTGAGCTCTGGGTTAGTCGTTAGCCATGTTTGGCTATGCTCTTAGTCATATTCTGTCCACCACAGCCAGGAGTCCCACTTTGCTTCTAGGGGCAGACAGTGCCATTCTCTGCCCTAAGGTGTTTTAAGTCTAAATACACAGGATAGGCAAAGTAGGCAGAGGAGGAGCATATGCAAAACAATTCTGCTGCTCCATGGCACAGCTGGGAAAGCCTCTTTCATCTGGATTCTACTTCAAGAGACAGGTTCTTGGCAAGAGCGAATGCTCCTCACTCTGCTTGTGGTGCATTAGAGAAGAAGCACCAGAAAACAGATATCCAAATCCTCTTGTAATGTAGTTCTGCTTGCTAGTATTCTTACAGTTTCTTAGGATTACACCGGCTGGGTGATGTCCAGTCCTAATGGAAAAGCAAGTAAAAAATGCTAATCCTAATAGAAAACTTCACATTGTACGTTAAAAGAGATAGTCTAAACTTTGATGCTTTCTTTGTTCCTAGAGATCAAAGGATAGTTTTCTTTATGCAGCTGTAACAGAAAATCTGCTCAGATGAGAGCAAAAAATGCAACCTACTCTGAAATAATAAAGCTAAGATGTATACAAAATCATCCTGAAATTGTATGGAAAACATCCCATTAACTTTCTTGGAAGTATGATAAATGAACTTTTGTTTTTAATTCTTGTTACTTAAAATTTTATTATTTTATTATTATTTTTCTTGCTACTGCTAAATAAATAAATGCAATTAAATGGAAAGAATAACAAACAACTAGGTAAAAACATTTTCAATATATAATAATGAAATTCTTCCTAAATATTTGTATTAGCCTATAGAACATACATAAGATAAAACATAAGCAAAAATACTTCTTTCTTACAGTTACCATTCCATACAGTACCCCTTTATGTCTGGTGTATGGTGTAGGACAAGCAGTCTTGTCTCCAGAAGATTAAATCTCTGGAATTTTCAACTGGTTTATGTACCTTATTAATCCTGCTACATTTTTCATTGTGTCAGCAATTCCGTGATAGTCTCTGTTTTCCAGGGTTTTACAATACAGTTATTAAAATTTATTCCATGCTTAAAATGTATTTTATCATTTCATACAGATAAGCATGTTATGTACTTAAAGGTTACTGTATGCTTTATGCTATATATAAAATATATATAATGCAGTATGAATTAAATATATTATTCTTAAGTGTAGATTTTTAAAAGTTCTTTTAGCATCAAAGAGTATACTCCTACACACAAATATTTAAACCAGGTATATAAACTGGACATTTAAATCAAATTCAAAAGCTTCAATTTTTAACAGAATTTTGGCCTACATAGACTTTGTGCATTTTAAACTAGATACTCAAACTAACCAAACTTGGACTAATTTAAGAATAGGTGTGTGTGCAGATGTGGTAGTGTGTGAAGATATTAAGTTCTATTGCAAGGCAAAAGAGCATAAGCTCTTGTTCTACATGTTCTACATCGTTTATGCCCACTGCAAGTCACAAGGGTGTATTTGGGAGTAGACCCAGGCCTCCAAGATTTAGGGAAGAATTTTTCATGTCAAAACGAGGAAGAAGTGTTGGAGGTACTATCTAGGGTCTGGATTTTGCATTCTCTGTGCACTCAGAATCCATATTATATCTCTGCTTTCAGTGTGCAAAATTTGCAAGATTTATGCCCTAAAAGCAGAAATTAAATTTGCCTAGGAAGGGCTGTAGTCCAGCATCACACTAAGCAGACAGATCTTGGCATATGGAAATGATTTTTAGAAGAAAAGTCAGGTGAGCTAAATAGTAGGAAAGAACAGAGGAACTGATTTGATTCACTGAGATAATTTGCTGTCATAAGTTAGCAGGAGGATCCAAAGAGGTTCAAATAACTGAGGAGAATAATGACCCATAAGAACTGATGAAACAGTCTGTTTTAGTTCTTTACACGCAGACAACATTACTTCAAAGAAGAGGTAGGCGTGGAGGAAGAGCAACGGGAAATTTTACAAGAAGATTCTTCTGTGTGTAATTTCAATACAGACTGAATTCAGCTAGTCATCCATAATATCATATGTACCAGTTCCTTTCATAATATAATACAATGTACTTCTCTTTGATAGTGAATATTACAAGAACAGGGGACAGGTAGTAGTATGAAAGAGAGAGCAGTCCTTCAGTAACAATAGGGGAAATAAAAAAATAATCTTCACTTTTATTTATTATCCCAAGAAAAAAATTACCCCAAATCAAACATTCCAAGTCAGACATCCCACTAAATTTTCCTTCTCTGATTCTCTGTCAGCTACAGAGTCCAGCTTTACCTAGTAAATGTGAATAGAATAATTACCAGGAAGAAGTCCCCCAAGGGTTACTCTTCAGATTCATTTGCAGTTGGTGGTAACCTGATACAGTTCTGCTATGTGGAATACAACCCCAAATACAGACCCTGTAATCTAATATATAGAACTCTCAGTAGAGAGTACTGTTGAGTTTGTTTGCCCATTTTCTTCAATGAAGAGATGCCTAGAAAAATCCTCAGACACAGCAGGATGAAAGGCTGCTATGCTGTTTATTCTGTGTGTGTTCATTTAGAGTCGTGTTTCCACATTTACAGAGACTCTGACCATTTAATTAAGTAAAATAATACTCATCATTTTTTAACAAGAATCCTGTTGGGCTTTAACAGTATTTAAGAACTTCAATGCATCCAGTCCAGTATTTTGTTTGCCTTGGCTGGAAGAATCCAAACAAAGCTGGATTGTAAATAGTGGTTTATAATACTTGTGAAAAAGAAAAATTTGGAAATCCTAACACTGAGGCAGTTTTATTCCAGCAAGCTACAAGTGTCAACAGAGGGTATTCTAGCGCCAGATTTGTTGATGGAGAGACAGCCCACAAAATCATTAATAATACTATACTGACATGATTTTATTTTGTCCCAATGACCCTGGAGTTGCAGGAGAACGCAT
Source organism: Pampusana beccarii (assembly GCA_013399365.1). Lineage (NCBI taxonomy): Eukaryota > Metazoa > Chordata > Aves > Columbiformes > Columbidae > Pampusana > Pampusana beccarii. Next base: position 1,041,715 of record VWYH01003030.1, read on the forward strand.
TGCAGGAGGCTAGCATTGAAAGGACACCCTCTAAATAGAAAGAACAAAAAGAACAACAGTTACATCTTATGGTTGATAGACAAAAAGCATCCAAAAATTCACCTTAGGTCACATGTTCCCAGTGATTAGCTTTTCAAACAGCCAGTGGCTCTTCAGAGGTCTGCATTTGTCCCTTTTTATCACTGTGCATTGCTCGCATGCCTATTAAAGGGCCAAAATAAACAGCTTCAGCTGTCTAGTCTAGCTAGAATATTCTAAATAGCATGGTATTTGTCAAAACATGTAACTTCCATAAGGACTTTTGTGTGTTCACTCACAGGGAAGTGCTCTGCTAGATGTACAATCCCTTCTTAACCCAAGTAACCTCCCTGCGATAAGAACCTGCTTTCATACTACCTTGTTTTGGCAAAATGCTAAATAAATACCAATCAAAATAATGGGGTTTAGTAGGCTATTTTATTTAAGTTTTCATTGTAGGTCACAGCTGCATCAGGATGGTGAGCAAAACACAGCACTGAGTATTTCATAGGAAGAAGGTAGAGGGAAGTCATATCTTACTAACTGATATAAGAGAAAAAGGTGGGTTTGCAACCTGTATTTGGACAATATGAGTGAAATGTACTCATTTAAGCTTGAGCAAGAGGTAGTGCCAGAGCGCCAGTGTAATTTTGAATCTGTCACTTATATTCTGTCCTGATTGGCATTTTTTGAGCTTCTGTTGTGTAAGCTTTCCTACTGGCAGTTTGTCACAGGAAAAAGTGGAGAGCATAGGCTCCCACTATGTCTGAAAGTGTCTGATCTGGAAATTGAATATGTTTGTGCACTTTATAAGAAAAAGACATGAATAGTCCAGCAACATTACCACTGACTTTTTAGTACATACCTTTTTAGAAGCTATGTATTTCTGCTAATGTGAAAATTTAGTCAATTACAAAGTTAGTTCGCCAAACATTTTCTTTTTTTTTTTTTTTTTCTTCTCCATTATGATAAAACAGGAACAGCAGGACTTCAATCAGGTCCTTAGGTGCTGAAAAATGATGAAGATCCATTGAATTCAGTGGTGATATGCTGATTTACCCCATCAGAAGCCCTGGCTATCTAATAATTTGACCTCTCTCCAAATGTCCTATGATGCAGGCTTCAAGGCTTTTTACAAGCTCTATCAGCAGCTCTTAACTGCCAGAGGTCCAATGGCAGGTCTTATAGCTGTTACGGCCCTCAGATACAGATGCCATCAACGCAGCTCTCAAGACTGAGTAGTTATGAGCTCCTTTGTTTACTATTCTGGGTTCCTTGGTTAAAGCCCATGGCTTTCTTAAGTGTCTCCAGAGAACAGGAGTCAGCAGCAGTCAAATATTAATAACTTGTAACAGTCATTTTAAGTTCAGCAATCACCAAAGTTTTTCTAGAGGGGAAATTAACAGGATCCATATGGCATAGAATTATTGTAATTATTTTTTAAAGGTATTGGAGTCTACAACTTGAAATTCTGAAAGACCATGCTCTTGAATTGCATGGGGAAAGATGTACAGTTTAAGCAAACTGATTTACTGAAAACGATACCATAGACTGTGTCTTTGACAAATGTCAGCTGTGAAGTTATAGAGATGGTGAAATGTGCAAACAGAAAATTTTCCCTACTTGATAATACTTGGTGGTGTAGTTCCCATCCCTCAATTGTTTTGCATTCTGTACTGAGATGACCTCCAGACTTTTTGTGACAGTTTATGAGAAGCCTAGGAAATTCCAGCTGAGCACAGTATCTGTGGACGTCTGAGAAATACAACATAGATATGAAAGTTGAAGTTGTGAAACCATTTCTGAAATCCTCTCGAAGAATAACTTCAATCGTTCATTCTGGAACTCTGCAGTATATCAGGACGAACCTTTCACTTGAGTGAAAGGACCTCAGGAGGTCATTTAGTGCAATCCCCTGCTCAAAGGAAATTCAACTACAGGAGGTTGCTTAGGGCTATGTTCAGTTGGGTTTTGAGAATCTCCAAGGGAGGAGGTGTTGCAGCCTCTCAGGGTAACCTGTTCTCAGAATGAAAAAAATTCTTCTTATGTTTAAATGGAATTTCCCATATTTCAGTTTGTGCATGTTGTCTTTTGTCCTGTTACTGGGCACCACTGAGAGGAGTCTGACTCTGCTCTGTTTAGTCTCCCCTCATGAGGTATTTATACACATCAACCAGATCCTCTTGAGCCTTCTCCTTTTTGGGCTGAATAAATGCAGCTCTCTCAGCCTTTCCTTGTAGGACAGATGCTCTGGTCCCTTAAAAATCGGAGTGACCCTTTGTTGGACTCTCTCCATATCTCTCTTGCAGTGAGGAGCCCAGAACAGCACACAGTACTTCAGGTGTGGTCTCACCTGTGCTGAATAAAGGGGAAGGATCGCCTCCCTCAAGTTGCAGGAAACTCCCTTCCCAATGCAGCCCAGGAGGCTGTCGACTTTTGCCATGAGGACATGTTCCTGGTTCATGGTCAACTTGTTGTCACCAGGATGCCCACAACCTTTTCTGCAAAGCTGCTTTGCAGCTGGTCAGCTCTCAGCTTTTCCTGGTGCTTGAGGTTATTCCTCCCCAGGTGCAGTTGCTGAACCTCATTAAGTTCTTGTTGACCCACTCCTCCAGCCTTTCAGCACATGGCAGCACAAATATCTGGTGCATCAGCCACTCCTCTCAGTTTTGTATAGTCTGCAAGTTTGTAGTGTCCTGTCCATTAGTGAAGGTGTTGGTTTTGAACTATTGGCCCCTGTGTTGATACCGCAGCAAACCACTGGCAACTGGTGTCCAGCTGGACTTCATATCACTCATCACAACTTTTTGAGCCCAGCAGTCCAGACAGCTCTCTGCCCACCTCACTGTCCACGTCTCTAGTCTGTGCTTCATCAGATTTCAAAGAAGACGTTATAGGAGAGAGTCATTCCCATTTTGGGGAAAGGAGACCTCCAGTTTTGAAAGGTGCCAACATAGATTACACCATGTTTATCTGTCAATCATTGTAATAGTATTTATATGAAAACTGGGTTGTTAAGCTTACTTTCTTTTCTATCCAGTCTTCTCTGTGCTATTCAATTAATGAAAGCAAAACCTATCTACTTATAATACTTAGAGGAAACGTATTAATCCCTAGCTTTAAAATGTGTGCAGTACTTGGGAGGCTAGAAATAGCACTGGAAATCTTTAAGACAATTTTCAGATTCGAGAGTACTGATTGTCAGATGACAAATGTATTCATACCCTGCTATTAAAGAACTTCACTTTCAACAAGAGCAACAGTATGAAAGCAAATTTATTAAAATTTTCTTTTTCATGATTTCTGATAGTGACCTGTCAGCATGGCTATTTCAAACCAATCTCATGCATACTTTCTGTAAAAACAAATCAGTCTCAGAAGTCACTTTTCATAATGGAAGCCTGGAAAAAATGAGGAGAGCAAACGTAGAATTCCACTAAAGAAACTATTGCGTCACTAGGTATGGAGCAACGACTCAGAATGACAAGGAATCTTGTAGGATCTCTTATAATTAGCTTTCTAAGCAACTCTGGATTTTACACTTCTAATATTATCATATTATTCTACTCATTAAAATCTAAGCCTACCTAAGGCTATAACCACGTTGGGTAACTGTTGTAATTATTTCACTCAGCATTGCAAGATACCAAAACCTTACTGCTGGCTTTTGTAGAAATGTACACACATTTTCTGACTACACTGTAAATAGTTCAGATAAAAAATAGAAGACTATATGATAGTTGAAATTTATACCATTTCAGGGTTGGGCATGTTGTGGGGTTTTTTTTTTTAAGTACTTTATTTTGTATACTACAGTGTAATACATATTATCACATGACTGTCAAGTATCTTTTAGCAAAACTTATGTAATATGAGAAGAAGAATAGATTTTAATCTTGATAGTGAATTTCCCACCTCAGTCAGTTCAGTCTGGACCTGGTACATTATTTGCATCCAGTGATTCCTCTTCCCTGGTTTTTGGTAATTGATGCTGATATGAATCTGCCTTTCTGCCTGCTATGTTTGTTGAGAAGCAAAAGGAATCACTATAACAGCTCACCTATTTCTACAGAAATAGACATTACGTGCATCTGGCTACTTATGAAATTTGATGATGCAATTGCTTGTCAAATTTCAGTGCTTCCATGTCTCCAAAATGTGAGTTTTGCTGCTTCTGTACAGAAATACTGTGGGTATTAGTACTATGAAGCAAAAGCTGAACACAGCTTCTATGGTACTCAAGATGCACTTCCAATTATTCAAACATCCTTCCGAGTGTCCTGAATTCACTGGATGACATCAGTCAGGATTACACTGAAGGCAAAAGAAATGCATAAGATAAAAAGCCACTTGAATTAGTGTTTATTAGCATAGAAATACACCCTTTTAACATGAAGTGCTCTCGAACCTGTTTAAAATGAAAGCAATCCTAAGGCAGTAATACAACAAATGAAATACAAACAAAGGGTTTATTGCAAAACAATCCCTTACACAATAAATTACAAGCTGCAAAAAATGAGCAACAGCCACAAGGGAATCTTGCTAATTCTGATTCTTGAGAAGAAATACTAAAAGTATGAAATGGCAATTTTGTTTTTAAAGGCATGTTTAGACTTAAATATTTTACTATGATATAAACAGGATATAAGAGAACAATTTCTGGTTTATTGGCTAGTGAGGTAAACTTTCAGGATTCAAATAATTTCATTTCCATTTATCAGAAGTAAGTTAATTTCCTGAGCTCCTGCTATCAGAGATGAAAGAAGACAGAGAAGCACTTGCTGTCGATGCTTCTGTTTGTCCACTGAGGGAGTGGCTAAATCAGGTTTAATAGCAGATTTGTAGCATCAGGTGAGCTGAATTCCCATGTATCTTTTTGCTCCCCTGTACTATACAGTAAGCTTTCTGCAGATTTCTTCTTGGTTGCTATGTATCTGATTTGTTCGTTGTTTGATCAGTCTATTCATTGGATGAAAGTCATCCTCCCTCACTGTCAGCCCCAATGAGAAAAGGGTAATCCATTTGAAGTTACCTAAAGTGAAAGGTAATCTTCTCCCAACGTGACGAAAGAACTCTGCATCACAACAATCCTTTAATGACTGCAAATTAATTAATTATCAGTTCAAAATTATATATGAAGGATATACACAATCTGAAGATGTTGATTTAAATAATTCTTGCAATCAAGCTACACTGTAATTCTAGAGACTGCATTCTCATCTAAATTATAATTTTAGTTTATAAATTCTTCCCTCCAGCTTCTCTTCTTTATTTTGTTTGTATGGACCAAGGTGAAGAGCAGCTGCAAATCATCTAGCATTCAGAAAGTAATCCGTTTAGCTACTCAAAGAAAGGATCAGCTATATTATCACATTCTTGTCTGATCTGTTCTAAAATATACTCAGTGACATATAATTGTATGCATATTCATCCCATTGTATGAGGATGATTTTGACTAGTCTTCTCCTAAATAAATATTGTAATTTCTGACTTTGGGCATCCATGTTCTCATGTTGTCAAGTGTTCCTCTTTATGATCTTTGACAATGTTTTACGCTTCTGATTTAAAAAAAAAAAAATTTTGTTCAATTGAATTGACAACAATTTCTGGTCTAAGTTCTTTTCTCTGAAAATTGAAATGTGCCTTTTAGTCCTAGTTTCCTTGTTTCATCATTAATGAGTAGCATAAAATCTGGGGTCCATTTATTTAAAATGTGTTCCCACTTCTGTTTGAAAATCTCATTTTTAAAAGCCAGAGGTGGAACATTTCTGCAGTCTTTCAATCCCCTTGAGGTCCTTTGTTCTCTCTATCGTACATTGACAAGGGAGCTCTATGCCAAGTAAATCTAATTTTCTCAGCTCAAATGTTCCTCTAAATGGTTATAATATTCCTTTCACATATTTTTAATTGATTTAGCTCCAAAAGGATCAGTTGAAGGCTGTGTGGGGCTCTACTGCATTATTGCTTTCTTCCTTAAGAAAGTAAGAAATGCAGCTCGTTTGTTCTGTTAGTACTTTTTCAAGCTTTTTCCTTCCTACCCTTCTTCCAGACTATTTTCATTACTAACTTATAGTATTATGTTTGTGGTGATGCTATCAGCACGTCACTGCAGGAAAAAAAGTATTTGAAGGATCCTGAAATATCTTAGCAGCAAGAAAGCTACTTAGTAGCAAGAAATGCAGGTTTCAGTACATAATATCATTCAGATTATTATTCTCATGTCCAAAAGAAGGACTATTTCATAAAGAAAGGAAAAAGGACGCATTCCATCATGAACAATGCACATTTAAAGTTCATGGCAAGCGTGCTTCAGAACGAGATAAAGCCAAAAGGAAAAAGATGGATGAAAATGACATTTATATTACATGGTTAGCATATCCTAGCATTAATAGAGATAATCTATCAGAGCTGGGAAGGAGGGGGGGAGGCAGAAGGATTGTTGCATTTGATTTTTTGTTTAATATTTGTGGGAATTGTCTTCTTGATTTTTTAATTTCCAGGAGTTGTGTTCATCCTTATCTCAATCCACAGAGTCTGTGATTTTTAGCTGCAGACCCAGGACATCCATGATAACATTCCTGCCTTTTTATTAGAGCAGATGTCGCTATTTCTTATTACTCTAAAAGAGAGAAAAACTGTCTGTCAATGTGATTTCATCTCCAGCTCCTCCAGCTCCAGTAAACATTGACTTCTTTCCAGATAGTGCCACAGCTCAGGGAAATTTTTCAGTGCTTAATGTTAGCCTAAACCCCATGGTCTCAGAAAAAGAAAAAGAAAAAAAAAAGAAAAAAAAGAAACGTGTTTGAATTCAATTCCTGGATTTGCTGCAAATATCTAGCCAAGGTAAAATTGCCTTGTCTCTGCAGTAGCTTGGTGAAACTGATTCACCCCTGGTGTGGCCTCCAGCTGTTTCCCTGGACAGCTACCTGGGACCTGAGCGTTTCCACTTGTGGGACAGTTCACCTTGTCCTGGGACTGGACTCCTGTGAGGGTCCCAGTTCCCAGCCTCTGTGTAGACCCATCAGCAATCCAAGCATCATCCTGTGCCATCTGCTTTAGACCTGCCTAAATCTTATTGAATTAAACATTTCAAGCTTAACCAAATCATCTGACCTTCTTGTCAGGCAGTTCTCTTGAATTCTTTACTTTTTAATTGTACCAGATATATGGCTATTGGTATAGTCCAGGTAGTGTGGATGCAGCAGGTTTTTTTCTGAGCTTGCTTTCGTTAGAGAAAAGAAGTTTAAACAAAAAAACCCTGAAATATATTTTTTCTTAATTTTATGCAATTAAAAAGTCAGAATGTTATATGCCTAGAATAATCTCTGACATATAGATAAGGGCAATTGATTTGCACCTGTCCCCTTTCATGTCTTTTGTATAAATATTATGATAGAACAAGGTGACACCAAGCAATTCATAGATATTTTCTAATTCTTTGAGCAAATTAATTAAAAGAAGACCATAATCCTTAAACCCATTTAAAAATTGAACAGAAATAAGCAAAACTAATCAAGAAGTTTCTCATAAGGTAATAAATCAGCTGAAAACAGGATGACCAGCAGCTTGGTGGCTGTGGTTATCTGGAGGAAACGACTTCCTCTAATCTGTTTCCCTTACATTTGTCGTGGTGACAGCTGGTATTGACAGTCGTAGCACAGCATAGACCCAAAATGCTGCTGAACTGATGAAGGTACCAAAATTGCTTTACAACTCGTAAGTACTGAAAACTTCCAGAAGTACTCTGACTCCCAGCCTACAAAGAGGGTTTATCTGAAATAAAGCAGAATTAAAAATGGAGGAAGAAGAGGCTGCCCAGACTGATAACACAGGTTTATGAAAAGGAATCAAGACACCAGTCTGTTTAGAACAGCCATGAAACAACACTTATTATGGTCAGACTCTGCTACTGTTACATACCCTGAGTAGGTCTGCTTTGATTCTATGTTGATATAAATACCCATCCTTAAAATGTACTTAGTGTGAGTAGTTTCTCATTGAATTGAATAGGACTACCCACAGAGTACAGAGCTGAGTACATACTGGTGTCTTGGCAGGTCTGAGGCTTTCTAGTGTAAACAGCTGTTTGGATTTCAGTAAAGCCAAATTTGAGATAAAGATCTATTGAGTAAGAGAAAAAAAAAATCTCTAAATATGGAATTCAGCCCTAAGGATAGATTTTCTGTTTTATTATGTAAGTACAAGCTTTCAGGATAATGTGTGCCAGTGGATTATCCAGCCTTATGTTGCTGCAGACAGAAGAACTCTGGAGTTTTTCTAGCAGTCAGGCTGAACCTGCATACTCCTCCGGACATCACTACTGTAACTGAATGGGAGTCAGCACATTTTCTCCCTGCAGAATGGCTTGATGTGATGGAAATGGCGCAGACAGGAGTAAGCCACATTTTTTGAAGGGCGACACTGTAGTTATGAGGTTCTATTATTCATCATACTCCTCAAGGTAAAGGTGATTGTCCTTCCAAGATGCTTGTGCTGAAGTGCGATGTTTTTCTTAGGCATCCATGTGTACGGTGGCAAGCTAAATAGTGTCAGCAGTCCAACAGTGTCAGAGGCAGACCTGCTTTCTCCTTCGTTAGCTCTTTCCTCTAATATTAATGAGTTTATATGTTGTAGCTCACAGTTATTGCTCCAGACTTAAAATTTAGCCATGAATAAGCTGGAAGCCCAGCAAATACAGCAGGGAGCTGAGGATAGTTCCCAGATGTCCTTTATTTCTAACAAGACCGGCAAGTGCTTTTCCAGGAATTCTTTCTGATAGCCATTGCTAGGGCTAAGAGTCTGCTACTTTGTACCCTTTGTACTTTAAAGAATCATTCAGTAATGGCTTGCACACTTCTAAAAATTCAAGTTGATGGCTTCCTAATTCAGAAAAGTAATTTAAATATCTTTTAGATTTTTCCACTGTGTCTATCACTGGTGAAGTGTAATAGTTCAATGCATTCTGCAGTCTGACCACCATGTTAGAAATTAATATTTTCTGTAGACTGTCTTCTAATTGTGCCACAATCAAGATTCCTGCTACATAATGCATGCTTGGCCTTTCCCTCAGGTGTTCTGAGTTGCTTCTCTTCTACTAAATAATTTCCATTAAATAACATGAAACTAAGCATAAATCAATTGGTTCTCAAAAGCATGCACTTAAGTTGGATTTTTTTTTTTTTTCAAAAGCATCTCATCTCACAACTCCTGATCCTTTGAAGAAGATTGAAGTTGCATTGTATCCCAGTGGTGCTGTGGGAGAAAAGAGTTTGTCTAGCTTCTAGTAAAATTAATACTTTAATGTTACTGGGATTTTGTAGCATTATTGGTGAAGCTTGTCAAGAGCATCTGGAGCCTCAGAGTTCTAAATGGGAGAAAAGGAGGGAAAGCAGTCCAAGTCTTAGTGGTACTATACGCTAAAAATTAATATTACATATGGTCATCCCACTAGATTCATTACTTTTGGAATGCAAATCCAAGGTTACTATAAAAAATTTTGAAGACCTCATTCATCATTTGCTTTAGCCAGCTGATACTTTTATAATACTCCTGGTTGTCTACTATGTTCTGTCTAGGAAAGAAGACACAGCTCAACAGAGTGTAAACTTAGGATGGAGCTTAGAAAAAATAATCTCTTTTTGGACCTGGATCTTAATATTTAGCTTGGATATCAGTTAAACAACTAATTTTCTCTCATACTTGATTGGCTACAATCCCTTTCCCAGTCTTTTGAAATTCAGAAATGTGGATTATCTTAACTAGCTCGACATTTTCCACGTGTAATTAAACACTCCTTTGATACGTATAGATAAAATGTCATGACTCTACTTAGGATTATAGGTTAACAGCCTGTACAACTTAATTTAAAAAAATGAAGGTGTATTACTTTGTTTCAAAATTGCTCCCAGGTTGCAAACTTTATATATACCAACTTTCAGGCCACAGTGATTTTTTGGTAAAGAGGCAAGTTAAAAGCCCCTCAGAAACATTGTTTAAAACTGAACTCCTCAGATCTTCGAAATTCTGGTTTACTTGCAAATACAGCTGTAGGGAACAGTGTCTGTTGTGCATTGTATTAACTAGAACTTTGCAGCTGCTTGTGTGTTCAAATCTACACACTCTTCAGTACTTTCAAATAAATCCTTCCCCCTCCCCAGGACATCTTTTGGAAATAAACTAGCTCTTCTGAAGTAACATGGCTAGATTTTCTGCTTATTAAATTGAAAAAAATAGTGTCTTCCTTCAAACCTTCCAATCATCTTATAATTATACATTGAACATTTTATTCTGCTTCAGTTATTCGACTCAAATTTTCTATAACCCGCATGAAATCTCACAAATGAAGCAAAGAGGACGTAGAAAATACAGATATAAGTTAATGGAGGGCTGAATCCAGAGCGTGTCACTTTTGTTCTGCCTTTTTGTGCAGCTAAGGTTACATAGCAGCCTAAGCAAACTCTACAAGGCTGCAGCGAGTAGCTTACAGAGTCATGACACTTCCCCAAGATTAGAAGAAAATTTATGTTTGAACTGCTGCAACACAGGGTCTTGGACATAAGAACAGAAAATTCATCAGGTATCCTGTTCTGAGCTAGGTGTTAAATCCCACCTTCCTTCACATGTTTTGTATTTCTCAGTCACTTTGCAAGTCCCTGTCATAGACACATAACTGGAAAGCAAAAACTGAGCAGTTGCAAGCTCTAAAAATGCTCATATTGACCATTGTCACATTGTTGGACAAGGTAATTCACATATTAAAGTTACAACCAAGACAGCTGTTTGTCCCAAACGTCTGTCTGGAAACCAAGAGCTGTGTTCTATTTTCTCACATCACAGTAACCTCTCATGGCCTGTATATTTTCAGTGCATGCGATAAACAAGAAAAGTAAGAAAATGGAATGATTTAAGGAAAACATCTATTAAAAAAAAATTCTAAATAATGACTTAGGCAAGAGTCATACTGCAACACATTCAAATAAATACTTTGTGAACATGCTGACTAGTTTAATATGGAACCTCTGGAAAATGAATTACTGTGATGGACAATGATTCCTGTACAGTATGCACTACCTGACTCCCTGCTAATATTTGATATTCAGAAAATACAGCTAGCTACAAAGAACTGCTACTGTAACTGACAGATGCTGCTAGATTTGGAAGTCTTGCTCCTAACAGGTTGATATTTGTTTAACGCACAGCTGGATCATGTCAAGAAGCAACTGATCAACTGGCCAGCTCTGTCTTGTTGCAATGCATTCTGTGTTTTGTCATGATTCAACATAATAGAAAGTAATTTGATGATAATACGTTGCATTGTATCATGGCATGACAGATCACTTACAGTTAAATAAAAATTTCAAGGTACTTGAACTCTTATGCTAGCAATTAGAAATATTAATTATCTTTTGCTGTTAACGTTTTGTATGCATGTGTATGTGTGTGAATGGCTCGTTGTAAGATTCATTTTAATTCTTCTTCTACTATGAATATGTGAAATCAGTTTGGACCAGCTACTAATAAATAATCATGTAAAAGTACAGTCTCATTTCTTCACTGCAGAAGAGAAGAAGGCTCACAATTAAAATCTATAGGGTGAAGACAGGTAAAATGAGTACCGTTTATCCTTTTGTTTGCAATTATTACTATGATATGCCATTTTCAAGACACAACAATTTTCAGTTTTTAATGTGAAGGTGTGCCTTTTTTTTTTTTTAATCCTGGCTATTCTGGACTGTAGTGCAAATTAGATTTTCACCACCATTCTTCTCCTGTTATTCAGACACACTCGTATATTTAAAAAATAATAATTTAAAATCTAGCAAAGTAGTACAGCCATGTGAGAGGAAGCAAAGGCTTTTTTAGACTAGATGAACTGCAGATAATGAATTCAGTACAATTATCTAAAGTGATTTGGGTGAAGGAAGAGGGTGTTTCTGGAAGAAGGACTTTAGGAGTCAGTACTCTCAATACAACAAAGAAAGTGTGAATGACTTACTTACTTCTGCTCTAAAACTGGAAATAAGAGAGACATTTCAGAAGAGAATGGGATTCAGTTAAAGCCCACTGTTTGCAATTGACGGGTACGGGTGTCTAAGGGATGGGTGTGTGGTGTCATGGCAAAGAGAGAAGATAGTTTGAAAAAAAGTCTTCAGTGCTAAAAAGTAAAAAAAAGAAAAGGTACAGTTTTTGTTCAGGATCCAATCCTGAATTGTAGTTTGGGGGTTTATTCACCAATCCAGTCGCTGACACATGAAGAGACTCCATCGCATGTTAGCTACTTCATGGCATCTGATACGTCATCTGTGTCAAAACCCAGTTAGCGTACTCTTGGGAGATGTGCATCTTTGCTCTTGAACATAAGTGAATATAACTGCTCATTCTGTATAATGTAAACATGGGAACTTAGACATGTATCTAACATGTAGATCTCCAGATGTGCATATCTTCTTCTGGAACTAAGTTTGTCCATTGCCTGTGAATCATTTTTTTAAATGTAAATGTCTGATGTCATTAAACACCCAACAGGGTGTTAATAGGTATGTCAAAGGACTTTTGGGAGACCCAAACCCTTTCAAAGCAGCAGCTAGAAGCTGGACGAGACACCTCGTTGCCCTAGTCACTCATCACCTCTGTTTAGCCAACTGAATCATACCTTCTTTTCCTGGGTCAGATATGGGTGTGAGGAAGATACTGAGCTGCTCATTTTTATCATGACTGAGGTACAGTTGTGCATGCACAACATATATACAGTTCTTGGCATCTAAGGTATACTGAAGGTTCCAAAATTAAGGCATTAGTGAAATTTCAGAATTTCTGGAATTACAAAGCCACATGTTGGGCATGGACAATGAAAACAAGCAGAAGAAAATAAGTTAATGGAACTTTTTTGTAAACTACAAACCCCATCAAAGCAAAGAAGAAAAAGAAATTTTGTAAGGCTACCAGTCATCAAAAAAGTGTGCTGAAAGAAATCTGCTACCCTGTTTCCCCAAAAATAAGACGGGGTCTTATATTAATTTTTGCTCCGAAAGATGCCCTTTTTACATGTATAGCTGCCTGGACACTATTTAAATTGACTTTTTTATGAACTGTACTTAAGGCTTATTTTTGGAGTAGGGGTTATATTCCGAGCATCCTCAAAAATCCTGAAAAATCGTGCTAGGATTTATTTTTCAGGTAGGTCTTATTTTCAGGGAGACAGGGTATCAGTCATGGCCAATGACACATAAAGAATGGGATTACTCTCTTTATACCACAGAAACTCTCACAGGAGTGCTATATTTAACTATTTTCTTTCCTAGAAGATCTCAATTCTATTGGTGGGATGCTTGCTCAAATAGGGCTCCAGAACAAATATGTGTGAACATGAACACAGACTGAATAGACATTTTTACAATTAATTAAGTTCTGTGACTATTTGCACACTGCTGAATATTATGAATTTTTGTTACTGCAGCATTAAAAAAGTCTCTTGATTATTTAATTTGATAAGTAAATATATAAATTCATCAGCTTAGGGAAAAAAAGTCTGTTGATTTAGGGTTTTTTCCTAGCAAAGGTACATAAAGAAAATTAAGGAAATTACTTAAGGAAAATGTATTTTCAACAAGAAAACCATATTTATTTGTCTCTTAGAGTTTCAGTCCTAGAACTTCATGGTAGGTTGCTGAAATCTCCCCTTTCTCAGTGACGCCTAGATCGCCTCTTTTGCAAATGCAGCCTTTTTTTCATAACTTTTTTGCTCTGAGTAGTTAAGCACCACTGCTAGCATACAGTGTCAGCTATCTTCTCGGGTACTGCAAAGCAGCAGATAGGAGGAAAGTTCACAGTGTAGCTCTCTCTTGTGGGTTTGACTGAGCGCAGAGCATGAAAACCTCCCTGTGAAAGAGGAGATATCTTCTAGGCCAAATCAAAGGTCCACCTAACCTTCAAACCTATTGTTAGAGAATGGCCGATAACAAATGCCTAAGGAAGAGTAACAAGATGGGGCAAACACATAGCAGTAATTACATGGTGTGTCCTCCTACCACCCCAAGCTATGTAACTTCCTGAGTCAGAACTGGTATTTTTGTAGCTATCAGTTCTCAAGAATGTTTAATACTAAGTCTGCACATCATGTTGTCTTACTGGTGTGTGAAATATTAGTCACATTGATAAACGCTGCATTGAGCGCATGACAAATAGTGGCTTTTTAGGCCAAACACAGTGTTTTCCATAATCCACTCCTTATTATTTCTCTAACATCAGTACTTTTTTACACTCTTAGCTTATAAGAAAAATAAACGCTTCTCTTTAATAAACGTTACATGTAATTTTTCTAAAATAGATCTGCTTTGTCTGTCCAAAATACTAAGTAGTGATATTTCATTTGCATGCCTCAGATAGGAACGTAAAGTTTTTCCTACTCCATTAATGAACTAAAAGTGAGTTTATTTATTCTTATTTTGGACTGTTGAATATTCTGGATAGGATTCCCTTTTAATATGTGTCTGAACAGAAAGGTCCAGTATAAATAATAAAAAATGAAGAAGGAAAAAGAAAAAGTCACTCTAACAACTCCAAATAGAACTCAGTGTGGCCTAATAAGCAATCACAGCTTTGTCTATTTCAGTATAAGTTGATTTATTGAAAATACCTTGATCAGTCCCTTATATATCCCACTTAATGTATCCCATTTGTTTCCTTTATTTATTTTTTTTTAAAATCTATAACTAACTCGTCATTTTCTTGAGTGCAATTGCATCCCTAAGTTTTCAGTAGTTTTGATTGTTTTTCAGCTGAAATATTCTGAGTCTGAAGCAAAAATATTTGTTTGGTCTGTAAAAACATGAGCTTGTGTTGCTGGATTTCATGTCAATATTGTCAGTACAGTCTGTAACACCAGTTATGTCTTTTTGTATAATAGTTGACTTCTCCTTTGTCCTAATGATACCTCTTGATGTTACAGCATCAGTAAATTTCAAAAGCGTACTCTAGTTTTGGTGAAAATTAATGAAAACACTTTAAAATTCTCTCTTGATAACTGGATGAAATGTTTCTTAGAAAGCTGATAGATTGCAAAGTGTTCTATAGCTACCATTTAATGCACCCGAAGGAAAAAAAGGGAAAAAGTGAATACAACTGAGTAGGGCTGACTGAAAATATTGTATCTTCTCTCCTACTGCAGACTCTGCTCATTTGAGAATCTTATTTTTAAATATACAGTATAGTGCTGGCCCTTAAACTTATTCCTTGATCTGCAGAATTTCATGCATCACAATACGAACAGAGCTCAGGGTGCTGCACATACTATGCCCTGCTAGGAAGAATGCAGTTTTTTAAAGGTGGATAAATTGTTTTGTGAAAGGCTGACAGAGCAAGAATTTTTACTGTGTAAATAATCACTTGGAATGCTACCGAAATCTGTTAAAATAGTTCCTGTCAGACAGAAGTTGACCAGGTGTCAGATTTTACTTATTTGAGTTTTTCTTCTTCAGATGTGCTGTTATACCCCTCAAAATAAATGGAAATTGCTCATTAAATCTTCAAAGGACTGTGTTTGCTGACCGAGCTTTTGACTTTCACAGTAACATTCAATACGGATGTTGTTGATGAGGTGGTGGGTAGGTGAAGAATCTGGCCTTACAGCTCCCAGGAGTGTTAGTGATGCATGAGACATTCTGTGCATTATGTCCTGTTGTGTTTCCATTAAAACAGTATGCTTGAAGTTCAAACCACCTGGAGCCAACTCTCCTCTGAGATATTCTGATTTTGTTCTCATTATATTTCATAAGTCTGTGTCTCAGTTGTGACAGGCAGAGTATGGTTTTCAAGCATCTCTTTTGGCATAATGCTTTCTCCCTGGTGATCTATTTGGGCTTTCCACCTGAGACAGTAACCTATTTTTAGTGGATTTGTAACTAGTCATGAGAGAAGTACCTCTACACAGCAGGAGAAGTGGATTGCAAATTAGTAATCTTGTCCTGCATTTGGTGAGGAACAAACCTAGGTATAAACTGATAAAGCTTCTACATTCAGAAATAAGTGCATCAGGGTATTTCCCTGTAGAATTCCTTTTAATTTTTGACCCATTGTTAAGACTATGGTAGTTGGTAGTACAGATTCTGCCCTTCAATGCTAACCTTAACCAGAAGTGAATTTTCTGGATACAGGGGAGTTTGTCTAACTTCTGACATGAGACCTAACCTCCAGCTGCTTAGTTTATTCCAGGACCAGTGAGATGCAATTAATTCCCTGCAGACTGATCCTGCCTTGATTCTGAGCTATTCTTGGGCAGGAGAGACTGCCAGCAGCAACAAATGCCCTGAGTTGCAGCCTGGTACTGAATATCCAGTATCAGGAGAAAGAGAAACAGATGATTTCTCATGAAAAAAAAACTCCTCTTCCCTTTGGTCTTGGTTCAGCCATATGTGTTGGTGGGGCTCATTGAATGAATGTCTTTTTCTCCTGAGTATTTTGTGCCTGAAAACATCCTCACTTTCATCCCAGTACTGCAATGTCATTCCCCTGCGTACTGTCTACTGACCTACAGCAGTGAAAAGAGACTCAACCTTTCAGCATTGTTCATTTTATGAATAGAATGAAAAACATTCATCTGGCATCTCTATGCAGCCTCGTGTCAGGAGTGAACGTTTTGCTTCTTGAAGATAAGTGAAATAGGTTAGGAGAACAACATTTTTAGATTAGGCTTGAGACAAAAGATAGGTTTAATTAGTCTCTGAAAGCTAGGTCTAACTCTGCAAGCCCTTTATCCTCCAAGAGAATACTAGCAATTGTTCAATTGCCTACAGTCTCAGCTGACAGCACAGTAAGCTAGAAAGGGCTAAGTCACGAAGAGTTTTAAGCAATTAAATACATTTTGAAATTACTACCTCTTCAGATTAGCATGTAGATTTTCTTATGTAAGAAAACTTGTCAGTCAAGACAAAAAGAGAAATTAAAGAACATAATCTTGGTACTGTGCCATGGAGTCACATGGCTGACAAGTAGTATAACCAGTAAAAAAAAAACATGTAAAATGTAGTTTAAATAACCCCATTAGACTTTTATGTATGTTAAAGTTTAGGAGGATCCTTCCCCCCATAGAGTTACAACTCTGTTTCTGAAGTGAGAGTGAATAACCTGTTCCGACTGAAAACGGAGCCTGGCATATCCATGCTAGTTAGTAACATGCTGCTTTACAGACTGTCAAGTCAAATGAATTAGCCTTACACAGCTTTGAACACCTGCACAATAGACACAAATCTGGAATTAGTCATCAAATTTTCAACTGCAGGTGATGGAGAGCAATGAGTACATTTAGAACACCCTTCATCTGTACTATTTTAGGTGTTTAGCTTAGGATAAAATTAATTGCTCCTTAAATATCCCTATATCTCCTCACTGACTATAAACTGAAACGAATCACACTCATCGTGCCCGCTTATTTGAAGATCATTACAGCTTTCTCAGTTTATGTGCACTTTAAAACTCCTTCACTCTGCAACTGCATTATAAAAATGACCTGAACCACCAACTCACTGAAGTACCATATCAATACTGATAAAATAAGATATGAATAATGCTGGATAAAGGTGAAAAAATTTGGTCTAAAATTCTGAAAACTTTCTTTTACCTTCTTCCCTACATCTTATGGTCCTGAGTGAACATTCAGTGAATAAGTCCTAATTCTGTCGTACATAACACCTTTACAGAGGGACACTGAAGCATTGTGCTTATACTGTTATTAAATTCCAGATTCAAGATACTAGACAGTATTTTTGGAGGTGAAAATGCAGTATCAAGTATCTATTGCCAGCCTCTTGAGGAAGCTATAAGAAAACTGTTGTTGGAAAAGACACAATTTCTCTCCTATTATCCAGAGCATATACTATCATGATAATGTTTATTCAAAGAGAGAAACATGTTTATTATACTTTTTACAAAAGGAGAAATGACCTGGAATGTTGGTTTGGCTTGCTATAGTTAAGAAGAATATCCAGTCTAACGAACACACTGCAGGCTATCTATACACAATGGTAGTTCTTCAGACACTGCACTGATGTAAAAGATCACTAGATAGAAGACTGGAGGTTGATTTTCTTATATTATGGATGAAGGTCTTTGAAGATGTGCTTCACAGCATTACAATGCCAAAATGTCATCTAGCCTTGGATAAAAGATATTCAAATACTTTTTTTTTTTTTTTTTTTTGATAGTTCCATGGGGCTAGATTTTACCTTTGGAAATGGTGTGTGTTTAGTTATAGTTGACTTCTCTGCCTAAGGCAAATTAGCCGATGCATCTATGGTCTTGCATATGGCACTTAAGCAGATGAAATATGGCTTACATCCTGCAACTGTATCATGCAACTGCTGCCTGCTGTGCTGGTGTGCAGGCTGCTACATACACAACAGTCCTGGCTGGAGGAGGAAACCAGCCAACAAGGTAGCTCCAGAAGTCTCTGTTATATCCCAAGGTTCCCTAGAACCATCTATACATTCAGTCCACGTCCACGCTACCTGCAGTGGTGGGGAACTACAGTGAGTCAACTATGAACCTCCCTCAGATCTCCTTTTCCCCTCAGAATACTAAAAAAAGGAGCTGCCCCAGTTAAGAACTAGGATGTGATGTTTTCATCTGATTTTAATTAGGATACCTTCTGTTAGTATTTTTAAAAATTAGTTTCATAAAGAGAGGCCATGAAAATAATAAAATGTCAAAAATAAAAACATTTACTTAAAAACCGGAACACGTTTGTAGGAATGTTGTGACTTTTCCAGTTTTCTTATCAAGGATAAAAGTCTAAATTTCTTTTTATCTTCTGTTCTAATTCCAAACATCTGCGAAAAAATATACCAATATAAATGAGCCAAGTAAGTAGCAAGTTTTATCATTCTGGTTTCTTACATTTATGATTTTTAATACATGATGATAATTAGTGTTCCTGTTGATCATCAGCTTACTGAAGAAGAGACGAAACTTTTGCTTACAAAACCAAAGTACAGAAGATAATGAGGAAAATAGCTTTAAAAAGTGTTTCTCTGTTCCAAACAGAGATAAGCTCACCTTTGGGCATTTAACACAATGGGTTTTCTAATGTTAAAGATATTTCTATATATTTAATTCTTATAAATGCAGGAGTGTGTGGACTGACCATCCAAGTTGTTTTCGGAGAGATTCAAAGCCAAGGTAGTCAGCCTTCCACTTCTTTTTATTAAATGCTCTTTCTTAACCACATAGACTTAGCAAAAAACCCTGCATTTTACTCATCTCTTTCATCTCTAGATACCATTGTGTATTTACTATTTAGTGTTGCTGAGAAGGTGGTCTGTAAATTCCAGTTCTAGTGTTTTAGTTGCCTGAGAATCTGTGGATTCGCCTGGTCCAATAAAGGTTCCTTGCACTAGCCTAAATTTTACTGGTATGACTGTTAATGTCAATAACTGAAATGCATCTGTTCCATCTCCATTCCCCTTATTTATGTGATATTCTAAAATATTTTTCAAATAAGTGGGTTTTATTTTTTTCAGTTCAATCTGCTGAACAGTTTCAAATGGAGATAAAAACGAGGACAAAAAAAGTAATAGAATCATGCAGAACAAAAAGCCTTTTATCAGGTCAGAAAATCCAGCCCTCCTTAAGCTGGTATTATACCATTTATAAGCTAGTTCACATACTTAAGTACCAACAGGTCATTTTCTTGGGTAGTATCTGAAGTCTCATCTCTTAATCTTGACTGTAAATTTTTATGGGTGTTTAACCTGTGCCAAGAATGTGACATTTAAATCAACGTAGATTTCTTATTTTGATCCTCTTCTTGTACAGCTTTTACAAGGAGTACCTTAAAGCATAAGTGTCACACATCCCTCATGTGAGAGGGAGACTGGCAAATTTACGAGCGCATATATGCACTCAGACAGCAATTGATTGCGATTAAAATGGTTGAAGTATGTTCACACAGATGTGGAATTCAGACTAAGCAGACTATACGGCTTAACAGCTTTACCAGATAGTTCATTTTATAGCTGTTATTATACTCTTTTTCTGATTTCAAAGCATTTGGTATACAGCAGAATTTTTTTTTTTTTTTTTATCTTAGACATGTAATAACTCCATATGTAGCTCTTTATAATTTAGCAAGAAGGAAGAAAAAATGAGGAAAACATTTAATATTTCTACAATAACAATAACTCTGCCTTTTTTATACTTCTATTCTTTTCAAATATTTTCAAGCATTTTATAAACATAAACAGCACTGAGAAAGCTGCTTTGAGGCTGGCAGATTCTAGCCGTTCTACAGACAGAGAAATGCAGACACAGGGAATCTTCATATTTTTTGTCAGGAGGAGACATGACAGTTCATATTTCAATGCAGGATAGCAAGTTGAGAGTATACCTCTTCCGAGGCACACCTGAGAAGTCTATGAGAAAGCCAAGAAAGCCTCTGGATTTTCGCTTCTACAGCCGCTAGTTCAAGCTACATTAACACCCTCTCCTATTCGTGTATATCCATGTGTGTAACAACCATCCTCCAAACCCCATATAAACAGCCACATAGAAGGATGCAAAGGGGATGTTGTGTGAAAGGCCAGTGTCACAAAGCAGAACCAGTTTTACTGTAAAATGAGCTCATGCCTTTCCTTTCCACATAGATTCCAAGATTTTAAACTAGCAGGTGCCACTGCAGTAATCTGGCCTGATTTTTTACTCAGACATTACAGCTCATCGATTGGCATTTTAGAGCTGGAGTAATGATCTAAGCTGGAACTAGAATCCTCCTAAACCATCTGTGTCAGAGACTGCTGGACCAGAACGTAACACTTACAAATCTGATGAATGCACAGGGATGTAGTCCCACAATATGGTACCCCAAAGGACCATATGGAGTACCCAGCGATCAGGCAAAACAAGATATTCTGGCCTAAACCACAATTGCTGAGTGCCCTACAAAGAGCAATCTTCAAACTGGAATCAGGAAACTTAAGGTGATCCATTATATGTGTCTATATGTGTCTAAATCTGATAGTCACCTAAACTCCCTTCATAATTAATGAAGAGACATAAGCACTTACATGGTGTGACTGTTTTCAACATGAAGTCAATGTCTAAAATATGTCAGATGAATCACCGCTTTTTTCTTTTCCTCATTATAAAAGGAGCTTAAGATGAGTCACCTGGATTCAGACACCTGCATTAATCTGGTTAGGTGGGTTGAATTTCACCCTGAGCTGCTTCTGAGGCAGTCAGACCACTTTCTGACAAATTTCATAGCCAAAGATGAGCAGTCATCCACCATATATTTATAGTGGTGGAATATACTCGTGGGCGCAGTCAACAGATGTGCGCTATTGTATTTAGAACTTAATGAAGAAGACAATTCACGTGTCAAAATACAACATTAGGAAAGGCTGTTCTCCTAATATGAGTGTGACAGAGGACACAACAGCCTAGATTTTATTAGTGACATTTGCTATGTGCTAAAACTTGTGCATTTCCAGAAATAAGGAGCACACGTTTCCTATATATGGCAGATAGAAAAACTCCGAATTCATATAGAAAAAGCATTCTAATTTATCTGAGATCTAAAGGAATATTTTTTTTTTAAATTAACTGCACAAAATGGAACTCCTAGAAAAAAGATGTAAAGTTTAATTTACTATAAAGTGGTGCCTACATGAATTAAACACATATTCATGACTTAAGTCCTTAGTGTATTTTCAAAGGGACAGAATTTCTTTAGATCTTTCCTGACCAATCGCTTAAACCACTGAGAGATGTTTATTACGATTTTTGCCTTAGAGAAAATAAAATTTAAACATATACCTTGCAGTTAAATTCTTAAGGTTAAAAATTAGAAAGCTATTATATCTATCTATATAGCTGTATCTGTCAACATTTTTGCTTTCTAGACTTTCGATCAGGCTTATATGGTTCTGTGGAATTCACTAGATTTTTTCACACCTATTACAGTGGTCTGGTTAGCAGAAACCTCTTCCAATATTGTATCCATTTCAGCACTGACTTTGCTGGTTTGCCTCCCATTTGTTTCCTTTCCTGTATTTTGTCACAAATTTATAGCATCTGTATGACAGTAAATTTTGCAGCACTGAGTAATAGGCTATGAGGTTGCTTTTAGCACATTTATTAATTTTCTGCCATCTTCTTCATTTCCCATGTTTTATTTGACATATTAGATTATTTATGAACTACTTCTTTATTGATATTTACTTTAATCTGTTTATTTCTCTGTTTGATTTTAATTTAGGAAAGAGCACAGTTGGTCAGGTCTTAGGGGTACCTATGCCAAACCCTTTATAACATACATCAACACCAAGACAGCTGCTTTTCAGGCACTGGGTAATAGATGTGAGTGAATGAATCATAACAAATAATCTACTCAATAGACTGGATTCTCTTTTTCTTCACATTTATTCAACAAGCAACATGTCAAACATAATTTTCTGCAGATTTATGGTTTTGGAAATTCAGGCAGTGCTTTCTGTCCAAAAGTGGCCACATGAAGTTGTTGCTGTTTCTTTACTTAATAAGTCAGCTCACTTTTCTGTAAGGCTGCATTTCCCTTCTTGTGCCCGGTGTGCAGGGAACAAGGCTGTGCTGTAATTTGGACAGATGGCTGCAGCACAGGTTGCTGCAGTTCATACCTTTAGCTCCAGAAGTGCTCATTCAACAACTGAGCTGGTGGTTTTATATAAGCACAACGCAACACAGAGGATTTAAAGTGCAAAGATGAGGCTTGATCTCAACGATTCCTCAGAGGCGCTAATCGGAAAATGGTTCTCCACGTACTTTTCTGCAAATGAAGTGGAGCCATTGTGGGGACTCAGTGCAATACAGAAGGAAAATAGCTAAAGTAAATCAACTTATTGTTTAAAAAAGTAATCACAGTCAGCTTTGCACAATCAGAGCCATTCCACTACTGGTCTTGTTGTTCTGTAATGGAATTGACTCATTCAAAAAAAACCAAATGTATGTACTATAAAAAAAATTAAAGCTCCAGATTCCTTTGTGAGGATTAAAATACAGTCACCATCCTATTCGCTCTGTTAATTGACAAGGCTGACTGAAAGGTGTCATGGAGCTGCTTTACAGGGATGTGCTTTTAAATTAAAGCCAAACAGATGGACTGTGCCTGCTTAACAAGGGGCTGATGCTTTCTGTCAGACCTCCAGCTGGGTAACCAAAAGGGAAACCTACACATGTTTTGGGAGTTTTGATGTCCGGTGTTTCAGTGTTGTGTCCTATAGACTGTGCTAGCAGAGGGACTGCCAGGAAGACTGTCAGCATTTTGGGATGGGGTGACCGTAGCCATGATATTTGAAAACGCAGTACTAAATGTGGTTGTGTGTTTGTAAAAGGAAGGGAAGGAGCTGTGATATTTACCTAATTCACTGTACATCCGGTGGAGTAGGCTTCTTCACTGATTGACTGACAAAGGTGTAGGTACTCCTGTTAGTAACTGTTCAAAGACAGGAGTAAATATGGGTGTTTTACAGCACAGATCAAAGAAGGCATACATTTCACAGCTTTCAGAGGTCTGGACTCTGCTACACCCTGCAACTTTACATTCATGTAAACAAAGTTTCTCCCATTTAATTTTTAAGTTGCTTTTTTTTTTCCATTACTCTTTACTTCCCAAAAAGTAAAGGGAGAAGCAGCAGTAAAGTGATATTTCTACCCTCCCTACCCTTTCTAAATTGTAGTTTTGATTCACGTTTCATTGCAGGGGAAAGGGGGGTCTTGTGGCCAAACAAAAGATGCTTTCTGAAGTTATCATACCCTATACCCACTTTAAACCAATTATTTTGTTATCTGATACCCTCTATTGTTTCAAATGTGAATACACGTAGATACAGCAGACACTGTCTAGGTGGATAGTTGGGCATTATCCTGGCTATATAACCCGAATCACCCACTGTTCATTACCTCTTCTCATGACAAGCAGCACTTGCTGCCCTGCTTCAGCCAAAGTTCTCCAGACTCTGCGTGCCTGCCCAGCAGAAGTCCTGGTATGCCATACTGACCTATCCCCAAGACACTCATGTTTTCAGCCACCTTCTCATTCTGCTTGTTTAGCCTAGATAATAAACACTAGCATTGAAACAACAGTTGAGCTTCTTTAAATGTGTTGGATGTCCCCATTTAGTCATTGTGCCAATGCCTGAATATATGTACCACTTCTGCTTGTCTCCCCCAGAAAAGACTTTTGGGGGTGATATCTCTTAGAAGATAGAAAAGGAGACTCAGACACCAGCAGAAGTACAACCTTTCCAGATGCCTTTGAAATACGAACACTGATTTGATCCACAATTTTGTACATTCTCATGTGAAGCTTGCAGCACCTACCATTTTATAACATTTATACAGGGAGTCTTATCTCAGGGAAACCTTATTTATATGACCTCAGATTTAGAACTGTAAATCTTCCAGATGCTTGCTCCTATCAAATTCACCAAATTTCAGGGCAAGCCATTAAGTATAGAATTTTGGAACATGTAGAGAAACGAGCCTTTAGGCTGATGCAGCTACGGCTTTGCAAAGTTTTGGTCGGCCCACACCCAGATGACTCATCTGTCTGGCCAGACACACTCTAGTAGTGACTATCTATCTCAATGTTGCTGCAAAGTTGTGGACACCTATCTAGGGTAATTAAAATGAGATTGCTCACAGCTTTAATATCTACAAAAGAGTCAGAAGCATATCATAACAAATAACAACTCAATTTGAGCTTGTACAGCCTAAAAGGGAAGGTTTTGCACTCACAAACAGTTCCTTAGTACTGAAGCCTTTATTATCCTTTGATTATGTTCCATGTGTAGGCCCATAGAAACCTTTCTTGAAATGAAGGCTATGAAATGCCATCACCTTTGTACTTAAAGTGAGTATAACTGCCATTGTTCATTTCCATGATGAAAGCTTAAATTGGTTCTACATCACATCCATAATGAAAGCACAAGCATGGTAGATAGATTAACAGTAAAATTACCTTATAAAATCTCATATAAAAATATAGAAATTATGGTGAAACTAATTGAATAATATAGGCATTAATAAAATCTGATGAAACATCTTATCCAGTTAATTCTGCCATTTCTCTGTTACTCACGTTTAGAATATTTGTTACATTCTATATCTGTATTTCCATTATTTGCTGTCTAATTATTTAGTTCTTTATGATCTTCAAGTAACTCCAGAGTTGTAAAAAGCTGTTCACTGAATAATTCACCACTTTTAATGAATATTAACTTAGTCAAAGAATCATATAATATCTTATTACATCACTTAGAAAATGACTATTTCTTTTCATTTGTTGCAAGTTTTCATCACAGTACAGTAACAGCTTGCTGGACAAAGTATATTTCTTCAAGAAATATCCATAATTAGCTGTAGAAAAGTGAAAAGATCACTTCAGTTTTCAGCCTGTGAACTTAATGCAAATGAAACTTGAAACTAATCTCTTAGCATCTCTGCTTCATTTTCTACCCAGGCATGTATTTTCCACTTTTAACATCAGAAAGAGTCTGCAAAATACAGGTAAGGTGTCTACCAAGGCAGCCATCCTCATTTTTTTAACAGTAGATAAAGTGAATGCCCCATGGTTTCCAGGGTGAGTGAAATTGAAAAGCAAAGGCAAATAGTACAACTATTGCATCATCAAATGTTTTAATTCTTTGACACCAGAGTAGGTCTACAGTCTTTGCACCTCATCTGGAGGATTGTATGCTACCAAAGAGACTGAGGGAATGCAGCCATTAGAACTTGTTTGGAGAGAAAAATGTCTTAAAGTTAATTAAGGTTTCATTAACATTAATCAAAGCAAATGAGTTAGGGGAAAGGATAAAGCTTAGATACCTGCATTAACAGCTGTAACCAGATTCAAAGTTGGAATTAAAGAGTTTTAGATTTTTTGGATGTCTCTTCCTGCTCTTACTAAAGAGCAGAACCCAATTCTTGATGGAGGCATGCACACACTATGTCTAGCTGCAGACACAATGTATAGGTAAAGAGAAATGTCTGAGAATGAAATTCAGAACTAACCAACATGCTGAGCAGCACCTAAATCCAACACATACACAGCCCAGTGGAAGTAGCCAGCTGGAAATACTGGGCAAAAGCAGTGAATTAAAGTTGCCCCTGCTTTCAGGGCTGCGGGGAGGCACTGCCGTTGATTTTGGATACTTGTAGGTACTGGTCATTCCCTGACTGAGCAAGGAAACACACTTTTCTTTTAGCCATGGCCAGGAAAAACATTTGAGCAACTGGAGAACCAGGGCCAGTTTCAGTCTGTGAACAAAGCAAAGCTTATGTTTTTGCCTGTGCTGTCAGCAAGTGCCCGGATGAGGAAGAGGGCAGGGATGGGCATTACTGCACCTTCCAGCGAAGTTGAAGTGCTGTGGTGCAGACAAGTGTCCCAACCCTTTTATAGCCAGAGAAAGAAAAGAATCAAGAGGAAGATAACTGCACATCTGCTGGTTAAGGTGTGTTAATGGAAGGGTGAACTTCTAGGTTTGGGCTCCTTGAGAAACCATTTATGAATTTTACGCTTATCATGTTTAGATGATCATTTAGAAATGCTGTTGGACAATGAGGCCAAAACACAGATCTTCCAGCTCCCAGCCATGTGTTCTACTTTCTGAAGTAAGCAGGGTTTGAGCTTTACATTCAAAACAGGGCACAGCATCTGAAGTAGGACACGGCTGTCAGCTGAGAGAAAAAAACAGGAGTTCAGTGACTACTTGCCCCCTTTGGTGCAGCCTCATGCCCTGCAGCTTCCTGATCTGCTCCTGAAGTGTTCAATGAATGGTAAAATTCCTTCAAAGGGACAGACCTGCCAGTGGGATATTCTCCACAAAGGGGTAAGTTTGGGATTGGCACATAAGGCGTTTTCCTTTCCCTAGCTGAGTGTGGCAACATTCAATTGAGGATTTTTTTGGATCACGTTGTCTTTTCTTTGGCACCTTAATTACTCTTGAAGCAGCTCAAGTTTACCAAAACTCAGCTTTAGCACACTTTTAGACCTAGTTCTTAAAGGCACATATAGGTACCTAAATACAATTCCCTGATGTTTAAATACCTGAACAGTTTTTGGTTAACAGTTGCTAATTGGATTTCAAGCTAGCTTATGTATGATACAAGTGTAAGAGGAGGAGTAGATTTTAATTTAATAGTACTTTAAGTAAAACAATCTGGAAAAGCTGAGATTATGTAGACAAAACCATCCATATTAAATATTTCCTCTGCCAACTTAGTAAATATTCATCCAAGTAAATAGCTTGGAAAAATTAATTGGCCCATGAGGAGCTGTCGTGTTAAATTTGAATGCTAAATTTAGAGATAGAAACTGTGAAATATAGAATTTTCAGTTCTTTCTAAGGGCAAGCCTAATGTAGCCAGGATTCAGTAAAGTGCCAGAATAATAAACTAGTTGTCAAAGAAGCAATATTACCTATTTGGACTGGGAAGCTGCAGGCTGTTTATCTTAATCTAAAATTCCTAACAGCACTTGCTCGTTAATTGAACACATTGAACACATACAAGTTAAAGCTAAATAAAGTTACTATTTATTAAAAATTTACACTAACTTATACTATTGTTGAAAGTGCAGCTGAGTGGACACTTGACTCTTTTTTTTTGCCAGTGAATGGAAAGAATAAATAAATGAAATCTGTTCAGATCAACAGCAAATTAATTCTTGTGATCTCACTCTATTTTTCCCTCACTACAAAGAGTGAGTAGAAAGGGAAACTCAACCTCACTGCTCCCACAGGACAATCATTTTGGAAATCTAAAATGAATTAAAAGGAATATCCTCAGAAGTAGAATTTATTATAATCTGAAAATAATCTGTAACATGTTAATACTTTCCAGAGTAGGGCTGAGTAGTCACTTTAGGAAGAACCATATCTGAGTTTTTTAAACATTAGATATTTGAAAAGAAGGATAAAACCACCTGTATGATGAGAATTATGCTGCAATATTTTTTTATTTTCTTTTATTTTTTTCCCCTGCTGATTTTTTTAATTAATTCCACCTGAATTCTTGTTTTGTTTTCAGTTTGACAAAAGCAAGGAAGTGTTCAGTAAAAAGTTGATGAATGCTTCTCAAATGTTTATTACACTTTTCTATTGACCCCAGAGCAAACCCTGTTTTCTCTACTCTGGTTCATATCTATCATGTCCTATCTGTTACTAACTCATTTGCAGTTTTCATGCAGTGAACTCACAAAAATTCTTAATTAACTTTACTAAATATTGAGCAATACGTATACATATATATGAGATAGAAAAATATATGAGTTATTACATAATGGCATGTACAAAAATTCAAATAACGTTTCTCTGTGTAAACATATAAATATATTGACATATCTAAAAACATATAAACATGTATAGCCTCAAATGTACAGACACATAAACTCATATTGTTCTTTAAAATGTAATTGAATACGGAAGATTAAAATAAGTATTCCACAACTTTTTGTTCAAAACCTTCTCACTAAAAGATTATTTATGTGGGATTTTTTCCCCAGTAACCAATATGATATTTTCTAAAAGACATACCATGTGACTGTTTTAATTTATTTTAAATTACTGTTATATAGAGAGATCCTAACTCTTTTTGTTCAGCTAAAAGTTGCATGGTTAACTTTATTTATGTTTAAAATCAAAACTAATTGTTACTTCAGTCCAAGTCCTCAAACCTTAAGTAAGTTCATAGCTATGTGTGATGTTCACACTCTACTTGAGACAAAATCTGATCACAGATTTGGACTGGGAACAAATTATTTTGGGGAAAAAAAAAAGGCTATAATTAAAACTGAAAGTGACCAGATGTCTCCCAAAGGAAGGAAATCTGATAGTATGGGGTAGAGTGTCTGACATGCTCAGACAAGATCCTTAATGAGGTGCCAGGACACATCACAGACTACACTGACCCCATAGTCCAGAAGTTTGATTTAGAGTTTGAGCCAAACTCCAGTTTCTTCCTATTTTATGGGATGTCAGAACTGGTCTCTTGGCAAATATGACATCTAGGAGCTATTATCCTTGTATTTTTTTCTGAAATAAGATGTGACAGCTTCTTTTATCATTTTGACTATGCTTTTCTCCTTTTCTGTGAGAAAAAGTAAGCAGTTATACTCTCAGAACTGGTGGTGTAAAAATAACTTAATCTTGGATGTTTTTGTGAATTTAAAGAAGAAAAGGTGCAAAGATGAGTGCATCAAATGTTTTTGGCACACTTTGGATACATACTTCATTAAATATTACAATAAAATCTTTTACAAGCTATGAAATACATCATATAGATCCACAATGTATGGTACTCAGTTGAATACCTGTATCTAATTTTAGAAATATCTGAATCACCACAAAAATCCTTTGCTAACATTCATTTAAGGTTTAATAGAGTTTTTATTAAAATAGAACTGCAAATTCTGTAATTTTATAAGAAGCTTAAATCAAGGCCACTGGAGGAAAGGGAAAATATTGTATTGCTCTGGGATGTATGCTGCTTTGGGAGAAAAAAAGAGGTGATTTGTTCTTTAGCTATATCTTATTCTCATCTTCCTTCACGTACTCAAATACTGCACTTCGTCCCCTGAGGATTGTCAAAGTTACTCATTCACGTCCATCCAATGTCCTCTATAATCTGATATTGGTCACCAACAGTTACTAATGTTGGGTATCTCACTGAAGTGTATATGCTGCCATAATAAGCCTATCTAGGTTTCCATCAGAAACTTTCCTGACAACATCTTCTAGTTAAAATGGATCTGCAAAATAAAGGCAGCTAAATGCTGTTAGCTATAGAAGTCAACTCCCTTCTAGATGCTATCAGATGCCAACATGAGCACATTCAAACAGTAATATCTTGAAACTGACTATTGAAATTCTTTTGATTTATTCTTTAAATAAGGGAAATACAATAACCTTCCTTAATGACTAATATTTACTCTTTAGAAGCATTGAGTTTCTGTATCCACAAAGGAAAACAAGAAGAAAATGGCCCACAGTACCAGGACTATATAGATAAGTTACAGATTCTTTGTGGGCAAATTTGGAAAGCCCTGTTGTGCTTCTGCAAACATTGAAGTCTTATACTGCATCACTCCCTCTTTTTATCCATTGTCTGCTTGCTGGTACTCAGAGTTATCACAGTGTCTTGAGGTGCTCTTTGACAGAGATGTTTCTGATATTGTCAGAAGTACCAATAGATTTCAGTTCATCTATTTATTCCTTCAGATTTAACTAGTAAATGGGTAAAAATAATCTCCTTAGAGTTTACACCATTCAAATTGCTGCTGTCACTGGCCATAAACAACTCAGGTTCAAAACAGGCACTGACAGTGGTAAGAAAACCCCTCTCCTGCCCTAGCTGCCCTCATTATAGCCAGGTGATGAAGCGAATGATCCCAGCAGAGATGTGCTGGGGCAAAAAACAGGGCAGCTGGGAGGAGCCAAGGGGCAGCACTGCCTGGCGCAAGGGCCCACACCAAGAGCATCACCCCTCCAGCAGACACCACCTCTCCCCAGCAACTTCCTGGCACTGGTCTCACCACAAGCACCCAATCTCCACCCTACCACTCCATACCCTATAAGCATTTTATTGTCTGAAAAACTATTAGACATTTTGGCAAAGAAAAACAGAACAAAATAAATTAAAAAAAAAGACCGCATCTGGAATATTGTGTCCAGTTCTGGGCCTCTCAGTTAAAGAAAAACAGGGAACTTCTGGAGAAAGTCCAGTGCAGGGCAACAAAGATGATGGAGTGGAGCATCTCGCTTATGAGGAAAGGCGGAGGAAGCTGGGTCTCTTTAGTTTGGAGAAGAGGAGACTGAGGGGTGACCTCATTAATGTTATAAATATATAAAGGGCGAGTGTCATGAGGATGGAGCCAGGCTCTTCTTGGTGACAACCAATGATAGGACAAGGGGCAATGGGTACAAACTGGAACACGGGAGGTTCCACTTAAATATGAGAAGAAACTTCTTCACAGTGAGGGTGGCAGAACACTGGAACAGGCTGCCCAGGGAGGTTGTGGACTCTCCTCTGCAGACATTCAAAACCCGCCTGGACACCTTCCTGTGTAACCTCATCTAGGTGTTCCTGTTCTGACAGGGAGATTGGACTAGACGGTCTTTCGAGGTCCCTTCCAATCCCTGACATTCTGTGATTCTGTGTGATTCTGTGATGTCATCGCATTTTGCTATAACAGATATGTTACTATATTATATGTCAACCAAAGGCTACCATATTTCTCTGAAAGGGATTTTTAAAGGACTTTTTAATAACATTTTAAGAGCCTGGAAAAAATTACAAATACCTCCCATTTGCTAACATGTAGAGTTTTGTTAAGTTTTTTAAATGTAGTTGGCAAGGCATAATTTGCTGTTAAAATATACATTAATTTTTTCCATACTTAGGGTCTGTTAAAGCAAACAATATTTGAGCCTCACATGCATCTCAATTCTGGCCAGCCACAACCTCTGCCCTTTTCCTACATCTTCTTTGTGTTCTCTGTTCTGGCTCTGCCGTGGAGGCAGTTCAGTATAGGAATGTTTACCCAGGTAGCATTGCTTACTGGAATGGTTTGGAAAAAGCTGGAAAGAGCAAGGTGAGAAAGTGTCATGTAGCCTGCTGAGCCAAGGAGTTGGTATCAAAAGGGAAGGTGCCAAGATGAGGACCATGGTCTAGTCTCAAATAAAGTCATTATGATTCCATCACCATTTTAGACAGTCTTGTTTTCACTCTTTTCTGTTTTTCAGTTTTACCTCTAAGGTAAAGGTACCTCTTTTCCCTATTATCACATTTTACAAAATTAACAACAGCAGTTTTTCAGATTATTATCTACCTTATACTTCCAATCTTTTACAAAAAGTAGAAACAAAATCTACTCAGCCAAATTACCTCTGTGGTCAACACTTAATTACATAAATAAAATAGACAATATTTTCTTCATTAGAAGTCTATTGTGGAAGTTGTTTCTATGCTAGGTTACAGTTCCTAAACACTCTGACCCTGCACTTCAGAAGTCCAAGCTGCTATTTCAAGCTGCAGTGGATTATATACAGTGAGTTGAAATCAATAGAACATAAGTCCTCTGGTACATCAGATCCCTTTAATGATTTCTCTCACATACATCGGATTTGTACAAAAGAAGAACAATATCATAACTGCTTATTTTTCTAGAGTTTTGAGGTTTTGTTCACAAAATTCTCAAGAAACAGAAGAGTAATTTTGCATTTCTTACTACTTTTTTTCCTTTGCTTACTTTATCTTAGATAATATGGACATTTTATTTACACAATATCACTCCTGCTACTTAGTTTCAAGGATAAAATAATTTCAGCTTGAAGTTTATGCAAACCTAGACACGTGAACTAGGAGATTACGGTCAAGGTTAAAAATGTAAGTATGGAATTCATAATTGTCTCCAGAGATATAATTATGTGATGAGGAGAGTTGTTTTAATTGCTATCCTAGATAAGATTGCATATAGCTATTACATTCAAAGCTGCATGTAGAACAAAGAAATTGTACAAAAGGAGGAAAAGTGACTATTCAATTCCCTTAACAATATCAGGAATTCCTTCTAAATATATAACACATCATTTTCCTTCACTTTACTTGGCTTAAAAGTCACTTGTTGAAAATGCCCTGTGCCACCTAACATTTAATTTTCATAACTATTGTTTGTTTCCAATCTGAACAACTCTTTCATGGCAACACATTGCTATGAGGCCTCACACAACTGGGATTCAATGTAGGTGATTTTGTCAAATCAATAATACAGTTTGCTTTCCATGTTTTTCCTATTTTAAGCCTTGCTGGCTTTCACACATTTCTGCTGTCACAATATGTTCTGTTCCCCAGGGATGTCCAGGGAGGCTCTCTCTAAAACAGGGGAGAGAATTCTGCTTCCCCTTTTTTTAACAAATTCCGTAACCTGAAACTAGAGAAATGCTGAAGGATGGGAAGGCCTTTTCAAAGGTGTATACATTCTGGAAAACCTAAACACATTACTGTTTTTGAAAACAGTGATAAAAGTTAAAAAAAAAAAAAAAAGTCAGTTTCATATGACAATTTCTTATCTAAAATTCAACAGCCACATCAGAACACAGTAATTTCATGTCAATATTTTCAGTTGTCTTTAATTTTGTTGCAGGATAGTAGTAAAAAGCCCAACCAAACAGAAAGGGTAGCTAAGGAGAGTTACTGATATCAGATAGAAAAATCACCATAGAATCATAGAATGTCCTGAGTTGCAAGGGACCCACAAGGACAATTGAGTCCAACTTCTGTCCCTGCATAGGACAACCCCACCGTTCACACCATGTGTCTGAGGGTGTTGTCCAGTCTCTTCTTGAACACTGTCAGGCTCAGGGCCGTGACACCTGCCTGGGGGAGCCTGTTCCAGCGCTCCAGCACCCTCCGGGGGAAGAACTTTTTCCTAATGTCTAACCTAAACCTCCCTTGGCACATCTTTCTGCCATTCCCTCAGGTTCTGTCATTGGCCACCAAAGAGAAGAGATCAGCGGCTGCTTCTCCTCCTCCCTGCCCTTGAGAGGCAGCTGTAGACCATGATGAGGTCTCCTCTTAGTCTCCTCTAGGCTGAACAAACCAAGTGACTTTAGCTTCTCTTCATACGGCTTCCTCTCCAAACCCTTCCACCAACTTTGTAGCCCTCTTCTGGACACTCTCTAGTAGCTTTATATCTTTTTTTATAGTGTGGTGCCCAGACCTGTGCAAAGTGCTCCAGGTGAGGCCGCACCAGCGCAGAGCAGAGCGGGACAATCACCTTCCTGCCCAGCTGGCGATGCTGTGCTTGGTGCACCACAGGACACGGTGCCTCTCTTGGCTGCCAGGGCACACTCTTGGCTCGTGTTCAACTTGCCGTCGACCAGAACCCCCAGATCCCTCTCTGCAGAGCTGCTCTGCAGCATCTTGTTCCCCAGTCTGTATGTACAGCCAGGGTTGCTGGCTGTAGGTGCAAAATCCAGCACTTGCCCTTGTTGAACTGCATGTGGTTGGTGATTGCCCAGTTCTCCAGTTTGTCCAAATTCCTCTGCAGGGCCCCTCTGCCCTCAAGAGTGTCAACAGCTCCTCCCAATTTTGTGTCATCAGCAAACTTACTAAGTAATCCCTCAAGTCCTGAGTCTAAGTCATTTATGAAGACATTGAAGAGTACTGGCCCTAAGATGGATCCCTGTAGAACCCTGCCAGTGACTGTTTGTCAGCCCAATGTAACCTCATTTACTAGAAACCTCTGAGCCCAACCCATCAGCCAGTTGCCCACCCACTGCACTGTGTGTTTATCCAGCTGGATGCTGGACATCTTGTTCAGGAGGATACTGTGGGAGAGGGTATCAAAGGCTTTACTGAAATGCAAAAAGATAACATCGACAGGCTTCCCTTGGTCAGCTAGGTGGGTAACCTTGTCGTAGAACAAAATTAAGCTTTTTAAGCTTAAACCTGTGCTGGCTGAGACCAATGACTGCATTGCCATCCAGATGTTTTTCAATAATTCCCAGAACAAAATTCTAAAAACCACATGTGCATTGCAAATAGTCTTGAACACAAGTTTGCTACCAGAGTTAAAAGACAAAGGTTTCTAAAGTGCTATGGTGATAAGAATTCAGATGGAAAACCGACCATAAACTCTGAAGACAAACCACCATCTGGAAAGTGTAGAGACCTTTTTTGCTGGAAAAGGACAAAGGTTACAAACCATTCCCCTGCAACAATTATTTGGTCTGCATTCAAAACAGTGCACAACATGAAAATTGATTTCCTCAAAAATATTCTTGTTGCCTTTTTGTCAGACTAGTAAAAAGAATTACGCAAAGGGGCCAAGCTGTCCTCTAAATTCGCTATCATTTGGCACAGAGGAATAAATATCTTCCACAATACAGATTGGAAAAATAGAGATAGTCCATTAGCAATTAAGATGGACGAGTTTTGCTCCTCTCTGAGGGTTCGTTGTCGTCTGGCATGTCAGCTAATACTAGTCTGAGAAAGAGCAGATATGTACGATTTTCTTCATACCTAGATATTCAATATAGTATTCCTGTAGCTGGGAATTCCTAATTTTCATGCGTTAAATTAAAATAAGTTTTTAGTCCTAGACGCTGGTCAATGATTCCATGTACAGCAAAATCAGTGGAACCTTATTTTTTTCTGGCATGACTGGATAAATTTTAGATAATTGTGACCTTCAGTGATAGTTTTGTACAATCTTTGGTAGGTTATTTGATGCACTGATGATTTGGAAAACCAATTGCTCATCTTACTAATAAGTAATTTCAAATTTCTGGAGAGCATTTCACCTGGTGCACTAGATACTTCCGGATGGAGTAAATAAAATACCTGAGAAGTTAAATCCTTCTTTAGACTGTTATTGACACCAACCATTGCACTTACATAATTTTACTGATTCTTTGCTCCCTTTTCAGAGCTAGATAATTTTTT
Organism: Pampusana beccarii; assembly: GCA_013399365.1. Lineage (NCBI taxonomy): Eukaryota > Metazoa > Chordata > Aves > Columbiformes > Columbidae > Pampusana > Pampusana beccarii. Next base: position 1,077,202 of record VWYH01003030.1, read on the forward strand.
GTAATGTTTCTTTCAGTGTTTAGGCATTACTTTTTGCATCACATCATTCACATTTAATCAAGGAAATAAAGCTATCATTTCCTTTCATATAGTTACTTTTAATATTAAAGAGCTATTTCACATAAGTTTATTATGTTGTTGTCTGTAAATACCTGTGAAAATACTTGCACCATGAGATATTATTCTTCAATTCTCTGTGCATTGAAGGTAAAAGTCATTTTGTATTAGGACATGACACCTTTTTCTGTGAAGGTCAGCCTGGCTTACAGATTCTCTGCTCCTGTGTCTACATAGTTCCTCCAACTGTAAAGATGAAAATATAATACAAGAAGTAGTGAAAAATAGCACCAGAACACCTTCAAAACCAATTGTTTTGATTCCATGTTTTGCTAACATAAATTGCATTTTTTTTTGCCTAGCACATGAAAATGCAGACAAGCAGAAGTACATTTTTAGTGTTTAAATATTGCAGTGAATGAGCATGCCTCACATTTACATGGTACAAAACACAAGATCTAAACAAAACTCTATGGATATCACTGGGAAACACCTTCAGCTATATTTTTTTCAATATATTTCTGATTTTACCCTGGTTCCCAGTTCTTTGGTTGTATTTCAGTTGGGTTTCTTCATGTTACATTTGTAGTCTGGATCGTGTTAATAGTATTAGACAATAATGCCTATTCAATAGTTATTAATGGTGTGAATCACTCATGTGCCAAGCATCAAAGTTTGTGATGTTTTACCCTACCTACAACATACACTCACACCTGTTCCCAGAGCAGATGTTCCTATTCGCAATCTAACGTACACCAAGAAATGCAATGGTAAAATACGTCAACCAAGACATTTGGCTCTGCCTACCTCATACCTGGATGTTAATAGATAGAAATCCTATTTATTGAAGGGACAAAAAAAGAGCATGCTTTGTTGAAACTGGATTACATTAACTGACATTCCCTTCAAACCAGTTTCTGTGCTAACCAGTAGCTGCAGATCTGTTTACCAGATGATGTCCTAAAAAAAAAATGCCTTCACAGAGAAAACAACTAAAGAAGCAACCTCTCAGGCATATGTTCCCTCTGCTCCCTGTTCTGCCTCTTGCCAAAGGTTCATTTCTTTCAGGCAGTTGGTTACTGAGCTTTCTCTCCTGTCTTGCAACCTGGGATTTACATGGGGTAGTGGTGCAGAAAGATCGAACAAAAGGAAAACTCCCATCTGCTCCATCTCCACCTCCATCTATCCTTCACACCCTGGGACTAGGAAATTCAGAATTAAGGTAATATCTTCTACACCATTTTCTCCCATTCTACCTAAAATCATTCAAGATGGAAGAAGTTGCTCTTGATATTCAAATATTTTCTGGAGAATAACAGAAGAGTCATTTCTCACCTACTGTTCAGCACATGACATCATTGAATTTAATGTCCCTATTGGACTCTGCAAAGTCTGTCAAATAAACTAGCAAACATGTATTTGTCAGGTGTGACCAAAATATTTCTCTCTTTCTTCACTCCTGTGAACAACAGGCAGTTTCAATATATTGTATATATATGAAGGTATGAGCACAGTCTATGGTTTTTACCTTTTAAAAATAACCTCTTATTCTTAAGGAAAGTATTTGACTTAAGTCAAATTTGACATCAAATAAATCTGTTATAAAAAGGTTTATTTTTTGTTGCTTTTCTCAGACCAATGTACTCCTGACTCTTTTAAAAACTGTGTAAAAATAATACGTTTATGATGTTTGACTAATCTCTCAATTTTTTAAAACTTAATGGCAAAATAATCTGTTCAAAAACATGGCCTACAGCCATCATCCCTTTAACTGCATGTTAAGGACAAAGGTAATCACATTAAACTGTAACAAGCAAGCAAAACTCCATCTGACAGCTGAAGGCTTTACACCTATATGCATTAGGCGGTGATTTTTTCTGCAGACTGTCATATAGGCAGATTATTTGTAATATACTAGAAGCTAAATGCTAGCCACCTTTACCTAGTTATATATGAGAAAGAGCATTTGTTTAGTAACTTGGATACCAGGGTTCAATGCCCTCCCTAGATTGAAAAATGTAAGTCCTATGTCTCCCTGAAGAATACTTAGTTCACAAATCAAATAATTGGTAATGATGACTGAAGGATAGAATAGATCACAGTCTTCATCTCCTTCCTGTCTTTCATCCTCAGTAGTTAAGGGAAAACTTGCGGGCTGAGGGAAGGGGAAGTCCAAAGGAAGATGTACTCTGTAGCTTGTTGCTTACCTTAGTGCCTTGAAAGGAGGAAATCCTGGATTCAGGATTCTTCCTTCAAGTTTAGTTTTGCTTTTAGTAAAGTGACTGTTTCATGTAAAATACGTTGTAGTGAAAGCCTACTTCCTGGGTTTTAGATTACATTCTGCCTCTTTTTTGTAAAAGCAAGGAGATTCAAATGCTGTGTAGGCTTCTAAACCTATTGCTGGACTTCACTCTGCTCAGTACTCTGTTCATAACTTTAAGGGAAAAACAATGCCATATGCTTTACTCAGTAAGCTCTTTTCATTAGATTGTCAATTCCTGTAGTGTTTTACGCAGAAGGTGGCAAATTCTCTTTAGGAATATTGATAGGTAACAAGGCTGCTGGTGAGAGAAATATATAGAAATTACAGGGTATTTTAAAACCTTTCAAAATGAAGACATCTCAGACATTAGTGTCTTCAATGGGCAAAAGAGATTTCAAGTATTTTCATCACCATTCAGATTTTCACGAAACAAATTTGTAAAGTAGACAGAACAATTCTGGAAAAAGGTCAAAAAATATTTGCAACTTATTTGCAAAAAGTTTTATGTTCTAGAATGATTTTAAAAATGGCTCTGGATTAGTTGAGTTATCTGTGCCATGCAATGGCAATTAGATTGACTAGCTTTCTTGTCTGTCAAGTTGCATCACCTTTTCTAAGCTTAACTGACCAGAGCACACCCTGTGCTCCGAAGGTTCTATGGAGATTACTTTTCATGCTAATTACACTGTCTCACTGTACCCCCAAACCACATAATCTGAGGTCCTCCTCCCCCTCTACTCTGCCCTGGTGAGACTGCATCTGGAATATTGTGTCCAGTTCTGGGCCCCTCAGTTCAAGAAGGACAGGGAGCTGCTGNAAGAGGTTCCATTTAAATTTGAGAAGAAACTTCTCAGTGAGGGTGACAGAACACTGGAACAGGCTGCCCAGGGAGTTTGTGGAGTCTCCTTCACTGGAGACACTCAAAACCCACCTGGACACATTCCTGTGTAACCTCATCTAGGTGTTCCTGCTCTGGCAGGGGGATTGGACTAGATGGTCTTTTGAGGTCCCTTCCAATCCCTAGCATACTGTGATACTGTGTAATACTGTAATTAGTTATGTAATAGAATTTGAGAATCCTGTATCCCAAACACATATTGCTTGAGAGATGCCAAACAATCTATATTCTTTAGAAGTGCAACAATCTTTACTTTTTGTTTGGAAGAAAGCATGAGATACCTTATAAGATAGTAATATTAAGACTTTGTACTGTAACTATATATAGAAATTTTCCCTTCACCTTTCAATCAATTTCAAGGATTGATGACCAGTATAACCTTCTGTTACTTAAGTTGTGGTTTCATAGTCAGATTAACTTGGTATCTCTCTCAATGAAAATGGTACTTCTGCCTTGACTCTTATGGGATGCAAAATGATCGTGGCTTTGGCCCAGGCCAAAAAGTAAATATTTTTCCCCTCTGGGTTAATTTTGCCAGGATCAAATCCTGATTCACTTTTCCACATGGTTGTAACTATTAAGACCAGTACACAGAAGGTGCCAGCACAGAAGGAGGATGTCTTCAAGTGATTGGTAGTGTCAGCTCAGATCAGATTAAGCTGATGGAGATCCAGATGGCATCCATGCTTATATCTAATCTTTTATATTTTTATCTACTAATGGTAAGTGTAAATACAGAAATTGCCATTTAGGATGAGACTGATCATTATGCCTTCCTGACATGTCAGTTACAATTTACAGGGCTGGGGAGGGACATATCTTGGTATTCCTTCATGAACCTCCTATCATGATTACGCAACTTGATTTCCTGCCCTCTACTTTCAGATCAGGACTGAGTTTCTATCTGTAGTTGAATCTAATACTGGTGAGAATCCGTGTGGTTTTTTTGAGAAAAAGGCTGTAATTGTTACAGGAAAACAAAGAAAAAATGAAGCTTAACCTTCAAGAAAAAAAAATATCCTAACCTTTGCTAGTAAAAAGGCAGGTTATGACTGAAAGTGTTTGATACTTATTCTACTCTCAGAGAAGGACTTAAGTCCAACAACAAAAATTTTCATCTGAGATTAGATTTTTTCCAGTGTTGCCTCTCCAAAACAATCTTGGTGTTTTGAAAAATTGGGCAAAATTTTCATGAATTAAGCACTGAACAATCAAAACTAAACTTTTCAAGAATACTTTCTCCTACACATCATTACCCATTTGTCTATCACAATTAGTAATAAATATTGATCAGAGTGCCATGCTGCAATAATTAATTCCATTATTTAGTTGCATATTTATTAGTTTAAAATTTTCCTCTTCAAATTATTTTCTCTTTATTCTTTTCATGTGGAAAAGGAGGACTAGAATATTTATGTTTTGTGGTCCTGTAACAATATTTAGCAGCTTATTACAGTTCTTATAGTCTCATTCTTCCAAAACCTCTTAACATTTTATGCAACAATAAGGAATCTGTAACTTGAGTTTCAGTTGATGAACTACAATGAAAAAAAATTTTCTCTACATTTGTTTTACTGTGTTGCCTTCTAACACTACTTCTTTGTTTGTTATTCTTCAATAATCCTTGAAAATATTATTGCGTGAACCTACAGTAACCTGTGCTTTGTATATAATGCTGAATAAAGAAGGTTCAGGGCTAATTTCTGGTCTCCGTACTAAGTGGAATGCGTGAGCTGGTATCCACAAGCCTTGCAGGCTTGTCCTATCTGTAGCGGATTTATCCTGTAGTGGAGTAGGTAGAGTGGTCCAAAATACAGTGAAAGAAGGAGCTAAAATTTAAATAGTGAGGATAATTATGGGCTTCATATGCAAGCTCCTTTCCAGGACCTATTATTTATCAGTGTGGTCATTACCATATACTTATGTCACAGAAATCTTGCACTGTACATATGGGAGCTTACATGTTGCTTTGCTGAGTCCTGCTGACAGACAGGAGAGACTGATAATTCTGGTTTTAATTTAGAAAGATGAATATTAAATGTAAATCTGAGGTGGAAAGCACTAGAAAAAGAGCAGGTAAGTTGAATCAAGATTTGTCTTTATAAACACGTTTCCAGCAGAGATCTTATAGCTAGGCTACTATTAGCCACAATTAATCCCTAACCACGAGGATAACTGGGAACTTAGAAGGCATACCATTTTACTGCAAGATAAATAATAATGATATTATTCATTAAATTATTTAAAATGATTGCATGATCAAATAAAAACAATAATTTATATGATCAAAAATGTAGGTTGGCTCAAGGAAAGGATTGTGGCCCAGCTCTTTAAAGGAGTTTTGCATAGGAGTTAAACAGCTGTGTACTTGGGAAAAGTGGATCTGAATGCTAGAATAATACTCCATGCATATTGTGTGTGAACGTGTATGTGACGAGAATATGGGAAGAGTGTGAAAGGGTTTTTTTTTCACTGTACAAGATTTAAAATAACTAGCTTCATCATAAAACCTGCAAAGATCATGTCAGAAAGACAAGTAATGTGAAAGTTAACCCTTAGGAAATTATTCATTAAAGACCTTCTCTGTCCTGGGTGTTTATGATAATAAAAACACAACAGTAACAATTAATCGTGAAAGCTACAGCTTTCACAGATGTCACCAGTGGATGTAGAAACAAACAAACAAAGTAGAAAGCAAGCTTGAAGTTAATCAAGAGAGGACAGAAAATAAATGAACTGTGAGACTTATTTAAGTACCATAAACATTTGCCATAGTGTTGATTTGCTAGGAAAACTTAATCATTACAGGGGCTACACCCCAGGCATACACTTGAGACTAAATAATGAGCACATTTAGTCAATGAAACAAGTGAAAACAAGAAAGCGAGGTTTCCCAAGAGAAGAGACAGGAAATCTATTCCTTCCCAGCAAAATGATAAACAACCTACCATTAATGTCCCAATGGAAAATGCTACAGAAAGGTCATAATGTAATAGCTTATTCCTGGCTTTCCAATAAATGGTAAAAAAAAATTAATATATTAAAACAAACAAACAAACAAACAAAAACAAACCCAAAACCCAAACTTGATGGAAAAGAGAAAAAAATAGAAAAATTGAAACAAAACAGAAAAGCTGTGTTTACAAGATTTTATAATAATAACTCCTTGCCAGAAAAGTATGCTTCTTCAGTGAAATAGCATACTGCCATTTTGCCCTCTCTGGAGATCCAATTGTTTCTTACTTCAGAAAGGAACAGTTACAACTTAAATAAAATTAGGCTGAAAATTAGGAAGTTTTTGAGTACCTTAAAACAAGTGAGACTATAGCATAGTCTTCCCAATTAAGTAATGAGAACAGCCGGCTTCGTTGGTTTTCGGAGGCATGTCATCACTTTTCTGAACAGGATAGATTACAGAGTTCCTTAACCCAGGAGATACCTTCTGTCTTTTTTAAGAAGTTTGACCTCCAGTGATAGGGCCATTTTCCTCATTCTCTGTAGCCATTGTTCCTACTAACTAAAATGTCCTGTTCGTAGCTTTAAAATTTGGTCCCCTCTACAAAGAGGAAGGAGATAGTAGGCAGAAGATCTTTTGTTTTTAGCTTTACAGAAATGCAAATGGTACGCATGTTCACTAGAGAGCTCATATTTGCAGATTGGGAAAGAATGGAGACATTATGAATAGAGGGCAGAAGACAAAACAAGGGGTTTAATTTTCGGAGAAGAATGGTGGTAATTATAGAAGCCACAACATGGTTAAACTGACCGCATAGACGATGCCCTTGCTAGCACTGCTAATTGCATCACTTGCAAAGGCTTTAGAAGAACTACGATAATTGGCACAGCAAGGTGGATTCAACAGGGTTTTTCCTGATCTCACACTATACCAGCTGTAAATTGAGGAAAAGGGACGTTTTTGCAATTTCAGTGAACTGCCCGCTGAACTTGGCATGTCTAATTCATTTGCAACTATCAACAAAACTCTCTGCTGAAAGATTTGGTCCTTGTCCTTTTGGTAGACACAGGTACATATGGCTTCTAAAACAGAGAGATTTCCATTCTTATGTCAAATAACTTAATCAATTTAACAGCATACTTTTACAAGACATATCTGTGATTGCTTTGATGCATAAAGTAGTGATTTAACTAAGAACAAGCAAGCAAAAAGAAAGGTACCTTTTCTTCACTTAGAATCTTATACTCCCATTTCATCATCGGTACACACAAACAAGCTGATAGCATTTTGTTTTCCAAAGTAACATAAATTATTTTTGTTTGCCAGACAGGTTCTGAAATACATGCAGGCTATCCAGTCATCATAGGTACACTGAAAATGTATTTTCTGTATCAAAGAACTTTATTCCCACTGAATGTTAGAAGAACCATGCTAAGAACAACCAAAAGTCCCTATAATCTCTAGGTAGGTAGTAGCAGGTGCTACTGCTTATGAAAAGAGATTAAGAACAAACTAAGTGCAGAAAAACATTTCCCAAAATATTTGGTCTCAGTTTCCAGCTATCAACTTGCCTGTCTGAGACAGAGGCTGCATTTGCCTGAGTGTGTTTAATAGTTCTTCACAGACGTTTCGTCTGTGGCTGACATTTTTTAGTTGTTTATGAAACCATTTATTGAATAGCAATGAACTCCTAAATTAAATTTGCTGTGTGTGAAAATATATTCTGTATCAGTTATTTTTATTTTTAAATTGCAAAGAATAGTGACCAATATTTTCTAATTTCTAAAATTTCTAATTTCTAAAAAAATTCTAATACTTTCTCTGTGCCAGCATGATTTCATAAATTTCTTCAGTCTCCCTCCCATCAGCTGGGTCTTCTTCAATTCATGAACTCTTATCCAATTGACCTCTTCTTTTGCAGAAGCCACTCCATCTGATGCTCCCTTTCTCCTTATTTTACACCTTTGTATAACTGGTTGCATCATGTTCTATCAAATTATGGAACCATCTAAAAAAGAGACAGAAAAGCAATATTTCTTATATGCCAAGAGGCAAACTGCTTTGTCACAAGTTTTGAAGAAGTAGCTTGTCTACATATCCACAATATATCGACAGAAACGACAGTTAATATACCATTTCATTATTTGCCTGTGGAGCCCACTGTCTGCATCATATCTGTGCTGTATTAAGATAAAAACCAGAATTTGCAATCAGGGCGAAACTACACATACTGACAGTATGTTTTGACTGAGTGGAAAGAAAAGTAGGAATACAAGTAAATGTACAAGTAAAACAAAATTTTCCTCTGAAACATTTCAGAAAGATCATAAAGTTTTACAGTCGTGCTTGACTTTGATAAGAATAAAGCTCTACTTTGACGCAAGGTATCCTTTTGACTTTAACACTTTAGCTTTTATTTATATTTATATTAATTATATGTAATGACATTAAGGTCAAAATGCAGAAGTCAGAGAAAAGCACCTTGTAAGAATGAAATATTTTAATGCTACCTAAAAAAAATAAATTCAAGAACTTACTAAAATTTTTCACTAAAATTAATGTGTCCACAAAACATTTGGACTTCCATGAATCAAGGTATGTTGAAAGAACACTGCTCTCACATCTAATGTTCGACCAGGACTGATTATTATTCTCTCTTTCCTACACATATGTGCTGTCAGGAAAATACATATTTCCTGTTAAATTAGATGTAGAGGTGCAGAGGCAGAGAGACTGAAGTACTTAAATGATCCTTGAGGAACCCATAAGGGCCTTATGCCCAAAATTCAGATCCTTAAACCTCCATCACAGCTTCTATCTAAAGCTTAAAGTGTCTGAAAGCTCCATGAGGCAAGCATAGGAAAATGTTGTTTATAAGTTTAGGCTACTATGCTCTTGGTTTTTAACTTCACACCCTCCTCAGCAGAGGTGACTACTCTGCAATGGAATTGGTGGAAGGGAAAGTGGATCCTTACATCTTGGCTGCTCAAGTTCTCCATTATTTGTATTGGTTTAAAATGAAGTAGGAAGCAAGCCTGTATGAACAGAAGTGTTCAACTTCACATTGCCTTTGACACAAGGCTGGTGTAAGCCACTGCAGTCCTCCCTTGCTCCTTTTTGTTGGGTCTTGCTCCATTGCTGAAGCCCACAGCTTGCCCTGAGCTGTGCAGAGCAGTAGTTATTTGGAGACTGTAAAATAGGTGACCTAAACTATCTCTTGGAAATGAAAAGTAGCAGGCTGGGCCAGTGGGAGGACTGTCAAAATCTGACATTCATATGACTTTATCCTCTAACACAAGACTGAAAAAAACAGGAATTTGGGGGCTATTTTTAATGATGGTCTGGTGTGAGCAAAGCTACACAGACTGCTTGTAGCAGCACATCTGATGTGACAACTTAAGAAGGGGGAAAAAGCAGGAAAGGCCAGGAAGGGGAGGATATCTAATTAGCAATACTGCTGAGAAAAAGTTTGCAAAGCTACATCCTGAAGCCTGCTACAGCTAACTGCCTGATACTAGACTGAAGCTTAACCAAACTGTCCTCTGGGGTCAGTCAGAGCAGCCTGAGGACTAGCCTCACTTCTGCCCACCATCAACCATCATTCTCAGCACCTCCATTTGACTAGACTACAACCCTGTGATGAAAAAGCCAAAAACTAAGATGGCAGAACAAAAAGGGGGGGCGGACCGTTTTGCAGTAGTAAGCGTGCTGAAACACCTGTAATTGGTTTTACAGGTAGGCCACAAACCACCTGATCTGCATAGCTCCTAGTTCATGGTCAACATATTCCCATCTGAAAAGGGTCATGACTTAATCTGTTTGGCTGCTTAAGCTGCTAGTGGTTTATTGCCTATGTCGGAGCTTTGGTGAAGGCTCAGCCCAAGGGTGGTAAGATGACCACATCACCCTTTTTATGGCCAAGTGAGAGAGGGTTCCTAGCAGCCTACATAGAACATGTTGAAACTTTTAACCTGGTGTAGTATGATAATATAACAAGAAAAAGCTGAATAGCAAAACTTTGGATGATACTACTTTTTTTTTTTGTTGTTTTCTTAATTAACATTTCCTGCTGCACTACATAGCAAGAAACAACATATGTTCTGTGAGCTCCAACTGTTCACCGCCCACCTCCATTCCTACAACAAAAACAAATGGAAAAAATGTAGAACTATTTCACTTATGCATAACACATTTTTTGGATATCAACTTAATCTTAGGCAGACAAGTTTTCAAAATGCAGTGTTGAAGTTTTTGACAAATTCTGGAACTTTAGTCAACAAACTACTTTCTTCTTTCTGAGATTATCTGGTGCATACATCTCATAGCACTTTATTAATAAAAGACAAGAATGTTTGAAGTATAAATTAGCATCAAAACATTTTGTATTTCTGAGGCAACTAAAGGTCTCCAAATAGTACCAAAAAGCTGAAGAGATATCAGAAGCTAGTAGAGCTATGCCAACTAATGCTGCTTTAAGAATCGCTTTGCCAAAGAGGGTTTTACTGAGCTGGATGGCTTTCATCTATGATGGCAGAAGGCTGAGTCGTTTTTGTTTATCACTAGTGCAAAAGAAGAAAAGAGAGATCTCTTTGGGACCTGAATGGACCTCACACATTATTTATAACCTGTCTGCATATGACTATGTCTGCACAGTTGGATAAAATTCTCACATAGAGAGAAGACTTATTTTATCCTGCTCAGGCATGACTAGAACAGATTATTCAGAATCACTCCTGGTTTTAATCATGTTGTGATTATTACTTTCAGCCAGTGGAAACTTCCAGGGCAAAAGTCTAGCTAGAACAATTGCTTAAAATTTATTTATAGTGGTCTGAGGTCTTCCTTATGGAAAAAAAAAACCAAACACAATATAAAAAGTTAACCAAGTTGAGCATTAGGTAGAAAGTCTTGAAAATTAGAAAGAAACTCTTACCTCTTTAGAGAGAATAGTTTTCACATCATGGAAAATCTTTCCTACAGATGTTCAGCCAGGCACTTGTGCAGAGAGAAAGACAAACTTTCCTCCTGGTTAGTAAGATCCTTGAGAGTCTCTGCACTGTATTGCAGTTCTCATTTTGCAATGAGACTGTCACTGAAATGTTTTCCAAGGAAATTATAAACATAATGAATCTCTTTAGAAGAATTATATATTTCTTGATACTGCACATAACCTCCATGATTCTTTCTAGTTTGTTGCTTGTGTTTGCTAAGGCACATAAAAATAGATTGATATATTCGTCTATTATTCTAGTACCATTTAGCAGTTTTGCTCAACTACCTCAGTCCTACATGCATGTCCTACATTACCTGTCTTCATACATATCTGTGTCATTCGTCACACCATTTAGGTCCTTTTATGACATCTCAGAGTAATGTTCTAAATTATTTTCTTCATATTTCTCAATGTGTTCTTTGACTGCTAAGGTCTGTATATGGTGTTTTTTGCTTGCATTGCTTTTGTAGTTTTTTCTCCACAGTTTTGCATGCACCTTTTTTTCATGTTCTGCTTATTAGAAAATATCTATTATGATTATGTTGTCAGTAATGATATTCTGAACTTGCAAAAAGCTTTTATATAAAAGTTGCTAGGTGTATTAGAAAAATCTCTTGCTATTCAAATCACAGTCCTGGAAAAAAAAAGTTTCTAAACATTTGTTAGACTGTAGGCTTATGCAAAACACTAATTGAGGGCTTCAAAATGTGCAACTGCCAAACTTACATGCTTTGTCTTCCAGATAGAACAAGGTTATGTGCTGTCTACTTAGTAGACAGTACAGTTTAAAGGTCCCAAAGTTAAATATTTGCTTGTCTTTCACTGCATATTATCAGAATGGCACAAACCTATTTCAATTATGGGAGTATATTTATGCGTGTAAGCACATGTAAGATACAGTTAGAAATATCTGGTGCAGGGCATTTAGATTTCTCTGTAATGTAGTGAATACTTCTTGTCATTATAAAGTGTTCAATGGATATCTTTATGCATTGCAATTATATTTTTATTTTCCCATTGGACAAATAATATAGAATGATTCCTAGATATAAGTGGTTGTTATATTGAAGTGAAGTGCGGGTATACTTCAAAAATAGCAAGAATTATAGGAGGAACTGATAAAGTTGCAACCATAATATTTGCTTTTGATTTCTTTGGTCACTTTATACCTGTGTCTTTATTATACTTGTTTGTAGTGACCTACTAATACTTGGAAACTGTGATGAGGTTTTCTGCTCATGTTAGTAATAATTTTTCTACAAAATAGATTATAATAGTAAATTCTATTGAAATTGTCATTTTCATTATCTTCCTCTTCTTATTGCTCTGTGTCCAAATAGTATTATCATGTCCCTTCATATCTTCTGACAAGATACATGTACTCAATGTTCTTAGCCAATGCTGTTTTATTTGTTTCTAAGGTAAAAATTGTGGTTTTCCATTGGTACTAGATCTATATGCTTCAGGGTTCAGTTTTTGAAAATGAAGTCTGCATGGCTGAAAATGGTGCCCAGGCTCCCCATATGATGTATGAAAGGGTTAAGTATCTAAATGTTGGCTACATCTGAAAAACAAACAAACAAACAAACAAACACCACCAAAAAAAACCCAACAACCAACCAAACAAAAAAAACCCACAAACCAACCCAAAACACAACATGGTGAATGAGCATCCCCTCACCTTAGGCAACTGCAAAATGTGAAGACAGTAAGAGATCTTAAATCACACAATTCTCCATGGTACTCAGTGCTACTAGGTATGAAGTCACTTCATTTGAGATATGTGCCTTGACTCTCTTCCCCAAAGGTCCGTGTTTGTGTCCTCTGCTTTTCATCCTCAAATTAAGCTGGTCTTTTTTTTCTTCCTAAGCACATCTGGAAGAGGAGCAATCATTCACTGACAGAACAGATTCAATTCTCTTTTACCCTGATCTGGCTTTGGACCCTTCAGGCAAATGGAGTGAAATCAAGTTTCTTAAAAATTGATTGAGAACTCAGACATAAATTTATTTTTAAATGGGTGCTAGATTTTTGGCTGGTATTTAAATACCCAGGATCCTTTCACAGATCTATATCGAAGCTTTCACATCTCGTATTTCTACATTAATGACATTTTATATCCTACCCCTTGCTTAATGTTAATACAAAACCACAACACAATACATTCTCAATTCAGCAGAATGAATTACCTCTGATCTATTTTTATGGCTCCTGCTGACCCATATGCTTAGTATCCAAAAACAATTATAAGCCTGATTAAAGCTTGATCTAACAAAAATAATTATCTTTAGCCTGCGTCTTTTTAATACCTGCACTTCTTTTTCTTTAATTCACTTTAGACCTTGACTTTTTCAGTCTCATTTTTTCAAGATGAAGATGACTGGTTTATCATACAACATACTACTTTGTATTTTTCTGATTATTACTCTGCCTTATTTTAATGTTAAAAATATTAAATCTCACAGGCATTCTCGTAAACTTGCCTATTAATTCCAACAGAACAGGAAGAGAACTCTTAAAATTATTAGGAGATAATGAAGATGTTAAGTCATCCTAGTATAGTAGTCTTGTGAAGAGTTTCAATTGAATAAGAAAATACAGCATATCTATAAATAACAGATACTGGAATTATAGTAAAAAAAACCTGATGTCCCAAAGCCCTGAATGGAATAACAACTTTCAGAAAAGAGGTAAGGGGAAAAAAAACAAATGGGCAAGAGCTATTTTTTCAGGAGAAATAGTATGCTGAGACCTCACTGCAGTGTAATTAGGTGGTCCCATAGATCTGATATCTTAAAAAATAATGAATAATTCTAATTTAATCTTGGACCACAAAAATATTATTGAAACACTGCACCACTTAACCACTTGGGAAAAAACTGAGTGTTCTTTAAAAGGTGTTGTAAATAAGATGCTCCTCTAAGAGCTATTGCAAAGCAGTTAACTTTCTTGGCTTACTATAGAAATTTTTCTTCTGACTGTTTTTTAGATGTCTCTTACACAGTTTTCTTCAGTATCTTCACCACGTGCATTCTTTGTCTCTTTGTTACCTTCTCCTTCCTCCAGTCTTCTTTCTTTCTTCCTACTAAGCAATTCCAGCAAAACATACATAGTTCACTTAGTTTACTTGTTTACTTGGATTTTTTTTTTTTTCACACATACCATTTTCACAAAATCTCTGAAGGAAACCTGAGCCTTGTCTTCCATAGTACATTCTACTGGGGATTTTGTTTCCTTCTCTTATTGCTGGATTCCCAAGTATCTGCCTCCAACAAGCAACACTAGTAATGAATGTATGAGAAATACGGTGTGGAAGCCAGAAATTTCCTTTTAGGTATTTGGGGTTTTATTTGTCATAAACATAGAATGTCTCCTGTGTTTCTCTGTTTTTTTCACAAAATAAAACTTTTCCTAATTTTAGACTAGACGAGACTAGACTAGACCTCCCAGTTTGGTATATCAGTGAACTTGCTAATGGTGCATTCAACACCTGCATGCAGATCATTGATAAAAGTCCTGAACAGAACAGGATTGAGCCCTGAGGAACATCACTGGTGACTGGTCACCAGCCAGACGTGACCCCATTCACCTCAACATTTTAAGCCCTGTTGTTCAGCTGGTTCTTCACCCAGCACATGGTGAACCTGTTCATCTCACAGCTGGACAACTTGTCCAGAGGGATGCTACAAAAAAAAAAAAAAAAAAAANAAAAAAAAAATTTGGTTCTGCATTAATAGAATACGAAAACCAAACACTATGAGAGAACACAGTGTTTGCTCACTTACCTATTGACACAAAGGAACAAAGACAGAAGTTGCAGGTAGCCAGGCATACCATTTGACAGGACAGGACAAAGAACCCAAATCTGCTGTATGTTGGGTTGCCCAACGATCACTTATAGGCATGCTATATCAACAAGCTTGCATACATTTGTTTGTTTGTTTTTTTCTATTTTTCTGACTTGTGTGTCATTAACTAGGATATATTTAATAACATCAACACATTATTTCCAATGCATTACAAATGAACACTTTGTTCCTGCTTACACTTCCCGTTTAAGCGAGGCATGAGGTCCTAAATAAAATGATAACCTCACATCTTGGTAGGACTATAATGTGACCACTTAATTCCTTGCTATTAGGCACTTTACAAATTTTTTTAAAAATTAAAAGAGTAAGACAAGTGAACTTGAAAATCTCTGTGTTTTCTATATATAATATGTTGTGTTGCTTTTTTATCCTTGTTTCCTGAAAATACCAATTACAATTCAAGTCAAATCAGTGGTGGCTTGCCAGCTTTAATACTGCTTATTCTTTTATCATACTTTTAATCTTGATGTAAGGTCATTAATATTTAATATAAATTATGGCAGGAATATTAAAAAGCAAATTAAACTTTTAAAAATCCACTGACTTCAATAACCTAAGTGAAACCACTTCATTGCCCCCTCTGTATTCTCAATAATAGAAACAAAAAGATATTATGCAGCAAGCTTGGTTAAGAACTTTTTCTTCTTGTATGTCTTTTGTTCCTTCAGAGTAAGGACATTTGAGAAAAAAAGTCAAGACTGCTATTTCATGGATAATTTTAGCTTGTTGCCTTCCTGTTGGTAAGGTATCTTTAAAAGTCTACACCTAAAGTGTAGTCCGTATCTTCTTTTACAGTCAGTGGGGAGAAACAGATTATTCCAAGTAACAATTTACCTCATCTTGAGGAAGACATCTAAAAAGAGTAAGGTGACTCACATCCTTTTAAGGTTTATTTCTTTCCACTGACAGTAAAGACAGCCTATATTACATATTTCAGGGGTTAACACAGATATGATGTAATAGTTCAGACACCTTCTGGCTAATTTGCTACTTTTTCTTTTTTTTTTTTTTTTTAAATCTTGCTACTTGTGTTCACCCACATCTTCTGACTAACTTCCAGCGTTTCATTCTGTACAGTTTTGTTCTCTCAAAGCTGTGATTTCAGGACTTTCACCTTCAGTTAAAAGGATTCTTGTCATGAACAAAATTGATCAGCTAAATTTTTGTATTCCACTTGAAATGAAGTACTACTAGAACCCGTTTAATTAAATGATCACACCTTTCCCTTCATTTCACTATCGTTCTGCAATGTTACAAGGATTTCATTAACATAGTAAGAGAGGCAGTTTCTAGACTGATAGTTAAGTTGAAAGATTTATTTTATATTTACAACATGGTAGGATGCTAACCTAAGTCATAGGCATTCTTTGATTTTTTAGAAAATCTTTCTAAAATGAGTCTCACAGTGAACTTACATTTATTATGTCTCAAATTAACCTAAGATTTACAGGGTATAATTCTGCTTCACTTATACTGAAAAATAAACATCATAAAAAAATGGATGTTTATCAATATTTTTGGTGTCTCTGTAAGACTCACTTCATAATTTATAAAAGGACGGGTTATAATTTTTTTTTTTTTTTTGGTTCCTTATTAAAAGCTGCCTAACTTTCAAGAAAGAATGCAATTCAGTATTTTGCCCAGGAGTGAAAGCATATGTAAATGTTCAGTTGTCAGTTTCAGAAATTTTATTCAAATATTTAAGAGATTTGCAGATTCCAAGTCTGTAATATATATTCCACAGTCACCTAATTCTGGATCAGTCATATTAATCCCATCTATAGCTGCATGTAACTGAAGCAGCCATTTAAAATAGTGGTCTAATCTTTCTTTGTAGTCAATAAGAAAGTGGCATCTCCAGAGAGCCAGTAATCTTAGGTACCATTCTTAATATAAAATGCATTCCCCCTCTTTAAGGTCTGTCCACTGCACAAAAAGGGAATTTATGCTAAACACCTAAATCTCTGTGAGATGGAAGGAATGATTTAATTGTGTACACATATGCAGATAATAACATCTGAGACACATTTGGGTGAACAGGTTGTTTCTACGCAGTTGCAAGATTCAGTACAAAGCTTAGAGAATTTACACCCTTACAGTGTAGCAGTGCAGGCCATATCAGATAACCTCAGAGAACTCAGCTCATCTCAAAAGGCACTAGATGCTAATGTTTCGTTCATGTGACTAATTTCAAAACTTTTCTATATGTCAGGGCATCTTCATCCAGAGCAATAGGCTTTGGAAGAAAAAACCTGTGGTTACCACTTCACTGTTCTTTGACTAAGTTGCTGAAAAGCAACATTTATTTAATAATCTCTAAGGAGGTAACCCTCTTTTGTCAGTGGAGTTGTCAATGAGAGAGCCAAAAGTTCATAGGCAGAAGTAAGGAACTACACAGCCCATACATACAGCTAGGTGAACCCCTGGGTAGTTACTCTGACTGTAGATGTTGCAGTGTCCTGTGAGACAGAACTCGGCTAAGATGAACTGCCTGAGTGACAACCTTCAGTCCAACCTTCAGAGGATTATTTAGATCCATGTTGTGCACTTAAATATTTTTAATGACATTGAACTCCGTGCTTCACAGAACAATTAATTATTCTGAAGAGCAGGTCACAGACATCAGTTACCTTTAGCACTCACACCTAAGAGAAGTCTATTTGCACTGTATGGTGTAGGAAAGCATTTTTTTTGTCATTTGTTTAAATAGGTATCTGGTTACTTCTACAAATTCATATGGTTGAAAAGAACGTAGAAATATGCTTTGCATTGGAACAGAAGCTGTGGCTTATGCTTTGAGACTTGCTCTGATTCGAGAAAGTTCCAGTGTGCTGGAGAAATTGAGTTATTTATGATGGTTTTCTGTTTGTAGCATTAGTTGCTATGTTGCAGTTACAAGAGCCAGTCTGCTGAACAAAGAGGTGAGTGAGATTTTTGGGATCAAGCTATACATTTTACAGAAGGTAGGGGAGCAAGTAGAATGACAGGTCTAAATTTCTATTGTTTCTCACCTTACAGAGAACAAACTTTTTAGAGTTCTGTCCCAGTCCCAATTTTGCAAAAGCTGATCCTCCACAGACACAGACAAGCTAGGAAGGAGCTAACAAGAATGTTTCGAAATAGCAGAGTATAGCTAGAACACTGTCCTCAGTTAAATGAATTGCAGTTCTAGAACACTCGGTCTTCCTGAGATACGCATTGTATTTAGTGGAAATAGATCGGCTTACTGATTTTAAAATTATAGGAATGTATAAATTTATGGATGATACTATCACATTCCTTGTGACTAAACTTGGGCAAACAAAAAAGACAACATGTCAGTGTAGTCTTATAACATATTAGAATTTTGTACTATATAATTTGCATTTTAATAACTAGCTAAAACGACATTCATTCTTTCAATAAATAAAAACCCATAGAAGAAAGTGGGTGGAATCCAGTCTACCTGATTTAAGTCCACATTTTATAACAAACTTTTACAGGCCTCTTAGGTCATTCCCAATAAAAGAAAATCTTTCCGTCGTCAAGGGGAATGAATATGTCTGGAGCAGATGTAAATTTAGGTAAACAGATTTTCCTCCAGAGACCTTCAAGAAATCTGAAGATTATGAAGAATATTGAAGCAGGGAATCCTCTATAAAGGCTCTGAAATTTAAAAGTATTTTGGGTAGTAAAGATGAAAAGGCAGATCCTACACAGTATATTTATTCCCTTCCCAAAGGAGAGCAAGAAGGATAAATACTGTCTACCCTGAAATTTTTTGATTCCCTGTTGGCTTCCAAGGAAGAAATATCAAGAAAACTGTGATTCACTTTTTTCCTTGAGATGTTTTCTCAATGGTGATCATAAAGTTTGTTCATTATCCAAGGCAACATCCTTATAATCACTGTCTAGTCCATAATGATTAAATTTATAGAAATCCAGTACAGAGACATGTGAAATAGCTCTGGAAGAAGTGTAAACTGGTGAGTTCCTGTGAAAGCCTCATATACAATAATTACTGTGCCAATGCTGCTATGAGTAAAAATTACATATGGAATTTAATAATATTTGGAAATCAGAAAAATAGGTTAAAGAGCATTTTAAAAATCTTTCTTTTTTTTTAAATTTTTTTTTATTTTGTTCACTGTGGAGAACCATTATATACTTATCATGAAGTAAAGATTTGATGCATAGTGTACTGAAGCGGTTTGGATACTTAAAAGGTTAAGGTTTTCCTGTTGATGAAGACGCTTTTTAGACAATTCAGAATTGTTAAAATCTGTCTCTTCTGGAAAAAATTTATTAACAACATACTGAAGGCATTTGATATAATGAAGAGTTTTGAGTCATTGGTTATTTTCAGATCAGGTTTTCAAGCAAAATTGTACAAATAGATCAAAAGACAAAAAATACAATATCCTTGGATAGCCCTTATTATTTTAGTGATTTTTTCTCCTCCATTTAAATGAAAACCTAATTTGAGTTGTAAATCGAATTTAACCTAAACATTATAGTACAACTCTGTAAATCCTCTAGAGACCATTTTTAAGCAAATCTTGAGGTTACATTGTGTGAATAAAATGATAAAGTAGTGTAGCACAATAAACTCTTGCATGTTTTATGTTACATTTTTAAAACAGTAGGTGGAAAAATTAAATAGGAATTCCAAAGAATTTGAGTAAAAAGAGAGAAAATGCTCATGTCTCGTTCTATGAGCTGTGTGTAAGAGGAGCTATTGAAATTTAATGCATTAGAGACATAATCACAGAAAAACTGCAGTACGGTGTATTCCGTTTGTGCTCACTTTTCAAATAGCTCCCTGTGAGCTTTCTGCAATCAGTCACTTTAACTCTTTCCACCATCTGCATCAAAGTCATAGTTGCATAGCCCTTTTGCTTCTTTACTGAGTTTGACACTTCTAGTACAGCTATAACAATGAACTTCTGAGTAGTAGGTTCTTTATATATCTGTCCCTTCTTTTGTATTGTGTCTTTCTCTGATTTCAGTGAAAACATTGTTTGTCTTGAAAGTGTTCAGCATTTTTGCAGTAAGGTTCTTTACCCAGACCCATTTTTCTTTACCCACAAAGCTGATCTTTATAAAGCACTTTGCATGCATGTTACAACACACTGAGTTCACAGGCAGCTCATATTGCTATCTGACTTACAGAATCTACACACCAAGATAAGTCCTTTGAGTTCATTTTATTGAAATAAAATGCTTCATTGGGGTACTACAAATAGCAGCGTCAAGATACACATAAAGGATTTGAAGTTCTTCTAGTTATTCTCATCAGTGATCAGAAGTAAAGTACAATGAAAACAGCAATGCATTCTGATGGAGGTATCACTTGCATCCATGAGTGCAATTCTCTTTTCAGATAATAACACTAATAGAGAATGTCAAAATGATTGTTAGTGACAGGGCTCTGTGTTCAACATTCCGAATTCTGCAGTCATATCAAGGGTGCAGCAACTGTAACTGAATACGCTGGTTTTGTTCTCATGGCCAGGCTAGGTTACTGGCCCAGAAAGTGATATGAAGATTATGATATACTGAGGTCTTCAGGAAGTAGGAGACACACCATAATGAACCTGTTTGTCTATGTGTGTGTAACTCAGTAGGGATTCTTTCTGTGTGATGACTATGGAATTGACACTTCTTCCATCCTGTTTGGACACTCCTTTTCTGAAGGGTTACCTCTCACTTCCTGCTTGAGGCATGCTTGCTTCTGGATCCTTCTGGAATTTATTTCAGATACCACATCTAAAAGCACTATCAGCTGTCAATGTCCCCCAACAAGCAAAGTATGCATCTGGGTAGAGTCCTTCAGTGCACCTCCTCAGGGCTGCTGATAGTGGCTTTACTACATCAGAAAATGCCCTGGGAATAATTTCTTTTTGTTTGGGCAATTATTTTTTCCTGTAGATCATCTGCACACGTCAACTACTCTGCAACCTCCTCAGAATGCTTTCACTCTCTTTCTTTGTCACACATACACAGACACACACACCTGACCCACAGGGCATCAGCCAAGTATTTTTTTTAGATAACCTCTGTTTTTTTAGCCACATGAAATAGCAGCAGATTCTTAAAGCTCTGGATTCTCATTCCATGGAAATTAACAGTTGATATCCTTAGGGAATTCTAAATTTCTTCTTCCATGTTCATTTTTTCTTACGACAAACATTATTTTGTACGTGATATTTGTCTCCTATAGTAATACCTCTGCATATATGGAAGATATTGCTTTTCCATTCACATAGAATCTAATATTTTCTGAATTCCCCACCCCCTGTCCCTTTCCCTGCTCTCCTTCAATATCTGCCCTGCTCTACTCCACCTCAGACAGGGACCAATAAATGACATAAACTAGTAGAATTTTGTAGTAAGATAAAACCATGTAACAGTTGGTAAAGATGTTGTCCTTTCTTATTTCTAGCTGCTCACTACAACTCCTTTGTTTAGTGATCTCTGTGTCAGTTTTATTGCAATATGATCTTAGCTGATCTACAGCACAAGGATTGTCTTTAAAAGACACAGCAATAGTCTAGTTTTTATTAGACTTTTCTTTTACCTTCTTGCCCATTTGAAGCTGGTATTCAAAGTTTTAAAGAGCCTTGTGTACTTTTAGTTCATACTTAAAAAAAAGTCATGTACTGGTGATTATTCCTGATTTGCCCCATAACAATCTCATGATTACTTCACCCGAAATAAATAAATACTTTATAGATCACTTTGCCTCTTACCAAGCAAGTCTTTGACTCATTAAGATAGAGAATCATGTTTTCTCAACAGTCATCCTTCTAAACCCCTGACTCATATTCCTGATTCAGCAGTGGTCAAATTTCAATAAGACATGTAACACACGCTTCTATTTTGTCTATCCAGTATTTGGATTGATAGGTAACTTCTAGAGGTTTTGGAGCTATGGGTTCAAAGTCCTTTTAGACAAAGAGAACTGAACCCTACAACTCCTCCTGAGAAAGAAATGGCCTCACTGCTTTATTATTCTGCAAATTAATTGGGCATTGTTTCACTGTGGTGGATGCAATATCAGGTGATATGCAATGGCTTGGCTTGGCTTCCAGCTGCTACTCCAAAACAATGCATATAAATTCTGTGTTATACCTGTCACACTTGTATGAGTGTCTCAGATACCCGAAGGCTTTTCAGACAGACCCAAATGAAGGGTGAGGTATTTGACTTAGCAAATGAAGGGACTCAGCTGGTCATGGACAGCAGTAAAACACTTGGAGACAAAGAGCTTTAGTGTGCCTCACACACTTGAGACAGCACAGCTCGTTTTTACTGGCATTAGACTCTTAAATTTTGTATAAATATCCTTTTTGACACTTTGTGTTTATTATGTGTCTGCCTTAACTTTCAGCTAGATGCCTTTGGTGGGAGAGAGAAGCATCCCTGAAAAACAAAAGCACAAATTTGAAAATATTATCCCTTAAACTGGTTGTTCCTTCGTGTTTTAGAATACATTATTTTAGCTTTCAGATCCAGATAACACTTCTTTTTTTCTCCCTCACCTCCCCCCATACACATAAAAGAAAAAACCTCTCACTTTCTATTAATAAAGCTGAATTGTGAATATTTCTTCAGATTTTTGCTATAAACCATGCATCTTCTGTAACTGATATGAAACTATTGGTACATGGATAATTAAAGTGCTGTATTAATCACTGTTGGGAAACTTGAGGAATGATTAAGGCAAAAATTGGCTAATTTCACAGTTTAACTGTGACATAAAATTTTCAATAAGGGTCATTTATATTGCTGAAAATATTCCTAACTTTTTTTTTTGTCAGTGGAACAAAGTAATAAGAAATATTAATACTGGCTCTCAAATGACCTATAACTTATTCTTTTAATCAAAAAGTAAATACAGAATATTACATAATTCAATTCTTGAAAAAAAACGAACATTTTACTGGATGAAAAGCAGATATATACAGAATTCTTCCTGTCTGCTACTACTCCTGCATCCAAAAAACAAATGCTTAATGTTTAATAGACCAAATGTAGGAAATGAAAACTGTGTCTTGGTCTTTTCTTTGTTCTTCTCCCTGCAGTAGAATCAATGTCTAAATAACCTGTTTCTACTAAACAATGCTGGACTCCTGTGGTGGAACTTGTGGAATCCTGTTGGTCTTCCTGTGTTTTTACCACACATTTTATATTTGCTTTATGAAGCCAGCTGCTGAATGCAATCTTAGCTCTACTTGACATAAGGAGTTCTTCTGCCCCCTGCCATTGCTGCCCAAAAAATCATTTATTTTTGTGAACATTTATTGCAATTTACTTCTTTATTAGAGCATCCTTCAAGAAGAGGAACATTAAAACTCAGTTTAAGAAAAGACGTTCAGTAATAGCTGTATAATGAGGCTGAAGTGCTTAACATCTTCCTGAAACTAAATGTAGTCCTACTGTCAGAGTGGTTCTAGACTGAAGGGCCATTTGTGCCAAGACCAGAGGAAAAAATGCAGATCTCAAGCCACAAAACAAGCTGTTCATTCCTAGGAGAGCACTCAACAGTGTAGGCACCATTCATTGTCGTAGCTACCCACTAGCAGCAAGAGAATTGAATGAGACGAGAGAGGAAAATGTGAGTTGTGGTTTTGTTGTAATTCCTCCAATGCTGACCAAATCCTCCACCACTTTAGGGTTAAAATCGTGCCCATGTTTAAACAAAGGAATAGGATTATAGGGGCATAGAAAGGGGAAAAAAGACAAAGACACACGTGAAGGGAACACCATGATGAGATGCCAGAATGGAGTTTTGTAGTTTCAAGAAAACAACTCTATTCTCCAAATGAAAATAAATGTATGTAGAGCTAGAACAGATTAGTCAAAACTGTCAAAATGTGCCCATTCAAATCTCTATTAAACCCCTGTGTACAACCTTCATCATGTTACAGGACTAAGAGTACTCCACTGTTGGGCAAGGTGGATCTTGGTTCTAAATCATTCCCAAATTTGATAACTATAGTGGCCAGAATGTAGAGAAAAAAAATAGCTATAACACAAACCCCTTTATTTGTAATTAAATACTAACCAGCACTTGTTTATTTTTCTCATAGTTGAGTAAAACAGCTATGTTTCCAATTGTGTAAAGATGTATTTATAGTTTTGTTTTGATGTTTATTGATAGGTCAAGATAAGTATAAATAAGTATTGGGGTTTCATGGAGCGTGTGCGGAACAATGTAATTTGCAAAATCATTGCATTAACAATTTTATTATTTCACCCTGATGTATCTCTTGTTTCTCAAAAAAGTTTTATTTTCTTCACAAATATAAGCAGGAATACAAGGTACATACCAACACTTTAGGTACAGAGCAAGAGAGATGGAAGATGTCATTACTAATACATTTTGTCCCTATTTACAGGCTTTTTCAGTACCTCATAGAGGCAGCTATCTGAACAGTGGTCTTCATGAATGGACCTACAAAGCATGAGCTTCATCTCATGTAACTTAGCCGCCTAGAAATGAAATTCTGCTCTAGAGCCAGTGGAAGAAGATAAATAGGTGGAAGGCGCTTATCTCTGTCCATTGACCACCTAAGGAGACCAGTGACTGGCTCACACTGTCTGACTTTCAGGCAGCACTGGGTGAATTAAACCCAAGGTACATTAAATCCAGATGGAAATTCTGATCAGTGTCTACTAGCTTTGAGGCCATATGTTTTGTCAGAGTACTTCTAACTCAGCACAACGGCAAATGGTAGCAATAAACTAAGTGCTAGCATTTTTACCAAGTTTATCTCTGATAAGAAGTTTGCAAGAATATATGGGACAGACATGTAGGGCACAGGCATTTCTGAGCTCCAAATTCCTCTGCAACAAACAGCAACCACAAAAAGACAGAAACTGAAACAGAACCAAGGACAGCACAATCAGCAACACGAAAAGGAAAGAGTCAGAGCCTGAGGGAACATACAAAAAACTTAACATGGTCAGCTGCTTAGGTAGCAATTCTAACAGGAACAGCAGGAGCAAAATTTTTCCCTACTGCTATTCAGGAGTATTTAGCAAATATTATCCACTCTTACGTAACAGACATTACCCACAAAAAAAAGAGATGATCTGTTAAAAATTCCACATACTTTTCCTTGATTCTTCGCAGTTTTGGAACCAAGGTTGCACAGTTGTTGTTTCCTGGTTTCAAAAAGCTAGATGGCACATGAAACTTATAAATGCTTGTGCTCTGAATTATCTTTTTTTTTTAATCCCATCTACTTTCTTTTCCTCACACCTTCCACCGCACCCCTCAAAATAGAAAAGAATTAAAAAGAAAAAATGCCTCCTACTTTTTATGCAAACATTTTGTAGTGATTTATGTCACAGCAGCTGCTCTCAAGCCCAAGCTGATAGATAGGACACAATATGACATAAATCCTACATGGCAAACTTATAACTGCTGCATTCAACTAGTATTATACTGTCAATTTCACATGGATGTTATATAAGAAGACTAACCCCTTTTGGCAGATGCGAATTTTTATATTATCCCATTTTTTTTTTTCACCTTCAGTCCTGATTTGGGAATCTGTTGCAATCTTTATTATTGATGACTTGATTTTGCCTTTCCTACTGTTTGACTCCTCATTCCCAAGGACTTTCTCTTCTGTCACTGTAACTTTGTCAGTTTGTTCTCAAAGCTGCCAGTCCAACAGACGTCCCTTCATGCCTTCTCCTCTACTGTTAAACCAAACTGGCCCAAACAGTTCAGTCTTTGTGGTAAAAGAAATAATGACATTTCTATTGTGCTTCTCCATTATATAAGGTCTCAGGGAAATGACAAGACGTCAATGGGTGGGTGATGTTGTACATTGATCTCAGGAAAAAAAAAAAAAGATCTCCGACGGCACTAAGAAAAACTGAATAAAACAAGTAATACAAACACACAGCAGAAAAATGAGAAACTAACTCACCATGATATTTAAGTGAAAGTCATGGATTTTTCTAGATTGAGAGTTCGAAGATTCTAAGAAACAGGTCAGAAACTCAGGTCAGCCCCAAGCCCAGTTCTTTCCTCAGTTTTGTGCTTCTTTCTAAGGTCAACACTGGCTATTTGTAATATTTATTTTATAGCTTTATAGTTGACAATGTTTCCAATAAGGAGAACCAACTGCTGTTGAACATTTTTTTTGTTATTAGTTAACCAGGAAAAATCTATTCCAAATCCATTCCCTTGTGCTAAATTTTTTCTGTAAGTATATCTGAAAGCTAAAGGGGAGGCTCTGAATTTTAGCACACTGGATAAAACATAACAAAATGGCAAAAATCAATAAACAGGATGAGATGGTCATTGTTATTCCAAACTTGTTTCTTCAAATTGACAGTTGTTAAGCCTTTTTAAACTAAATTGAGACCCAGAGTGGATGACATACAATTGACTAGAGCTTATCACATGATAGGGATTTTCTTTTTAGGCTCCTGTGAATTTTGTTGTGATTTGTAAGCAAAATTTAGATGCAACTATAGTATTGTATCAAAACCTATACTCTCTAATGTCAGTGCAAGGAAAAAAGTGGTCAGTTTGTTCTTTTGGTGACTGGTGATGCTTCTTAAATATGACTTAAATATATTTGACTAAGTACTGAAGGAACAATATTTTTCATAATTGGAAAGGTTGGTGGGCATTGATTAGTTCTAATATCCCTGTTCATGCTACTTAGCCTTTAAAAAGGACTCCCTAGTACTTTGTGAATCTATAGTGCCAATAAGATTTTTCAGACAATGTAAAATTTCTACCCTCTCAACATTGCTGCATTATTAAGTCACCCTAAATGATTTGTAAGCTTATAAAAAAGGTTTAAATTTCCCCACAATTAAGAATAATTCTCTTAGCTGAAAACGTGTGCTGGCAGGAAGGGGAGTGATAAACCCCCCAGGGTCAAGTTACATTTCTGTGTGCATGTGTCCGTGCCTCCCCAGGAGAGGCACAGGTGGAAGGACTGTGCCAAGGATGCCAAGGGAGACAGGTGTAAGCAAGTCTATTTGTCCCAGGGCTCCGAGTATTGCACTGCTACTCTCTCTAGTCTGCAGGTAGGAGATTATGGCTGTAGGGGAACTCTGTATTCTGGATTGTACTGCATCTGATATTAACAGATGTTTTACACAGACCATCTACCTTTTTAATACCTCAGTAATATTGTTATCTAAAGAAGCCCTGAAAAGCCTATCTTACATGATGCAAAAAAAGTGAATGTCTTAGTTTTTTTTTTAGTTTTCTTTGAAGATAGTGGTAAAAGTGAAAGAAAACAAACTCGGCATTGCAAGAGATTTACATTTCCCATTAACTGACCACTTGGAGCTCAGCAATATGCAGCATTTAATCACCACCCATGATTTGTGAAACACTGTGAATACGTTTACAGCAAGAGAACGGGTTTTGCTTGTGGCATTAAGAAGGCCAGAGATAAGCACTCTGCATCAGTCTGGTATAAAGACTAAGACCATGATGTCAACAAAGAAAGAGCTTCTTAACAACATATGTGGTCAGCCAAAAAGCTGCACATAGGATCTGCTACAGATCAGGCTATAAGCTCTTGGTGTTCCCGAGTCCTTTGTGCACCAGTGGCCAAGTCAGGCAGAGCTGCAGCTGAGATTTCTGTCTGACAGCTGGCTTTCCCACACAGCTGGTTGTGCAAAGGTAAATTCCCTAAAGAGATGTAAAGATGTACGCAGCTAGTCAGTTGGGTTTAGGTAATAGTCACTGCTGGGATAATTTATAGTTTTCAGTTTTTCTCAGCATTACTGTCATATCAGATCTCAGAAATTGTATTAAGTCATAGGCTGACATGAGTACAAATAATTTGCACAGAGCATGAAAGCAGAGTTGCAAAAAAACTTTAATATTGTTGAGTTTCATTTGAACTTTGTCTTCACGCTAGTTTATAGGAGTTAATTCTTATCCCTATTTCTAATAGACAAAGATTAATTGGTCCCCTTTATCAGAACACTTGGCTATTAGGAATGTTCTTCTCTCACACGTATCTTCCATCATAGAGTGCAGTCGCTCAATAAAAAGATGTGCTCCAAACCAGAGCACCCATTTTTCAATATAGCAGTGTACAGCAACAGGTTACTGCTTTTGTAAAGCTATTACTTTTTCTGTCAACATGACTGCTACTAGAAGTTGTCTCATTAGACAGGATAAATTGGAACTGCAGAAGAAAATCTGACCAGGCAAGAAATTAAGTTTTATTATATACCTGTATATACCTAAACAAACGCCCATATATGTACACGTGTGGGCACACATACAAGATAGTATGACTGAAAGAATACTTGTAAAATGGGTGGTAAGGTACTCAGGTGGATATGACATTTCTGAAACAGAAATAGTTGTTATCTGCATATGGACAGATTGACAATGTAAGTATAACTTCAGCCCTATCAGAGGCATTAAAGTAGACAGTAAAGTAAAAATACCTATGTGTAGATATTTTGGGTGTAGTACGGAGAGGTAAGAACAGAAAAATAAAAACACATTTTCTAAGAAAAGGAGAAAATAAAATTATATTAAATAATGTTGTAGATGTGTCATTTCAGTACGAAGTCTGAAAGATGGGTCTGCGACATAAAAATAAACTTAAAAATTTGAGGAGTACTTGATTTCCCTATGAAAGCTAGTTTAATCATGTAATTTCCTCAGTGACAGAGGCATTAGAATTGTAATCCCTGAGGGTACACAGATGAAGAGTGAAGTGAGCCAGCACTGAAGTTCTGGCTTGGGTTGTCATTCATAATTAAGTCTACAAGTGTCTGGTTTGATTGCATGTTGAGCAATGGTTCAATCTGCTTTAAGTAGTCATCCAGCAAAAGAGATTTCTCTGTACAAGATATTTGGGGATTGAGAACTACCAAGGTAAGCTTGTATCTTAATCTTCATCTGACCACTGATTCTACTGTATATGAATACAGACAGTTTACATAAGTATAAAGTTGCAGGATACATAAATGAATAGGCCTTTACTGTATTCTGAATTTTCCCACTCAAAGCAATATTTGTGTATATGTACAAAAGCATTTTCATGCACAACCTGTCAACCTGTCTATACAGACACATACTTTTCCCCACCATTCCGGTTTGGTTTTATTTGCATCTGTCAGTCTTCATACTTTTTCATCATTTTGTGTCGCTCTATAATAGCTTCTTAAAACAGCTGTGTATTTAGATATATGTAGTTATTATCTACATTGAATGATCAATGTTTCTATCTTTTCCTAATTCATTACCAGATAGCTACATTGCTGGTGCAACCTGTCAGCATCAAGTAAGCTCTGCAAGACTTTGCTAGGCAGAAGCAATGTACTGTTGAGATATACATATTTCAATCCATTGGTGCTATGTGTTCCTTCCACTGTATGGAGCATCTCATGAGGAAAGAAGTAGAATCTTAGCTAAGTTTACAAGACAGCTAAAAGAAGTAAGAAAGTGTATTGTCCTAGATCTTGAGCTGATACAGATACTAGTGCAGTATCACTCAAGCATTTGAACAGTGCAAATGTGCATCAAAATTAAAAGCATTGTTGAGGGTGGGTGTTTCATATATGAAAGAGAGGGGTAGATTTTATTGGGTGGTCATTTATAAACTAAAATAAGTTTTATCTGACTATGTCTATCCACTCATTGGTCATAGCCAGGCTAATTTAAAATCAGATACTAAAGCACACAAGCTTAGAAGATATAAATCATAAATTTTAGAAGTCAATCAGTGATGCAACTTTATGATTTCATGCATTCTACTTGGAAGAGAAATAACCATTCTCTCTCCATTATACTGATTTACATCAGCAGCATATCTAATTCAAATACTTGTGATCTTGTCTGAGGAGGTTCTTGATATCATGGTTTTTTAAGCTATGTATAAACTGCTTTACCAGTATAACATATGGGGCACAGTGGCTGCATACAATGATTTATTGCCATTAAGATGTATCTTGATGATTCTGTTGGCACTCTTCATTTTAAGTAGAAGGAATGAAACGCTATCAAAAACTTAAATTACCTATATAGTGTTACTAACCCGCTGTTCTTGCATGAAGCATGGGACTCATAGTCTGCAAATTCTGCCACTTTCATAATTACATTTAAGTAGATCTTAAAAGCAGCAGCAACAATAGAACTCACCTTTTCCCCTCAGCAACTAGAAGATACCTAGGACAGTTAAGGTCACATTTTTGAACACAATTTCAATACAATGATGTGGGAACAAGAAAACTGGGCCAAAACCAAAATGGCAGCTGCAACCACCATATCAAAGATAGGCAGCCACCTACAAAGAAAAAGCAAAATAGACAGCATCTCCCTACAGAAGGTATTCATGGCAGAGGTGCTCTAAACTGTTAACATTAAGGGGTTATCTTTGACACCTTATGGATTTGAATTTTTTGGAGGAATTCACCAAGGTCCATGTGAAGATTAAATATGAGAGTCCTTATACTTGTGGGTCATAGTTCGTAGTTTTGTAGTTGAAGTTCTATCTGATATAAGGGATTTTTGTAACATTTATTTGTTTGACTCCAGACTGGCATTTTTCTTTGGGACTGTTACATCGCTGTTACAGTTCCACATTAGCAGAAGCTGTGGGAGCTCCTCAGGAGACAGAGGTCTGGGTACTATATGGCTTTCCATGTGCTGGGTTGTCCAATCTGAAAGAGGGCAAGTCTGTATTGGGAAGGTGCTTAGGAATCCAATGGATACTGAAGATTTGTCTACTTGGTTTTAGCAACCTGAGTGTTTGCTTGGCAGTGATTCACACATCTCCTTTATGTACAATTCTTCTTACATTTTACTGTTGAATCCTCTCATTGATTATGTAAAGTGAGTTTGCGCTTCTCATTCTTTTGTTAGTTCTATATCTACAAATTCTATATTGCAAACCATTATTGTTCCTGGTTTCATCTCTGCTTCTTAGAGCAGTTGTCAGTACAATTGAGGGCCATCATATGATGAGCTAACTTCCATGGAAATTAATATAGTAACTTGGTGTTAAAAGGTGAGATTTATCCTATGGAAGAACATAAATTCTTGCCAGATGGTACTTTGGCAGAGCTTTGCTTTTTGGAGTGCGGGAAGACCTAAGTAATTTTTGCATCCAGCTGCAGTTACAGTGGGAAGCTGTGCAATGTGATTTCAGGGAGCAGCAGGAATGGGGTTGCCCCTGGAGGCAGGGCTGGGGTCTTTCCAGTGAAACCCCTGGGGCTCAATGGGGGCCTGGCCTGGGGTCCCAGTCAGAGCTTGCCCTGAGCTCTGTGACCCACAAGTGGGGTTGCCCAGCCAGACTGATTGGGAACATGCAGTCCTGCCAGTGTCCTCCAGGTCCTGACACATGGACTAACAGCTTATCTCAAAAAATAAGTACATTTTTAAACTACCAGGCTAAGGATCTTATTCCACCAGTGAAAGCATTATCTGATAAAAGGCAATAATAATCTGAAGAAACACATTCAAGTTCAAGGATTAGCTTGTGTTTATTCTAATAGTTTTGATAGACAAGAAACTAAACAGAAACATTGGATTATAATGGTTCATAAAGCTGCTTATGAGTGGATAGTTCTATTTACTAAATATATTACTACCTTTTGTTGCAGATTTTTTTTTTTTTTTAATTTGCTGGTCTCCTTGTCTAACAAATTGCAGTTTTCTTTCTAGAAAATACCGTATTTGATCAGCTTGCAAAATGTTGGCTATAATATTTCCAAATACTTCAACCTTTCCAAACCAATATTTTCGAAGCTGAAAATGCAAATGCTGATGACACACTATTAGAAGGGTACTTTATGCCTTACATTTATAGCTAGCTACAGTAGGGTGTAACTGTTCTAAGGATTAAGATCCCATACAAACACATTAAATTAAAATGTAAAGCAGATTTGTAGCTGTGCTTATGATGGCAATTACTTCTTCCACTTATTTGCTAAAATCCAGGCAACAGACACACCAGTCCACTTAATCTAATGCTCAATTAGCAAAGCAATACATGCGTTGTCAGCCTCTCTGTAAGCAGACATGAAGAACAGTCAAGAACGATACTCTGAGCTCCATATTTAGGCCTTGTCATTGCATTAATGTTTTACAGATTTCAAGCTCTTTGCTGAAACAGGGCAAGTTCATATAATCATGGACCATGAAATACGTGACTACAGTTAACAGTCTTTTCAGGGGAGAGAAGTAATTTCCATATGAAGTGACTGTTGTAAATTTAATGAGTTTCCAAATAGTTGCAAGACAAGATAAAGTAATTTTATAGTAGATTTAATGTTTTAAATGAGAGAGTCTTCTTGCAGATGCTTGCTTCGCTGTTCTTTTTAAATCACCATACCAAATAATGACCAGGGATAGGAAGATATTTATTTTGCTGCCACAGAAAACATACCAAATGAAGAGTGAGTCTTTACATTGTATAAAGATGTACAACCACCATGAAAAATATCTGAATTTCCCAGGGGCAATTTTTTCTATCAGAAATTTGATCCATGACTCTTCCTATTTCTTTGACGTTGTTTACACTGCATTAGAGATTCTCTTTCCCCCACAGGCATCAAAATTGTATTAATTTTGAATTTCTACACAAACATAGGTATTTATATTTGTCACTGTTCTTATCATGCAGAAATATGGAACTTGTTTCCTTTTATGGCAATAAATTATGATTGAGGGATGGCAAGGATATTTTTGCAATTTCCCAGTCAGTAGTTTATCATGGTTTTATATGTAGATTCCCCTCCCCTATTGTTATAATGGCAAATATGAAATAGCTTTCAGTGACATTTTTTCACATGGGCTTTTGAAACCCATTTTTTTCTGGACATGAGACAAGGAATTCTTCACACTTTCAAATCAAGTTGAAAATCTTGATTCTTCTTGGATGTATGCAAGCTTTGGCTGTGTCTGCAGCCTCCCATTATTCATTCTCTTGTCTTTATTTTGCTTCTCTTCCAGTTCTGAGATTAGAACGACAAGGAACAAAACACTGCAAAATAACTTGTTTTCAAGGTTTTCTGGTTGAGAGAGATACCTGCATAATTCATGAGGAAACACTTCCTGCAGTAAAATGCATGTGGTCAGACCTTTCATCCTGGGAGGAACCCCAGTGTTCTCAGGGAGATTCTGGGTCTGTTTAAGAATCTGCCCAAGCTGACTGAACTGCAGACTGGAAGGGTTTGTTATCATTACTCATTATATTTGAATAGATTGACTAAATTCAGATAAATATCTGAAATTTCACCGGCTAATCAGAGATAAATAAGGCCTCAAATCCAGTGAGATTTAACCATTATCGCTGATTAGCTTTTTTATTATCACGTTGAAAAGGACATAATGGAACTGCTTTGGCAAACAACTGTTTCCTCTGTTTACAGTGACCCTGTGCATCACATCTGGGTGATAAAAATATTTTATTATTTGGTAGAGCTTTATTAAGGCTTAAGAAATATGATGTGATTGTTCAGATCGAATAACTCACTTCTGAAATTTAAAACAACATCATAATAGTAGCATATATAAATTCTTGTAATGTTTGTTACTAAATGTAATACATTTGTCTTATGAAATTAGACAGCAATCAAGTTATGATGTAAAAATCCTCCTTCACTTACGGTACAGCATATCACTGCTAATTATTATCCATACAGTACAAAGCAGATAAGTTCTTCTCCCTGTTTCCAGATGGCAAAGATAGAAGGTAATTGTAATGGCATGACAGCTACAACACATACAAAAGAGTAATAGTAAACAAGCCATATTTTATGAGAGCTACACTGATTTAAAGGTAAAAGAGCCTTTGAGAAACTAGTGATTGATAATTGTCAGGTATTTTTACTGATTAACTATCTACAAAATATGTTGTAAAGACATGGAAATATAAGATCTATAAGCTCTAGAAAGATTCAGTGTTTTGACATGTAAAACAAAAAAAAAAAAGAAGAGAAAAACAAATTACCTTCAGTTTTGTGTTATGTGAGACAGAAATATATGTGCAAGTTCAAATTTTGCTGGATTTTGGGGGACGGATGTTAGGAGAGTTGATCTGACATATTCTGACAAGGAGAAATGATAACTGAATATTACAGCATCTAGACCTCTAGACAATATGATGTGCCCATTATGCAAGAAACCTGCTGTTGATTTCTTAGTCTTCTACATGATCTTTCTCTTGCTATTTAATGCATAGTTGCATTGTCTCCTCTCTTTGTACATCTACATAATATGTTAGTAATATAGATTCTGGCTTCTAAACATATACTACTCAGCAGCGTATAGCTCAGAAGGTGCAATTAGACTAGCTCCATTAACTTTTCTAGCAGCTGAGGATTTAGCCCACATTATTTATTATCTTCATCAGGCTATAAATTACTTTGGACCCATATGTTTACACTAGTGATAAGGGCATTGCATAGATATAGAAAAGGCTCTGCCTGCAGCTTCTGTTTCACCACAACCCCCACCATGTAAAGTCAGAGGCATTCTTAATAAGAATATGTGCCCCAGGTCTTCCAGGCTCATGCTGTTTTTCGGATGTTAAATGGAGTAAATCACAGCAGCAATTCAGTGTATCCTTTACAGTGATCACCCATCTCCCCAGTTATTACAATCTCTCTGTGTTAAGGAAGTCCCCTGTTGCCCAGATCACGTAGCAGACAGAGAAGAAAGGGACACTCCATTGCTCAGATCTCTCAAGATGAGAGAGATGCCCTGAAAATATCATTCCAACCTTGTAAAAATGCTCTAATCATTCTCCTCCATAGAAACAGAACTAGTAGTAACAACTGCTTGTTTCTTTTCTTATTTAACAGGCATAGGTCTTCTCAGACAGATGCAAGTCAGACACATTTGGAAAACTTCAGTAAGCCCCTGGGTATGAAGGAAGCTGTACCATGAGAGAATGATTTTCATTGAAAAGCAAGAGGAGCACAGGGCAAGAGAGATGAGAGAACACCTCACAGTTTCTCAGAGATTAAAGAAAGAAGATGAGGCAAGAAAAGGGGTACAATGGAAGAGTGCTGCTTTCCTATACAAGTGGACAAGAAGATGCACCAGTAGCTGATAGAAGTGAAGAGATGTGTCCCAGATAGAAAGCATATTCAATCAACTCAGCTTCTTCTATTTCTTTCTCTGTCCTTCCTTACTGCATCTGCCTCCAGGATGACTAATCCAAACTTAAAGACTGCAGGGAGCGTGATTGACTGAAAACTCTTTACTTGAATGTTTGTTGCTCCTTCTTGCCTCATTCTGAAAATTGCAAGGCTGAACTTCTTAATCCTAACAACCAGACACAGAACAGTGCCAAAATACTCCTTTCTCGAGGATCCCCCAATAACCACCTAAAGACTGGCTAATAAATCAAATAAATGACTAAGAAAAGCAAGACTGTTCTCTGACCCTGACGCCAAGTAGCACAGACATGAGATACATACATTGTGCCTGGGTCTCCCCTGTGTCACGTGCATTTTTCCTTTGGTGATAAATCATGAATAATTTTTAATTACTCTTCAGTTCAAAGTGCATGAAATAACACATGAGTGGAATACATACATACATAACCATGAGTGGAATAAAGAGTCTAGATAGGGATCTACGTATCATCCTTTCACAAGAAATAGTGCCCATCAAATGAAATGAGCAGTACGCAGATTCAGAACAGACAAAAAGACAGTATTAAACCTGTGTAATTACTTGACAAAATTAAAGTTGAGGGGTGCCAAATGTTCACACTGGCTCATGAGGAGACTGGGCATCGACTTTTAAAAGAGTTAATAAATGTCTTTATGCACATTCAGCAGAGGAAGTTCTCTTAACTGAAGAAAGCTGTACATTGGGAGTGTGTTGGGTTGTGGATGGACAGTTACATATGTGTGTCTTCCTTTAACACTTCCTTTATGTTCCTGTTTACAGCTGTGTCCTTGTTGATTTTCTGCCTAAAGACAGGCACCAGCCCATTTCTGGGAGCAACAGAAAAATGAGCAATATCCAGATGATTATGGCAGATGATGAATCGAGATAACGAATAAAAAAAAATAAATAAATAAAAGAATGAGCTGGAATGGAAGAAAAGGATAAAATGGTCATAAATGTAACAAGGCTGGAGAACATCGAGTAGGTCACAACAGCTCACCCTCTTCCGTGAAGGTCCAAGGAATTAGTGGCTGTTGCCTTGGATGGCTCTGCCTGGACTGATGACAAGGATTACGGAAAGATTCTTATAGTTTCCATGATGTCCCACATCGTCCAGCTCCATCATTTTGGTGGAATGGGTGACTAGCTGGGCCAAGAAATCATTAAAGGTCTCATAACTTGACAAGTTCTCAAACATAGCAGGTATAAATAAAAAGATTACAGGAGAATTAGATATTCTACTGTCATCTTACAAATATTTAGGCACTTATTCTGTTCTGTAATCCACTAACAGACTTCATAAACCATGAGGAAGGCAAGTTAACAAACTTTTCTTAATAAGAGTGGCAGTTGTTTCATTATCAATGTTCATGTTTTTGTCTATGGTGGCAAATTAGTCTTTCTGCAAATAAGAAAACAAATTAGTGCTCCTAAAGAAACAGCATTGCCATTTGCTCTCCCAGTGTACATTAGCTAGGGTTTTCTTCCAGCAAGACAGTTTCCAGTTATAAATTCAAGCCTTATACTGAAAAATGATAGAAATGTGGGTCTCTGAAGTTCTGCCAATGCAATTAGATAACTCCATTCCCATGTGCCAAAACACCACTAGAATTTTGAGTTTGAGAGTTGTACCATTTGCAGCAACAGAACATTTTTAATAGGTTTTTTCATTTCCCCTACAACAACATCAACAGCTGATCTCCCTCTGCCAAAGTGGGCAGCAAGTGCCAGTGTCAAGCTATCTTTGGTGGCAGCAGTCACATTACAGTGAGCAGACAATGAATTCTTACAACAGTAATCTGCCTCCATAACTCAGAGGAACATTGCATAGCAGTGCAGTTTACTATTCACGTTGTCCTCTTGCAATCCGTAGCCATTGATCAGCCCTTTTTCCCTGAGCCTCATGCACTAAAATATAAAATTAAGAGAGCCCAAAGAAAGTCACTTGTGAATCAGCAGTTCTGGGTGCTCTGCTTCCTCACTTTTCCTCTCTTTTCGTGCTTTTGTTGGTGCAGCTGCATCTGGGAAAGAAAATGTAAATGTAACTGCTGTTGCTGCAAAAATTGCAGCCAAAAGCTATTGATTAGTGTAGCAATTGCAAAGTTGCAACTGTCCAGATAAATATATCTAGCTATGCTCAAATCTAAGCACTACAGAAACGACAGATGGTTTTCCCTTAATTAGGGCTGTCATATTTCAAACTAGGATTTTTCAGAAGAAGGTAGTTAGCTGTTACTGTGGAGCTATATGCCCAGAATTCCTGGACAAATAATAGAAATGTTCAAAATCCTGAACAGTAGAACTTCCAGCTGGAAAAGACAAACTGTCATGGAAAATCTAGACATATGGTAACCTTATCTCATATGGTGGCTTAGGAGTTTTAGAAAGACTCTGGCTATCCAGAAACAGATGGATCCTGGGCAGGAAGAAAAGAATTATGGGATTTTTAGAATTTGTCCCCAGATGCAAAACATAATGGCTTCTAGCTGGTTTGCAATAAATATAATGTCATTCATTTAATTGAGCATAAAGCCTGAAAACAACATAAATGAGTTTGGGATACTATTCACGGTATTTAATAATTAATATGGAAGAAGTCTCACTGTCGGAAGTGATTAAATATTGGCTAGGATTTATCCCATCTGATCCTAGCCATCTAAAAATTACCTGTCTAGTCACAGCTAGTGCCTTTCTACTCAATATCCAAGGCAAAGAAATTTTCCTGAAGATGGAGATCCACTCTATGCTAAAGTGAGTGGTTGAAAGAGGAGAGAGAAATTTCTTCACTTTCTTTTTAGAAGTGGTTTATACATGACGATTCATACAATGGACTGATGCTAATTGTTCTCACTTAGAGTAATCCCCCATGTCTAGAAAAATATTTCTATTTTTGACACATAGACATGTGTCAAACATAGCTTTTAAAATCCATTGGCTTTCCATTTCTGGCAGTAAAGATAAGAATCACCACACTCATAAGTTAATAGTGATTACTTTTCTTTTGAATAACACCTAAATTTCAAAAGCAGAAGAGAAACAGGAAAATTGACCTTTTGAATAGAGGATAGCAGTTAACTGTGTATGGAAAAATATTCTGCATCATAGACATGAAGTCTTAGTTCCTCATAATACTATCTTAGTTAAATAAGAGGTGACTGCACTAACTCCATCTGTAGGACCGAAAAAGCAGTTGAAATATCATCACATATATGGCAAAATGCCAAGAATATATATTTTTAATGATCTGATTTTGGTTTACATGCTGAAATTTCATCATACTTTTGTGTAGTTATGATACCATCAGATAAGATTTCTCCCTGTAACAGTTCATCTATCTTATCAATAATATTTTTTATTCTCTTCCTCTCCTCTCCTCTCCTCTCTTCTCCTCCCCTCCTCCCTTCCTCCCCCTCCCCTCCCCCCCCCCCTCCTCCCCCCCCCTCCCCCCCCCTCCCCTCCCCCCCCCTCCTCTCCTCCCCTCCCCCCCCCCCCCCCCTCCTCTCCTCTCCTCTCCTCTCTTCTCCTCCCCTCCTCCCTTCCTCCCCCTCCCCTCCCCCCCCCCCTCCTCCCCCCCCCTCCCCCCCCCTCCCCTCCCCCCCCCTCCTCTCCTCCCCTCCCCCCCCCCCCCCCCTCCTCTCCTCTCCTCTCCTCTCTTCTCCTCCCCTCCTCCCTTCCTCCCCCTCCCCTCCCCCCCCCCCTCCTCCCCCCCCCTCCCCCCCCCTCCCCTCCCCCCCCCTCCTCTCCTCCCCTCCCCCCCCCCCCCCCCTCCTCTCCTCTCCTCTCCTCTCTTCTCCTCCCCTCCTCCCTTCCTCCCCCTCCCCTCCCCCCCCCCCTCCTCCCCCCCCCTCCCCCCCCCTCCCCTCCCCCCCCCTCCTCTCCTCCCCTCCCCCCCCCCCCCCCCTCCTCTCCTCTCCTCTCCTCTCTTCTCCTCCCCTCCTCCCTTCCTCCCCCTCCCCTCCCCCCCCCCCTCCTCCCCCCCCCTCCCCCCCCCTCCCCTCCCCCCCCCTCCTCTCCTCCCCTCCCCCCCCCCCCCCCCTCCTCTCCTCTCCTCTCCTCTCTTCTCCTCCCCTCCTCCCTTCCTCCCCCTCCCCTCCCCCCCCCCCTCCTCCCCCCCCCTCCCCCCCCCTCCCCTCCCCCCTCCTCCCCTCCCCCCCTCTTTCCCTCCCCCCCTCTTTCCCTTCCATCCCCGTCCCCCCCTCACCCTGCCATTTTTTTCTCTTTATTTTCCTAGTATTTGCTATTGGGGAGTCAGGGAGTCACAATGCTGACTTTACAGCATGGGTGTAAAGAACTTCTGAAAACCACTTGACAATTTTGTAGAGAATTTCTAAAAATACCTTTTATATATTTCAGTTTAAGAATGACAAAATCACAAAGCAGAATATTAGATAAATTTCTAGAACTATGAGTTTCTTGTGTTACACTGATGAAATAGTAATTAGCAGTGTTTATGAAAAATACTGTAGATTTTATTGATGAAAGCTTTTAAATTACTTTCTTTAGCTGTCTTAGTCATTGTTTAAGTCTTTGCATGTTTATATAACAATACATTATCTACTTTCTTAACTGACTGTTTGCCATTGTCTTGTGTCAATCTGAGGTTTAATGAAAAGTCAAAATTTAAATATTTACAACTGGCACGATATACAACACCTCTTTTTCTGAGTTAGACCTGATTCCAGAAAAGAAATACTTTTTCTTTCTTTTTCCTATCTTAATGACCTGTATTGATTGACAAGTAGAAACTCCAGGAGAACTGTTTCTCAGGGTCTAGAGTTAGCTTGAAATAGTTTGAACAGCTGCATTTTTGCTCAACAACATATTACCACAAAACCAGAACAATAATTTAAATTACACTAGCTGTTTCACTGCTAAACAGCTCTGCTAAGTAACAGCCCTGCTTGCTCGATTGAAGGAAAAAAAAAAAAAAAAAAAGAAAAGAAAAGAAAAGAAGAGAAAAGAGATATAGCTGTTTCTTGTTCTAAAAATGTCCAGCTTCCTTAATCTAGAAAAAACTCCCAGGCTTCCCTCAGGACAGCTTCTACATACAATTATGGTTTGCCAATACACAATTTTGCAATGTATTAAAATTTGTAACAAGGTCAATAAATTTGAATAACATGCTTAAATGAAGATGTTTATTGAATTTTATATGTAGTTCAATGGTAGCCCACATGTACTTGAGGTTACCCAAAAGTATTGGTGTTATTTAGAATCATCAAACAGTTATTTCTTGTTGCAGAACCAAATCTGGGTCCAAGGGATCTTGTATTTAAATTACTAGGCTTGCTGGAAAAAAAAAAAAAGAAAAAAAAAGAAAAAAAAAAGTTTTATTTTGAAGTAAGTATTAGGTGTACTTAGTATACTTAGGCTCCAATATGTTTTTTATATGGTGTCTCGTGGTTGTTTTCCTTTATGTTGTAACTATTTAGTCTGAGCAGAAAATAATATTTGTGAGAAGTTAAACTGAATTTTACAGCTATCATATCAAGAAGGGATTGGGGAGATGAAATTAAGAATTTGCATTATCTATAGAGAACATCTCCTATGTCCAAGATTTCCCATGAATTTGAACATCATTGTGCTTTTTATCCACATTAAGAAATCTCATTGGACATCTATATATGTAGGAATATATGCAATGGAATTTCAAAATCAGATATAAACCCTAGATGACATGTCATACTACCACTTACAGAAGTCCAGAGCAATGAATTTTCTAGATGTGAATTTCTCCAAATGGTTTTTCTTTTGAAAATTTTTATGGCTAATTTGTCAGACAGTGGATGTTTAAATCAACTGCTTCAGACTTCTCCCAAGTTTTCTGGATCACTATTAGTTATACTTCTAACTTCTTGCCTAAGGAAAACCATTCCAAGGTAATGCTCCAAGTCATACCTGTTTTAGTACACACTGTAAACTTACTAATGATCTGAAAATAAGGCTCCAACAACTTTTTTTCCTGAAGTCTAAATTTAGAAAACACAGTCCAATTGTTTGATGAAAAGCTGTGTCATTAAACAATCTTTACAAACTAATTTCTAATGGGAAAATACTGTATTTTGAGCAATATATCATCAAATACAACCTTGTATGTCTAAAGTGTTCTAACATGTAGTTTATTGAACATCTAAGAATAAGAAAATAACAAGTTGTATAAGCACACTTATGTGACTATAATCCAAATTGTGCTAATGGCATCACACAATGGCACCTGCCTCTGCCATAGTATGTGTTTAATTTTTTCTAAACTGCGGTGCAGTATGGAAGAAACGAAGACCCCAAACTGATATGCTTCACCCAACCAGGAAATAAAGACATCTATACAAGCACAACTGTTTCTAAGACATTAGTTAAGAATAACATTACTGCTTAAGAGACTTTGCTATGAGTTTGTATTCACTTTGGCTCTGGATATGAACTTGGTTTACACTTCACCTCTGTAATATTCAGTTGCCATTATGTTTAAATCTGCCTTCTCTGGCTGGCTAGGCACATGGTTTATTTATGTTGCTGCCTAGTACTGAATCAGCATCTCAAATTAACAATATGGCAGAACCATCTTCTATGGATCTTTTCCCCTTATTATTACTACTGGTATTTATTTAAGGCTACATCAGTTTACTGTATGTGTCATGCTGAGCAACAGAGTGTAAACTGATCAGCAAGATTAGATTTTGTTCATTACAAGCAGGGATATTACTCTGCAGACACACTAGAAATTGTGTTTTCCACCCAGCTTTTGTTCCAAACTAATTTTAGTGAACATTAAAGCACGTGGCAAACTAAGATATGTATATGCCTTTACTGCAATTCTCCAGGGAGACAAAAAACGCACCACCTCACTTGGAAAACTATAGGGGCAAATCTCAATGATGGCTTCAAATAGCAATTAGTTTTTCAAGTTCACTTTAGTTATCAGTGCAACCACTAGTCCTGGCAGTATATACTGCCTAATATCCACTATACGAGAAAGCTGAGATTTGTAAAAATATGATACTTCTCCTAGAAGTGTAATACTTCTCCTAGAATTATAAAACTTCTCCTAGACAAACTGGCAAGATACAGGCTGGATGAGTGGTCTGAAGGACGGGTAGGAAGCTGAGTAGGAAACCGACTAACAGCTCATGGTGATCCATGTTCACCATTTTCATAAATTATCTGGATGACGGGGGCAGGAGGGAGTAACTGAGCAGCTGCCATGGTTATATTGCTAGCTTGGGTTAAACCATGACAGCTGAACAAGTCAGAAGGGAGACCTGAACTGGCTGGAAGAGTGGGCTAGCAAGAACAGTAGATTAACAAAGAAAAGTACAAAGACTTGCACCTGAGGTGAAACAACCAAATGTCTCAGTCTAGGTTAGGATCTGTGTGGGGACCAGTCTTGTTGAAACGGACCTGGGCGTCCTGGTGGAGAACAAGCTGAATTGGATCCTGGGCTGCATCTGCAGATCTATTATCAGCCAAGATGTGATCACCCCACTCTACTCAGCTCTTGTCAGGCTGACCAGGAGTATTGCATCCAGTTCTGTTCCCTACAATTCAAGAAAGATGTGGACAGACCAGAAAGAGTTCAAAGAAGGGCCAAGAAGATGATCAAAGGGCTGGAGAACCTGTCCTCTGAGGAAAGATGGGAGGATTTAAGTCTTTCCTCCCTGGAGAAGACAATGCTCTGGGTGACCTCATCAATGTATTCCAGTACTTAAAGGGTGGCTTCAAGGAGGATGGAGGCTCTCACTTCACAAGTAGACACATGGAGAAGACAAGAAGCAGTGGGTACAAGCTGCATGGGGTAAAGGTTTCATCTTGATATAAGAAAGAACTCATTTACAGTGACAACAATCACTCACTGGAAGAGTGTAGAGTCCCCATCACTGGAGGATTTGAGATTTGATTAGACAGTGTAGGTACTAGATAATCTCACCTAAGCTCCCTTTCCCATGAAAGGTGGGACCAGATAATCTTTTGAGATCCCTTCCAACCTGGGCTGTTCTATGATTCTACAGTTCTAATAATGGAGCATCAGCAAAGTGGAAATTGTTACAGTATGAATGTACCAATGGCAGCAAAAGGACTACAGGTTTATCAACTCCAGAGTACCGAGTAGTAACATTAGCTCCATTGGTGTAGTACAGGCTGCTACTTGGACCATTTGGTCCCTTGAGTACTTTGCATTTCGTGTTTCATGATTCAAGGTCTTTCTTCCACATATCTCTAGAAGGAAAGCATGATTCTTCACTGTCCTGCCACATTGGTTTTGTGCTTGTGTTATATAAAGTAGGGTCTCAATAATCACTTCCATGACTTCTGTGACCACCTTAGACTTGTCTCATTAAATATTCAGTTTTTCACAGGTTCTTCCTTCACTTACTTTAGGGTGAAAAGCCTAAATACCCATCCAAAGCCTGGGTATTCATAGCACTGTGACCTTTGCTGATCATATTTTTTTGGCAAGCCGTATCGGCTTTAGCAACAGTCAGAAGCCTCTCTTCAGAATGGAGATTTGCATGCTAGGTCCTTGCAGTAGTACAAAACAAATTGCTCTTAAATAAGAGTTTCTTTTTCTCTAAGAATACAGGAATTGGACAGAAAATGGGTAAAATGACTAAAAGACTTCACACATATAGAAATTACTTTCCAGATCAGTCTAATTCATTCTAGATATTGCAACAATCAGGATGGCAAAGCAGTCTGCTTTTCTCTGGAGATGATAGTCTCTTCTCAGTGTCTGCGTGGCCTGAGTTTTTCAGAGGCTATCTTTTCTGATCTTTTGTTCACCTTTTTTTCTATGGGTGTAAAGGTGTGTTCAGAGGTTTGATGTGCAAG
The DNA here is from genome assembly GCA_013399365.1 of Pampusana beccarii. NCBI lineage: Eukaryota > Metazoa > Chordata > Aves > Columbiformes > Columbidae > Pampusana > Pampusana beccarii. The sequence continues at coordinate 1,121,186 of VWYH01003030.1, forward strand.
GTCTCAAAGCTATATTATCCCTCTGTACTTTGATAATGTGTGTTACCTAAAGCCACACTCTGTCCAGAGATACAAAATCACCCAGTTCTGAGTTAACCTATTATTTTTCATAACAAACAGCAGAAAACTAATGATAAAGAGAGGTATAACAGTCATACTGATATGTCCCACATTTTTCACACAGTTTCCAGAAGGACAACCGAAAATCCAACAAAGGCTCTTACATTGGAGAGTATCTTAACATAAATAAAAAAAATCAGGCTAATCAAGTGTACCTTCAAACTTCTCAAAATTGAAAAAAAACGCTATATTAGTTTATTAAAAATATTATCAGACATGCTAGACTGGCCACTGCTGTTAGAAATTTTACCTTTATATACCATCTACAAGAGTGCTTTGCTATTTCACAGGAAGAACTGACAATACATTGTTTCCCTTAGGAAGTGGTCTTTCCCAATACCTAAATGAGTACAAGGGGTCCCACAATTTTGTAGGCTTTTCTCAGACAACATTAGAGATATTCTGAGGCATGCACCAATGGAAAGAGAAAAGACTTTCGCTGATAATTTAAACATCGGTGTGTTTTTAGGAATCTGTATAGGTACTGTGTTTTCTTTCCAGTAGTGAAAACAAAGGAACGCTACTCTTTGGTTTGACTTACAAAGATAACAGATAAATCTCTTACTGTGACATATATAGCTTGAAAACATGAACCAAGAGGCCAGACCATGCACCTAACATTAAATCTTTTCTACCTTTACCCTAATTATTATGTGTCTTCTGCTTTTGTGCTATAAGAAGATAACATCCATGCAGAAAGTTTTCCACAGTTAATGGCTATGGAACTAGCTCTGTGAATGCTTCAAGGTTTTAAGGAAATGTCTTAAGGCTGAAAAATCTTGAAAAATATATTTTTACTCTATTCACTACTCATTTGATGTAAAAAATATATTAATGTCCAATGGATTTTTTTGTTATTTCTGTTTGTCTATTTATTATTGCTCTGTTACTCTGTTCAATGCAAGGATCCCTCATTAAGGCTGTTCACAGAGTACAGTGTTAGACAACTGGACTAATGAAATCGTAATGAAGTAATTCTAAGTTACTTGTTTAGGTGGAGTGTGACTAGGATCAGCAAAATTTGCACCTAAGTTGTCTCACAAGACTCTTTCAGAATAACTGTGGCGCAGTTCAGGACAGATTGTGAGGGTTGCTAACCTCCCAGAGTTGTCCCTTGATTGTAGCCCTGCCAGGATATACAGCCAGAAGGGTCCAGCTATATCACTTTTTAGTAATTAGCTTTTGATTAAAGCTTTGGAATTGCGAAGTGTTTCTCAAGTGTTGTAATTATCATTCCCCTACATAGCTGCATAATTGAGTTGCAAAGCATGAAGTAAGGAAGTAAGACTGACCAAACCTGTGGCACTTGATTATAGAAATAATTGCCAGAGAGTATGAAATAAATTGGATTTCAGCTGGACCCTGCTGGTTTATTGCATATGTTTCAAAGTTTGTCTGTCTCTTGATTACAGACTGAGAAATCTTTATATCACCTCCAGCAAAGAGACAAACCATGTTTAAACAAGACGAGTGATTGTTATGAATGAACATGTTTCTCAGCAACAAGATATCAAAGCCAGATATGTGGACTTGCGGTGGTAACTTTTACTTTAAATTTCCTAATTTATTTTCTAAATACTTCTGCTGTGAGTTTGTTCTTCACTTCAGTGAGTTATTCCTTTCTTTTCATCTGTTTAGAGCACCTTCTACCATATGACGCTACCTTTTTGCACAGAAGTGGTGTAAGATGACTATTTGAGAAAAAATAGATGGTCATTGAACTCTTGTGATGTTCTCTAGTTACCATCACAAAATAAAATAAGTAAATTACTAAAAACAAGTAAAAAGGGTAGAGTATAAAGACGGGGAAAAGAATGTCACATGTGAACATTAAAATCTAGTAACACATTGTTCAAAGTTGGGAATTCCCTACAGTTATTTGCAAAAACAATTGGCTGCACTGTTCTTACTATAAACATTTCCATTTGCCTTCATACTCTACAGAAGATCAATTTAGGCAAAAGCCAGTTTTTCACAGGCTACTGAACAAACTTTTTAAGAAATAATTTTGTTCAACAAAGGTTTCATACTTCTTCCCTAATTCTATGCTGAGCATCTGAACATATTAATTAATTGTAAGGATTTACAGGAGCAAATAACCTCAAAATTTCAGGGGTGATGCTCTACTATTTGTGCATTTCTCTACTATTGGAAGTCAACAACAGTTTTTACTGCTGGGGTTGTGTCCTTTAATGGCTTTGTCTGGGAACGGCTACTATCTGAACCATTTCACACATGAGGTAGCTATATTCATTTAGCAATGCATCTGGTAGTGTTGTGAGCAGCAATATTTGCTAAGGCAACTGCGTCCATGCAGGGAAAAAAAAAAGTGATTTCCACATCCCTTGAAATGTTAGAGTACATTATATTTTTCTGACGGAATAATGTTACACAGGATAGGATTCTTGAATTAAATGAAAATGTGTGTGACAACTGGAAGTACGGAGACCCAACAATTCTGAAAGGACCTCTTGGAGCCAGTGTCTTAGGAGGGTTCCCCAGAGTTCTCTTTGGCAAACTACCCACGAGCATTCAAATAAATCTGCATGTGACACTATTGAGGAGATGGAGCTTCAGGCAGCTGAGGCAGCCTACCAACTTAATTGTCTTCTAAGCAGTCTGGATGGCAGAGTTGCTATATAAGGTATGCTATTCCCTCTCCTCCACCATTGCTTCACCATTGTGTGGCTTGCCTCAGTAGTAATTAGAGTCAATACATAGCTACATCTTGCAGTTCTCACAGAATTTACATCTCTTCATATTCTATTTTTATGAGCCACATGAAAATGAAGAGCAATGAAGAGCTGCTTTATAACAAGATGCTAAGTAACTTCTGTAATATTTGGAGCTTCTGATGACCCTCATGCTTTCTAAGACAGATATTCTTTCAGGGGCATCACTGATGCTGACAATCTGTGGTTAAAGTTTTAAAACAGCACTATTAGTCACAAAGACCACCTGCCTGACTGATGATTCCCTATCACCACGTTGCTCATCCACAAATTCACAGTAATAGGAGATACCCATTTTCAGACAGTAAAAGGTCACTTTCTTTTTATAATGAATGGAGGACTTTTTTAACCTGAAAGAAATATCATCTCCTTAAAGCTATTCTTGTTTCTTGTGCTCTACCTAAAGGCTTCCCAGTCCTACTGGCTTTCCATTGTGGTTTAAGAATATAGTATGTATTCCCCAACACATACCCCCCCCACACATTTTCCTCTGAAACACATGGATTCCTATATGAAATCTACCTGAAAGCGTACTACTACAAAAAGAATGAAAAAAATCATTAAACTGCTAATTTAGTGGAGACTGGCATGATCTCATTCTCTCTGTGTTTTTACTGCACTCACAAGAGCTTTCTATTTGATGTGCCCCCCTTTTTTTTTATATTCTTAACTCATCCTTAAAGTATTTTTTGGCTTACCCTCATTTTTGCTTCATATACATTTTTTATATTTGGCCATGGCTCTCAGGAAGCTTTCAAGCCTTACAGTTCCATATCCAGTGTCACACTTTTTTTCATTGACTCCTTCTCCTAGTTAATCTATTTGAGAATAATAAAACTCATTACCTTGGAAAATCTTACCTTTTCTGTGGTTGTTTATTCTGAAAAGGGGAGGAGACACCAGTCACCAATTCCTTGCTTAATTCCTATGCTCATTTTGTGCTGTTTATGGCAAAGCAAAAGGTTGGTAGTAACAGTGTACTACCTTGTTGCAGAAGTAAGTTGTATTTGCTGATAACGTCATGCAATCAGGTTAAATAGTTGAATATCTCAAACCGTAGGATGTTTCTGAAAGCATTGCTAATCTACACACAAAATGAAGGTATTATTCTGATATGCTGTTAAATTCTAGGATCCTGTAGATTAAATCTAAGCCGTATGTAAATCTTTTTTAAAGAAACACTTTTAGGCTGTACATAGTTAATTTCAGTGAAATACTCATCCTAATTAGATATACTTGTATGTTCTCCTTTGCTGTTAATCAAAATGTGCTGTTGGACTTTATCAACAACAACAACAAAAATGAAACAAAACAAAATCCAAAATCACAAAAAAAAAATTTGCTCAGCACAAAAGAAAACCTGGTATGGAAGGAAATACAAGCTGGAACTCTATGAAAGTTGTAACTATACCTAAATACAAATTCTATTGTAGTCTTTCAGTTTGGTTGAATTAGGCTAGGAAAAGAGTGGTCACAGGCTAGCAGGGAAAGAACAAAAGTAGTGCTAGGGAATACTAAGGGCTAAAGTAGCAGCTGAACAAGTTTAAGTTCAGTGGCAGAATAGGCATTCCCAGGCAGCACACCATCATCAACATCCAAGACACTGGTTGCTGGCAGGCTTCACATGTATGTGTATAAATGTATATATATATATATATAGGCATAGGTATATATATATGTATATATATACACACACTTCAATGTGAAGCTCCTGAAGAAACTGAGTCCTTTAATTTGAGGAACTGCCCAGTAGGGAATGCCACCAGGATTACAGGTAACTCAAATGGTGTTACAACCTTGATTAGTTTATTCATTGTTTTAGATGTAGAAATCAGAGTGTCTATAAATAAGAACTCTGGCTGGCAAATGTTTCCCATCCTTCTCCCTTCATGACCAAAATCTCCCTTCCCCTTGTACACATCTTTCAGATGTAGACGGAAGACTTTGTTCTCAGGAGTCACTCAAAACTAATTGATATTGCTATGCAAATTATATTAATATTAATAACAACATTTTTGTGAATATGCACCAAATGAACACCAAGTTGACCATGCCGCATTTTACGTATTGAGAGAACCGTGATCTCATTCTGTTTTCACGAACAGCACAACAGGGATAGGCGTGGAATCCAGAAACCATTGCTGTCCCAATTTAGATGTCTAAGCCTTTGAGGGTGATAGCTTTTTATTATTAGGAATACTAAATTATGCTGAACCCAAGTCTCCATGAGAGCAGAAAGCACTGTGATTAAATAGCAGTCCACATAAGAGACTGTAATTGTTTGGGCTGCAAAGAGACAAGAGAAGTGTTGGCAGTATTCTCATAGCAATCATTACATTTAACGCAGGAGAGGACAACAGTGGCAAAGTGAACAGCAAGCTAACAATGTAAGAGGAATAGTAAATTAATACATGTCACATTCCATATCAATAAAGACTGACATCCTTGAAGTTTCCCTCCTGGGACTTGCAGCCGTGCATATGCACACCTACAGGTAGATTCATAGATCTCATGTAATTTTAATACGATTACACCTTACATTAGACCTATATGTAGATTTCTACTTCCCTTTCATGGTTCGTTGTAGCTGAACTTCAGGGCTTAATAGTACATTTGCAGATCCTTTCAAATGCCTACGTGATTTCCTCTAAACTTGAAACAACTAGGTTTTTCTCTCCAGAAAGAACATAACATTTACGATTTTCAATTTTATTGTGACTTTAATTTCTTTTAATGAAATTCTACAGCTAGGGTTATTCACCATGATTATAGTCATGTGGCTTTTCTTCCAGCATTTTACTCTGCCTTTCTCCTGTCTCTTAATACAGTGCTCCTATTTTGCTAGGCTGCTAATACAGTCTAATTATGAGAGAAACAGAGACTTTTGGAAAGGTTTTGCCATCCGTATGCAGACTGCACCTCTCACAGTGTTTACTGCTTTTACAAGCAGCAGTAATCTTTCTCACATTTGCTGTGCCAATAACGAAGTCTTTATTAACACCCCACCCTCTTTACAGAGTTGAGAGAAGCAGATGCTCCATCTGCTTAAATATTTGAAAAGTTGCTCCTAAACCAACATTTGTAAACATGCTCATGACTACATCTGGAAAGAATACTGTGGATGCAACATTGTCACATATTACCATAATCCTTACTTCTATAATGTTATTTTCCTTATTGAATGCTGGTTTAATAAGAAGGCAAAGGCTAAATTTTGGTGCATAAGTAAAATATGAGATTTTGTAACTTCTGTCAAAACAGTCTGTTTTACACCACATCCAAGCCCTGTTTGATTTCAGTTACATTTAAATGGTACTTTCATATTCCCCTTGGTCATTGGGATATATAGGCTAAGCTCTGAGCTAACGGAGAAAAATAGCAATGCATTGTGGAGTTTCATCTTCAAGGCAAAAGGACAAAAGACTCTTCGTCTTTTTGGGAGGTAGTGGTGCCACCTAGACACCTTTAAAAGAAGGTTCTAATTAGCCCACTCTAAGACAAGATTAATGGTTGCAGAAGTGGCATTTCCATACACCCCTATGATTGTGTATGAAAGCATTAACGCTTACACACTCTATCAGACATGAGACATGGTGGTATACACAGATCCCATTTTTGGATGTCTGACTTGTTCCATGGTTTCAATTAAGTCACAACAGACCTAAGAAATATATGTCAGATGGTTAACACTGGCCATTTGTAATGGTCCTTGAGACCATAAAGCTCTTTTGAGTCTGTGATACTACAGTTAAACTACTTGACTTTCACTCCAAATAGGGCTGAGTGTCTCTCCAGGGAGAGCTCACAGTGTTTTAAGGACAAAATCTCTTTAAGCACTGCTCTCTGAATAACAAAATGTGTAAGAAAAAGGGGAAGAAGATGCAGTTATATCTCCTCCTAGAACAGACACAAATTTAGGAGGTACGGTAAGTGATAAAACCAATAAAGTGATTTTTTTTTTTTTTTTCCCTAAGAGTGCAATAAAAGAAATGTGAATTATTAGCCATTTTATAATTTTCCTTCATCTCATGTTTGAAAATGTTGTTGATCTGTCTTTTTCATGTCTGGTCGGGCAACAGTCCTGCATGTTAGTTCAGTTGACAAGGCTGTAGCAGAATAAGAATGTGCATGCTGTAGTTCTAACCCTGGCTAGACAGCTGCATCTTGATGGAGGATCTGGGATCAAAAATACAAATTAAACTTTTGTTCACAGAATCACACTGGGGTTGTGAGGGCCCTCTGGCATGGTCTAGTCCAATCCCTTGTTCAAAGGAGCATCAGCTAGAGGTGGTTACTGAAGGCCATGTCCAGTCAGGTTTTGAATATCTCAGAGAATGGAGACCTTGCAAAGTCTCTGGGCAACTCCTGTGACTGACACCTATTGCAGTAAGAAAAAAAAACCAATCAAAACTGTTTTCTTTACTGCCCTCTATCAGGTATTTTTAAATATTGACAAGATACTCCTGAGCCTTCTCTTCTCCAGGCTGAACAGGGGCCACTCTCGCAGTCCCTCCTGTGTCAGATGCTCCAGTCTTTTAATCATCTTGTGGCTCTTTGCTGGACCTTCTCCAGTATTTCCATGTTTTTCTTGTCCTGAGGAACCCAGGACCGGACCTGACACTCCAGATGTTCAGTTCATCATTTGATTCCATTTTTCTACCAAAGTACTGGATTGAGTTAGTCTGGCAATTCTAGAAATGAGCCCTGTCTCAAATACTTAAGGTGCTTGTGTTGTTAAGAGTTCTCTAGGAAAGAATAACAACAAAGCTTTTCCTTGTGATTTTTCCCAAATGTACATGTATGGTAGATATATGTACCTTTGGAAAGTCTGTATAAATTTGACACAAAAATGCCATTTGAAAGCAATAAAAAATAAAACATCAAATTAAATAAAGTCTGGTAATAGAACTAGCAGTAATCAATATGAGTTTATGGAAGGATTATTCTATTTAATTAATTTGATATCTATTTTGATTGGATTACATTGATTCATAAAACAACAGAGTTGCTGCTATTTATTCAGCTTTCTCTTGATACTGAGTATTACTAAATCATGGTAGCATACACCAAAACATCAAATAATTTTGGAGTAAATACTTTTACGAAGTTGAAGAACTGTTCAAAGTCTGGAAACCCAAGTTCACAAGACTCTCAGTCCTTGTTTGACAGTGGGACAGGGCCATATGTCAAGTAAAAGAAGTTAAGTGAGGGATTTGTCCATATATATATGGACTGATTCCAAGACAGTAGGCTGAGGGTGGAAAATATGCTTTCATGCCCTGTCCACTTCAACTCTTTCATCAATCTGGTGCAGAGTTGTGGAAGAAGAAAAGAAGCCATGCAGAGTGAACGTATGAGATACAAGTCCTACACGGGTGAATGGAAGTGGGATGAGGCTGGGAGGTAAAACAGTGTACATCATCATGTATGCATCAGAATGAATACATTCAGAATGAATAAATTCAGCAGGTCTGTGTTTGTTATATTGTCTGTTCTCTTGTCACTAAATACCTTTCAGGAGGCCTACCATAACAGGCAAATTCTAACACCAGCTGAGTGAGAAGCAGATAGGGAGCAATCAGAGAGGTCCTCTCACTTCCACCTGGACAGAAAGTGGTTTTGCTATACAAGTTCCAGAACAGAAACATTGTACGGAGAAAGCTCACTTTTAACAGCTTGTGAAAGAGCACATGCTGAAGTGTGGCTAAATTGAGTTAGTACCAGGGGCATGCCAGAAATCTTGCCGTTTCTCCATGCAGCTTGCTCACCTGGATCACACCATCTTGATTCCCAAGTGACCTACCTTATCGGGTTCCTTTGCCCCTCTTTACCTTTTCTTTGCTGGGAAATCTCAGTTGGGAATGTGGGTGCGTGTGCCCTGCAACACATGAGCAGAGTGTTCAATGAGTCCAGGGAACACAGCTGCTGCTGCTGTGCATCTGCGTCTCTGACAGGCAGAACATGCACAGTCCTCTGATCTGTTCTGCAAACATCCATCTCACTGTCTGCACACAGTTGAGTCAGTCTGTGCCTTGGCCACGAGTCCAGCACACCTTGCCTGCACAGTTGTCACTTCTCTGAGCTATCCAGAAATTCTGGACAAGTGGTGAAGTTATTTTTCTGTTCAGACTTGATATCCAGATGGTAGCAAACAACACATTTGGCACAAAATTACTGTACCTTGAGCTCAGGGGACTGGGATGGGTCAGTGAGCTTAGTACTTTGGAGACTAGAAGGAAATTACTGCCACTGGCAAAAATTTTCTACGTTTTCCTTTACAACGACATTGTCCACCAGTGCCTGGTGAATTTTACTGCTGTCCTTCAAGGTTTTGGAGCTTTGCAAAAGAAAATTTTGGGTAGCCAGAAGTCGTGTTTCCAAACCAGTCAGCTAAAAATATTAATAATACTAAAAGCCAGACATAATTCTAAACTAAATGGATTTTCAGCACTATGAATATAGATCTGTTTAGGATGTCTTGATGTGATTTGAGTTGGAAGAAATTATTTGGATGTGGATGATACTCAGAGGACTGAAATTTGTTTTTCTGACCATTTCTGTTACATTATATAGTATGAATATAACTTGAGTTTTTAGTTCAGGTAGTCCCCAGTCCTTACCCTCTGTTACCACTGAACTACTCTTTCAAGGCCTCTCTGGAAGGTTTTTATCACTGTATCTTGGAAACAGAAAAAAATAGCAATCAGGTACATTGTTATTAAGTTGGAACTTTAAAAATCAGAGTTGTGCTAACTGTATTCAACAAAGAGAAGTTGTAGTAAGTTCAGGTTGATATATCATTGAGATGTTCAGGACACTAATTGTGTGGAAAAAAAAATCTAACAAAACATCGTCAATGAAAACCTTATTTTCTCCAGCTCCCCTATGCACTCCCTCACATGCACATATGCATTTGTGAGGCCATATTGCATGATTAATCTCTCTCATATTCAAGTGTAACAGTACTGGATTTCTATTGGCATTTATCACTGCTATGCCTCAAATAATTGAAAGTGGCCAGATTTGGGTGATCAGTTCAGTCTCCATATCTAAATAGTTGACTCATTCCTTCTGCCATTCTCATTTAAAATATTCTGTAATTTACAACACTTGAAAAAGATGCCACAGTTAATGAGAAGAAAGAGTGAGCTACCTGGCTTAAATTCAGCAGGTTGTCAAACAGCATTATCTGCCACACAATAGTTCAATCAGACACTTAGGAATAAAGCATTTTTGCTTGATTACATGAATATTTGCATACAGTTGGACCCTAATCTCATGAAATATTTCTCCTTGGGCAATGGGTATTTGACTGTTGAGGATCTTTTTCAGAGGACTGATCAGTGATCAAAATTAAAAAAAAAAATCTCAATTAATGCTAGTTTAAATTATTAATAGGTATAGTAACTCCATCTAAAACAGCACCAAAGTCACAACGCATAAAATAATTTAGCACTATTTTCTCTGAAACTCTACCCCCAGACTATTAAACTGCATTACATGCTAAAGTGATGCTAGAATTCACTGGTAATGATGGAGAGATTCCAGATGTGCAAAATGAAGCTATACTTTAGCCTGAACACACTAGGAAAGCTGATAAAACCATTCCTGTACAAATAAAATTAGTAGAAATAAAATTTAAATAATTCAAGGTAATGCATTTTGATTCTCATTTGGATTTTACTCCTGGCAGCAAAAAGTATTGTCCCTTTAGTCACTTATGAAAACAAGCAGTTTGAAAAAGGACTGCATCACAATTTTTGTGCATTCTGTCAAGATCCTTGACCTCTCACTATGCAAAGATGTTCAAGCTTGGAGAAAAATAAAAAGTTCTCATCTTACAAAATTTCTCAAAGGAATCTGAGAGATTTCAAGAAGTGAAACTGTTTGACAACTCCTCTAATCCCCATACTTATCTTCTCTCAATTTAACAACAAACGTGTTAAAGACCATTGTATTTCTGTACTCATAGGCATCCCTCAAACAATTCAAGGGTATGAGCAGCAAGTATGCTAATCTTATTAAATAACATGGCAAAAGTGATATCCTGCAGTGGTTTGATGTGACTTCCTATGAAGGAGTTTATCATAAATGTGAAGTAAGCTGTTTCTTTAAATACAGAAAGAGACTTATTTGGCATATAGGAAAAAATAAGATCTATATACAAAATCTAAGTATAAAGCTTACTACAAAGAAGTCAGAACTTGCTAACAGGTAGTAAGTACATAGTTATTCCTCTCCTAATTATATTCTGTGGTATTCGAAGAAGCAATTTGACATCAGTTGATTGTAGCTGAGCCAGACTAAAGAGAACTTGATTATTCTTAAAAGTTTTTGTAATTTTATGGTCAAAATCAGTTTTGAAACTCACAATTTACTTACTGAAAGCATGAAAGGGGCAAAGGAGAATCTCAGCTTTTCTTGTGAAGGTGTAAGTCTATGATCTTTCTCCTTGAGAAAGCAGCCTGTGAAAAATTAATGAACTGTCTCAGATACAGTAGTGTCACTGAAGCATTATTTTTCCTAACTGCTATCTGATTCTCACTACAACTCTGTAAGTGTGTCCTTTGGGATTAAAGAAAAATATACTTCCAGACCTCTGTTTTGGGAGGAAACCCAACAGTTTGTACTACTAGAGGTCTGGGACACCTGGTTGAGCACAGGGATTGCGGAAAAAGTTCCTGAGCTCTGACTGTACATTTTTCACAAACTGTCTTATAGCTTTGATGAAAATCAAGTTCATCTAAGTGACTTTCAACTTTGTGTTGTACAAACCTTATTTCTGCACAGGAAAGCAAGACAGGCATCTCAGGGGGTTTTGAAAATTACTGCAATATGCATTAATTTATGCAGTATTCAAACTCATATATCAAATGGGCCAAAACTGTTTTCTGTCAGTAAGGCCCACTGTTACACCACAGCTGTTAAATTTTTTTATGTTCCAATATAGGGTGACTATACCTATACCTAGTCTGTGTAACGGGAAAGGTTGTTAACCTACACTAACCTCCAAACCACACCTGGATTTTACTTGTGCGAGTCCTTGTCAATACAATTCGAAACCGTGCCTGGGGTTACACTGGCAGTTTGAACAATCATAAGGCAAGGCTCAGGCCTGATGAATCAACTTTGTTTAGTTTATCAGTAGAGAAAAATATAAAATGAATAATTTATAACAGAGGGTGCTCCTGACAACCTTATGACTAACCTGGAACTGATTCCTAAAGGTGAATAGTTGTAAAGGCTGGTTGAGATCTGGAGAAGCTACAAAACAGAAATTACACTCCAGGAAATTTAATTTTCTTGCCATGTTTTCAAACTCTTCTCAAAGCAGATCACAGTTTCCCTAAGTGTGGTGTTTATTTATGAATAAAATACATTAATGAACAAATACCACATTTGGGGAAACTGTGATCTGCTTTGAGAAGAGTTTGAAAACAAACTCATCATTAGATTACTCATCCAGGTAAACGATTGTCTATAAGCTGATCAGCATTCATCAGTCCACATCCTTAGCTGTCTCCAACAATCAGATACTAAGTTGGAGGCTATGGAAAAAATTCTGCCAGTAAAGTAACTGGTGTTCAAGCACAACAGCACTGAGCTTGCAATAGAATTATTTTTTTTGTTGCTCAAAAAGACATCTGCACTTCCAAATTCTTTGTGTATAGTGACTGCTTTCATCCCTGTGGGTAGAACTTCACCGTGTTTGAAGGATTGTAGCATATCTGAAGAATACTCAAGACTTTTAAAGGTCTCTATAAGTGTGGCTGCCCTACATCTTTGATTGATCATCTGTTAAAATACAAAGCCAGACATCTACCCTTGTTGAGTTGCACTTTGTTGGGGGACACTTTAAAGGTGGTGTAAAACAACATCCTGAATCCCAGCTGGGGTGGCCTCTATTTTGCCTAAAGAAACACCAGGGAATATAGCTGTTTAGATTACCACTTCTTCCCCTGGTTAAGTATGCACTTTTTGAAGATATCATTGCAAAGCTACCTTTTGGGCTTTTCTCCAAGGATTATTTGGAGAAGAAGTCTTCAAAAGACAAGGCCTCCATCTTTCTCCCTGCTGTTTGGACAGGACTCAAGATCTTGGCCACAAACCTGTAGGAAATTAAAGATTCTTTGGAAAACTCCAGGAAACGTGTCCATTTCAACAGTGTTTGATAAATGAAACCTCTTTAAAAACTATATTCCATAAATCGTGGCTGTAAATAATAGGTTATTTTTTTTCCTTCTCTGAATGGGTGTCCCCCTAGGCCTTAAAAATACTACAGAAAGATTTTACATGATTCATGTATCATAGTAGATTTGTGTCGGATTTATTTGTAGCAGGTGAAATTACAGGCTTTCTCTGAGCTGGAGGTCATTTCAGATGAAAACTTGTAGCATGGTGCCCAGATATGAGGGCTGCACAATTTTTATGTTTAATGAACACACTAGATTCCAAAATTGAGCTCAGCAGGAAGAAAGATTTTGCACTGATTTCAAAAGTGATTGCACCTCTGTGTGTTAGCTCTCATAAATAACTATGCTCTTCCTGCAACATGGCACATCTCTGACTAATGCATCATCTCCTATCTGGGCACAGCACTCTGGCACCATCATTTGGTAACATAATGTAGTTCTGAGGTATGTCAAGCAATTTTCTGGAGCTAAGGAATCTTAGGCCAGCACCCTATCGATGCAGTGCCTTTCAGCTTCTCATCTCCGCAGATATTACTCCTATAGGCATGGTTTCTTTCTTATCCCAGCCCTACTGCAAGACTGGGAATGCCAGGAAGTAAAACGAGACCCAAGCTGACAAGGCGTTAATCAGGTAAGTGCACATGCAATTTGGCAGTATATAGTTTATGCGAGACAACAAGCCCTGCTGATAAGCTTGGGTTTGTTTCCTCAATACTTAGGCCTGACAATACAAACTTACAACTCTGCTTGTCTAGTGCTGGGCCAGGTGGGCTTACCATATAGGACCAATATACGCCTCTGGTCTCTCAAGCACCTTGGCACCAATTTGCAGAAGGAGTGCAGTGAACTGTAAAGCCTACAAGCTCATGAACTTGCTGGATGTCAGAATCAATTTTAATTTCTGAGCCTCTCAGACACATTTTAAGCTTCAGTCCCTGAACCTCTTCTCCTTTCTGGGGGTACAAGTCTCAGAGGTGATCATAAACCCTGGATCTGATGCTTCAGTTTACTGAGCTCCCAGTTCCCCATACAACCCTTCAGGAGTCCCACTGCAGCTGTTTTGAGTTTCCTAATTGACTCATCCTGGCACAACAATAGGATAACAAGAGCCAAGACTTATAAAGGAAGCTTCTAATTTATAGCCATTGCTGCTTTTAAAAGCACTATGTGTCCATAAGTCTTTGAAAGGATATAGCCTTAACTTCTAACCTAAGGTGGATCTCACCTCTTTTAGCAGTCTAAGGTAGAGGCTGATTTTTCTGATGATGAAAGTTTCTGCCTCATCTCTCCCTTCAGAGTTTTTTCTCATAACTGACTAGATCATCTACTCTCTGGAGTACACAAACCCAAGCCTTGTTTGAAAGTCGTCAGTCTCTGCCTGGGTTTATGTAGAGCCAGTGTAATGACTCTTGCACTGGCACTGGTGTTGAGACATTCAGAAAAAGAACCACTCTCAGCTCTTTGAATAAAAGTTTTCCTACACTCTTTCTCCTGAAAGTTATACTGAGAAAAACTGATCTTGTTACCGCTAGAATACTTTTACAGTACAGTGTATAAATAGGGAAATAGCAAACGAAACGGAGAATAGAGCAAAAAGAAAACTTAGCTTTATATAGATGTTTGACAAATCTCGCTGGAAAACTCTATATTTATTTTCTCTCTTCTACCACAGATAACCTACTGAGTGTTATTTAAAGGCACATATTGCCTAGTCTCAGTTGCTGTGAGCTCTTTCTTTTTTAATGCCTCTCAGAGCATTATACTAGCCAGTAAATTACACCAGGCAATAATCACCCTGTTAAAGGAGCTTTCATGAATATATGTGTTCTCCACAAAGCAAAGGGAGATGCAGGAGAGACCTGCAACTACTTTTAATGTATTGTTAAAAATATATATATAGATTCAAATACAGCATTTCACGACTGGAGAAGTCTGAATAACAGAGGAAAAAAATGTTTTCTTGTCTCTTGCTTGAAAGTAGATTTTTGCTGTGCTTGTCAAAAAATCCCCTTCCATTAAATTCAACGCAGCTATATGCTGTTTCTTTTATAGGATGCACCTGGGAGCCTGGAAGCAGTCCTTCTGATTGGAGTGAGACTATGAAAATGAGAGTAGAGACTTTGTTTAGTGTATTAAACATACTGGTAGGGATAGTTAGGAGCTCAGATGAGGAAAATGTTGTTTTAAGTAACTGCTGGCTAAGGAGTGGTTTGATCTCTGAACAATTATGTCGTGTGTAAGTAAAGGTACATAGAATTGAGCTGTTTGTTTGAAAAGTCTATTTCATATTCTGAATACTTACAGTATTTTTGAAAAGCATTTATTCAGTCTGTTGAACAATTATTTTTTTTAGATAGTGTGTTGCCTGCGATGATCACGAGTTATTGAGAAGAAAAAGCTCAGAAATTGTACCTGTATGATTGTGATGCTCAGAGGTTCTCTGTGAGTGTTTCTTTTCAATAAAAACATGCATACTAGTACTAAAATGTGGGGAAAGGCTACAGAAAAAAAAACCTCCTTGCACAAAAGAGTTAAAACAATGCTGAATACTTTCTATAAAACTTATAAGGGATATCAAAGACCTAGATGTAGCTTATTTAAAACTGTGGTGAGCCCATTGACCTAGTTGAGGTTGGGCAGAACTGCTGTAAAAGGCTATCCTGTGACAGATTTTGGAGCTCTTTTCCTCCTTTCCCGTAAAGAAATAAAAATCTTGATGTTGTACCTTGAGGGAAGAACGTAAAATTATTTTGGATCACTTAAAGCAGTATTTCGCTTCCTTCATTTTTTTAAACTGTATTCATGTTTTAAAAATCTAGGTTTTGAAATATTTTCTTGAGAGTAACGGCCAAAAAACTTCTGCAAAAATATTAATTCTGATACCTGACCTTTTTCCATAACATTTTATTCCAAATTGGTCTATAAGCATTTTGGTTAATTTTATTTATTTATTTTACAAAAAGGGCCTTCCGTCACAACATTCCCAGCAAGCTTTCCAACTGAAAGACTCAATGACACCTATTTGCAACCTTATGCAACTTAAGCTGATATTACTCCCTTGTTCTGGAGTGGAGGTAATGGGACCTTCATCCATGTTCTCACTTGGATTGTTGTCTTGAACTAGATATAAAGTTCACACCAAATTTTGCATCTGCTAGGAAAAGTTCATTTTGTTTTTGCTGTTACCTGCATTAAGCATGTACTCTGATTTTCTCTAGAGAAAGAGCTGTTTGAATAATTTCTTGTGTTGTCTTCATAACTAACATGGTTGCCAGGACCTGATGTCTTGCAAAAGTAAATCTTCCTTAATGACATGTGCACACTTCCCCAAGGCTGACTTGCAAATTGATTTTAGTAAGCTACCAATTTTCATTTTATTTTCAAAGATTAATAGCTTACTATCAGCAAAGGACAAATTTGTTGTGTGTTATCCATGTTATCGCCTCAGTTTTTTCTATGTTCTAGTCACATTATTCCTACAGTTTCTGCTAATCAGTGTCATTGCTCTTCCTTTCCACTTGCAGTCCTTTGGCCTTGATCATTACTTTTGTTTCTGCTGTTGGATATTGTACCTTGTATCCTGCTCTGCTTTTATAACTAATACTTCATCAATCTATCATCTGTACTTACAATCAGTGTAACAGGTTGAATTGACACCCTGATTGGTTTATAAACTAGCAATCTTCTAATTGAAATTGTATAGCAAAATAACTCAACAACAATATGCACACCCATAATACATAAAACGAGTATGACCTCTGTGGATACATTAGAAAACAATGATAAAATTAAATTATTTTTTGTGTTGCATGTGTCTTCATTAAGGCTTAAGGTCTGGAGCAATCTCAGTTTTAATCAGTTTATGTGCAGGATAAGTAAGAGGGATTCCTTTGCTGCTGGAGGAAATAGATAAAATTTATTCTTATATGTTAATTACACAGGGCTTTCCTAGTTATCTGCAACTGCTTTCCCTAATAAAGTAAGTTTCATGTAGTGTGACTCTTGCCTATGCAATCTCAATCTTACTGGTGTACCAAATGTTTTCATCCAAAGACTGAAATTAGCCAGCAGGAATTGTATTCGAGGTTATTTATCGTGTGAAAGCAGCATGAGGTATTACAAGTCTTTTCCTAAAGATAAACTTGGAACTCCATTTGCACTTACATTTGCTTATATTAATAAATTTACATGTTTGGACATATGTACGGACATATGCTAGCAATACAGCAAAATAAAGGTGAAGATAAGATCTAAGCATTATGTTGAGGATGCAATTAATCTGGAGAAAAAAAAAAAGGTGACAGCTACTACAGCACAAAGATAGACTTCCTTTATTATCTCACAGTCAAAAATTTTGTTCAGAGCCTGAATTCCACCTTGGTGTCTCACTATAACCCTCTTACAACACTATTCTTTATTGTTATACCAAAATTTCCTTTCATCTCTAAAATGTCTAGAAGTGCTAATCCTCTGTTATTTTGGTAGCCATGTATTTATGTCCTTTATTCTTGCTTATTTCTTAGAATTACTAAATTCCCGATCACTTTGATTACAGCTTTTTGATCCAGTCTCAAGCTCTTCCATATGTGAGCTCTACCGCTGCTACAGAATTTTCTGCTTTATTATACTGTCGGGTTGTTGGCAACTGTCTGTCATACTTACTAAAGGATGTTTGTTATTTCTCCCCTATGAATGCATATAGCTAGTCTATACTTTTCCAGAAAAAAAAAAAAAATATTTCTTTTGATACTTTTAAGTTCTTCAGAGTCTCACCAGACTTTTTCCTTCTTCTACTGCTGCCAGCAACAGAAGAAAATTCACCCTTTTTGCTTTCATGAGAGAAGCCAGACAAGAGATGGTAAGGAGGGCAGGCAGCTCCCCCCCTACCCACACAAGCAAACTCCCTGGGGCCCACACGATCAGGGCACAAAGTCCACAGTGACTATCCTCTGGACTAGGACTTTGTATGGATATTTCAGTGCAGTCATTATTTTCAGCTAACCATCAGTTGGATATCAATGTGTTGAACCCAAGAGCTCACTGCTGAAACACAGTGGGGAACCCTTTGTGTTTCTCTGTCAGGTAAATGGGATTATGCAGCGTAACAAACCGAATAGTCCCATCCTTTTCCCTGTCTAAATTGTGCCATCTCTAAGATTCACCGAACACTTTGTAAATTATTCTTAAATATCTGTCTCTGGACTAAAACTTTTATTTTTTATTTTATTTTATGTGGCTTGACGGGACTTAATTATTATTTTAAAAAGCTGGAGGTAATAAATCCCGTGGAGTTACAACTAGCTAATCAAGTAACTAGTATACTGCTTCCTTTGAAAAGAAAGGACACACTAAGTGAGAGAAGTCTTTATATTTTGGCCACTTACAGGTCTTTCATAGTTCTTTTAATGACCTTGAATCATTCAGTGTCTCTTGTTTGCTACATGCTACCTGTTCACAAGGTGAAATAGGGCTTCATTTATCTGGTACAGAATGTTCCTTTTGACTCATGAAAAGACCCTTTATGTCTGAGTACAGGCATTTCTGAAGATGTTAATGAGTCTGTGGCAGGGCTGAACCAGCTGCGGTAGATGTCAAGTTGCAACTGTTCTTTACTCACATTTTTTGAGATGTGCATCCCGCTTCACTCAAAATGTTTTTTGTTATTTAACTAACACTCAGTTCAATGAGACTATTCCTCTTTGTGTAGCTTTTCACTCCTTTCCTCCCCATCTTGAATTTCTATCAGATGATATTTCTTTAGGATAAACAAGTCACTGTGATAGGTGAAAACTTGGTTTATTTTACTCAGAAAACTACTTCTTTCTCATCCTACATTTATTTTCCCATTTCTACTTTTAAATACTGAAACAGTGTTAACTTTTCCAGATAACTTTTATTCACCTCAAACCCATACCTTTTAAAAAAATCACCATCATCCCAGTGACACAAGCACCATGGAGGTATAGATTGTGGAAAAGAAAGGCATGTTTTTTAGTGAAAGGCAAATCAGTGACAGGGCACCAAATCAGCTTGCCTAGAAATTCAACAGAAGTTCAGTTCCTGGTGCAAACTACAGCTGAGAAATGGCACTGGTATTTTGTGACATGCATTCCTGCATAAATGAAAGGTACATCAAATTGCTGCCGGAGTGGTGAATGAACAAGCCCCACATGCTGTGGTCTTTACTCTTCCACTTTTGGATATAGTCTTTTGTCTCCAGTGACAAACATCAGGCATTTTGACATTTCTGTGACTACTAAGAGACCACCAAACCAGTTAATAGTTTGTGGTAATGAACGTCTGTTAGTGACCAACAGAATAGTGTTTTTACAGAATTAAGGTGAAGAATATCAGATGAATCTGTATTGTTTCTAGCATCTGAAACAAACAGCAAACAAAACCCATAAAAATCTACCCCCTATATGCTTCCTTCAGCCAAACAATGTGTAACTCATTGCTCCTTCCATAATTTGAGTCAAGGAATCCTCTTTTTGCTACCCTTGTACCACTGCAATGACCTGGCCTGGGAGAAGAGGGCTGGGAGGGAAATAACTGAACAACACCCTCAGTAAAAATGGAAAGACTATACTGATACCCTGTGACCCTCCTTAAAGTGTCTGTGTGTTGAGAGAGGGCTTATCAATGTGAGGTAAGAAATGAGCAAATCATTGAACAAAACATTTAGATTGGCTTCTAAACTGTTGTCACTTATTCCAGGCACTCAATACATCACACAGGAAAAACATCACAGAAAGAAATGGTGTATTAAGCCATCCCTTCATCAAATACTCTCCTTCTGTGTAGAGAAGATTCTATAGAAAAATCTAAAAATCCAATAAAGAAGCATTTAAATGGGTTTTTGCTACCTTGTCACCTTTAGAAATTTTCAGACAACAAAAAGTACCGAATCTGAGGTACACTGCTAAATATAGGAACCTTTTTATTGAACATGTTTAACATGATTTTTTTCCCTAAGTGTAAAGGTTATAAATTTTTTAAAATAAAATTACTTTTAAAAATTGTCTTATTTTTATAGGTTTTTCTTCCCGCTCTCAAAAACTGATGATTTAAAAACCATATATGGTAGATGTTTCGTGAATAGATATTTTTCTAATCTCTGGTCAACCTACTACTTCTGAATAACTCAATTATACAGGTTTCGTTCGTTCTATAGTGTTCATGCCTCTCAGACTTTCTTGCAGGGGATGACAAGGAAACAAAATTCATTATTTCTTTAGGTACTACTATGTCCATTTTACAGATAAGGAAGTTGAAATGTTAGCTGTATGTTCAAGATCTAACCTACCTTATGTTCTACCATGTGCCTTTTCCACATTGTGAAACACTAGACTTGATTACGATTAGCAGAAATTATTGCTTAATTGAATAAACGAGGAAGAAGAAGATTATTGATTAGTAGGGGAAAAGTCTTTTTTTTTTCAGTCATCTTGTCATTCTAGGAAGGAAATGCAAAACAGAAGCAATGAATGACTGCACAGAAGACATGCAGCCAACTCTGCACTTTTCCTAAGTGATATTTTTGAAGTAAAAGCACAACTCGAAGTGTTATGGGTAATGCTATGCAATTTGCCTTATTGGCAGGAGAACCTTTGACCTTCAGGAATTATTAATACCCCTTTTTTTTTTGCATGTGTGATATCTGCGAAACTGGATAGTAAGATCAGTATTGAAAACAAATCAGCATAAGAATAAGAAATAATCCGAGCATCTCAAGCACTACCCTGTTATAGGTAGCAGTTAATGTGGTATCTGGTCCAAGGAACCTGTAGTGAAAATGATTAATCATTGCAGTAAAGTACATTTTTACCTTATTCAGAATCTCCTGATTGTTCCCAAAGAACATCTTGGAGTTTCCTTAGTTACTCTAATTTCTGTCTTGTTCCAGCTTTTTCAGAAATCCACTTTATAAAGGCATATGAATAGTCGAGGATTTTAGAATTTTTTTCCAGTATAAGTAGTTTTTCTCTATGTAATGTTTAGTAAATATCAATTTTTTAATAAATTGCTATATATACTAGTAGTGTCCTCTTCTAAAAAATAGTAGACTTGCACAGATGTAGATGAGATTATTCTGATCTCATAATGTGTACTATTGTAGGATGCAGAATCCTTGACATTTTAAAATAGTCCTGTACACAGCACCATATATACTTGTACACTGTGGAGTGCAGCTGTTGTTAATGTGTTACAAAACTGTCCAGTCTCTGATGAATACTGAACTGTTCTCCACCAGTCAGACTGCATGTTTACAATACTCAATACATCTGGCTGACTTTAATTGCATTAGCTTTGCTGCACCAGAGGTGGCATAACTTTCATGCGAGCTAATTAGATTTGCTCAATTTAAACAGACACATTAATGCAGCTCAGCAAGGCTCAATTAAATCTGTTTTCAAAGCAAAGGCAGAATGTGAAGCATTATGGGTAATGCTATGTAAATTGGCATATTGGCAGAGAAGTTGAGTGAGTTGTTCGCAATGCCTATTGGCACAAAGTAGGTTTCTTCAGTAAGATTGTGAAGTCTAACGCAGCAAGACATGTGTTCTACATTCTCTTTCTTGGGGCTCTTCAAAATGGTGCATCTGCCTTCCCAAGTAAAGGAAGTGGTTTGTGAGTTTGTTTAGAAAGCTGACGTCTTAAGTTTTCGTCCCAAACTTTGTGCCCACTGATTTGTGTTTTATATGCTTTCCCTTACTGAGGCAACAACAGAACCTAATAATAATACATCTCCATAATGGGATTTCAGAACAATTGCATGTTCCTGGTGTTTCAAACTTATTACACTTAACATCACTCTTACCTTTTGCTAACGCTCAAGCATAACTATCTCTCATTTCACTTTTTTCTGCTATGTACTGTGACCCAAAATGCTTAGCCTTGCAGTTTTACTTCTGAGAAGTGGAACTTCATGACAAAGACACACCTTTTTTTTTGTTTTCATCCGATAGTGATATTACAGCAAATTCAAGTCTGCCTTTTTTTTGTTATGGCTGAGAAGAAATAGCAGATGGAGTTATCGCACTGTGGGCCACAGCCAGTGAGAATCAAAGGTAAGTGCTTTGCAATGTTACCAGGATGCCATCAGCCTATCAGTAGAACCACTTTTCATTTTGGCATCCTAAAGATTCTTTCTTCTTTCAAAACCAGGAAAAGAGGAGAACCCCTTGGGAACCCAAGCAAGAGAACTCCACCTTCAATAATATTAATACTACATTTTCATCTTCAAAATAAGGCAAACTTGTGGCAAAATAAATAATGTATTTTTGAGTTATTTTTTGTACAGAACACAAAGTCTCCAAGCACTTGTACCTCCTCTAGCTAATATGATGCACCTACATTTATACCTGCATGAATTGCATGCACTTCTCCCAATGGGAGGATGAGGTGATTAGGCCATTTGATGGCATTGTTTCCAACACGACATTGCTGGGAGATATTGCAATTAATGGGATCGCAGTAAAAGCAACCATTTTATTTTAATGTAGTGATGCTCCTGGTTGTGTGCATAAAAGGCACACCATATGCTTCTTCAAGCATTCTCAAAGGTATGTTATGGACTGCTTTAGCGGTTTGTGGTGTTCTGTTTTCACTTTTATGGAGAGGTTGATTGGCAAAAGCAGTCTCTAGAACAGGTTCTTCAGAATTTCCTAACAAATATGAAAACACTTGATCTCTAGTGTCTTTGGTGATAGTGAACAGTATATGCTATTACTATTTTGTGTGGAGATTTGTCACCCCTCAATCCTCTTTTTGTGATCCTATATAGAAATCAGTTTTTTACAAAGGAAAAGATCTTAGAACAGTTAAGATTTTCCTGCTTTTTATGTGACTCTGCAGGGGGTTTAAGAAGGCTGTCGTGGTTTAACCCCTGTCAGCAATTAAGCACCATACAGCTGCTTGCTCACTCCTCCCCCAGTGGGATCAGGGAGGGAACCAGAAGAGTACAAGTGAGAAAACTCATGGTTGAGATAAAGACAGTTTAATACGTAAAGCATAAGCTGTGCAAACCAGCAAAGCAAAACAGGTAATTCATTCACTGCTTCCCATGGGCAGCAGGTGTTCAGCATCTCCAGGAAAGCCAGGGTCCGTCACATGTAACACTTACTTGGGAAGACAAACGCCATCACTCCTAATGTCCACCTTCCTTCTTCTTCCTCCCAAATATATACTGAGCATGATGTCATGTGGTATGGAATATCCCTTTGGTAAGTTGGTGTTCACTGTCCCTGCTGTGACCCTCCCAGCTTCTTGTGCACCTGCAGCTGGTGGGGCAGGGTGAGAAACAGAAAAGGCTTTGAATCTCTGTAAGAACTGCTCAGTAGTAGCAAAAACATCCTTGTTTTGTCAACACTGTTTTCAGCGCAAATCCAAAACATATCACCCTACAAGCTACTGTGGGAAAAATAAACTCTATCCCAGAGGAAAACAGCATAAGGAGAGAGAGGATCCTCCACTGGTCAGAGAACAGGGTTCATGAGGTTGACATCAAATTTTATGTAAATAAAGGATACAGTGTAGTGTCTAAAATCAGAACCAACATTAGACGTAGCAACCGCTTACCAGATATCATTGTGTCATACTTTAGATACTTATAGACAGCCATGCCTTTCTAATGGAGTAGTATTCACAGTAAATTTGAAATACAGTGACATGAAGAGGCTCTCAAATGAGTGGAAATCAGCAGCTTTATTAAACAATATATGGAAGTTACAGCCATTTTGGTGTCAGACAAATCAATATGAAGCAGATCACTCCATGATTAGCCAAATGTACAAGACAATTAAATTCAACAGATCAATTAGAAATATGAAAGAAAATTCATTTGCCTTGTACTTTAACAGATTCTGTGTTCCCACAGCATATCCAGCTTGTCTTTATTAGGAAGCCATTTCCATTCATATTCTCAGAGCTCATGTTTCATTCTAAAAATGTAGGTTTTGCAGAAATAAATGTTTTAAACAGAAATACAATGTTCTTCACAGGCTTCTGGCCAAAACCTCTAAAACTCATTCTCTCAACTGGATCTATATTCAGAAAACTGATGCCTGGCAGAGGTGTTGTAGCTGTGTCATCTCTGACAGCTTTCTAATCACACACATCCAGGGTACAATGTTTTCAGAAATTTTGCAGTTTTCTATCCACCTTGGTGTGTTTGCCCTAACTGGTAAAGAAAGTCTTAGAAAAAGTAAACCAAACCTTTTTACAACCCTGCCAATGCTTTAAAAACTGTGTTGGACTCATCCTTCTCTCTCTTTTTTTTTTTTTTTTTTAATTTCTGTATCAAAACAATTTCAATTTACTACAACTATCATAATATTATCAGGATTTTAAATAACCAGTAAAGTTGTTTTGGCTTTCTGTTCCCAGTTTGGTGATTTTTTCTTCTACCATACTGGGCTAACATATTGGTTTGAAACTGTCTTTTCATATTGTAGATTCCATTCGTCAGGTTCCACATATAATGACTACTGCAGAAGTGTCAATTTCTTGGAAACAGAACGTGTTCTCTAGAAGTCTAAAAGTTAGTTTGAGGTAAACATATGGTTAAAACTCAATAAAGATGGGAAAGAGCAAAAAAATCAGGAAACCTGAGTCTACACTTTATATTGCTCCTGAATTTTGGTCTGTTGAATAAAAAAAGGTTTAAATTTGTTCTAACTTACGTACTGTTTCTGTGTAAAATGTCATGTCTAGTCCTGAAAGAATAGTCTTTCAGAAGACTTCCAGACAGAACACATGAAACCTAACTTTAGAAGGTGAGTTTCCTTATGCTTTTGACTGTAGCCATCCTGTAATAATTTCAGGGAGAATGGTTGCGATAAAAGGAATTTTAATTGCATTTTATCCTCTTAGTTCTAAACTTGACAACATCTAAACTAGGTATCTTTTGAACAAAACATGACCTTTAACTAAAGTAGTCCCAGCTGGAACTGTTATAATGATAATGTTTATTTATTAATATGACTGATAATGCATAAAAATACAGTTGCAGTTATAGAAAAGTCAATTAGTGCAACACCCTAGAGGACACACTCTAAATGGATAAAATTCAATAATAATGATAATTACTTTCATCCAGAAGGAGTCAAAATTAGATTATGAAACTAACATGGTGTTTCCATATTTAAAGGCTCAGTTTAACTCAGTTTGATCCCAGTGATTATGTGGTTGACCCTTCATTTTCCAGGAAATATTTTCCACTTTGAGTTGAATTTATGCCCTCTCTCTTTTAAAGGGAAGAAGAGGATGAAAGGGTTTGAGATGAACAACTGTTCAAAACAGGCAAGCACTTTCAGATTAAGGAAACTAGAATTTTTTCCTCTCTACCTTTTGAAAAAAAAAATATTTAACTTACGCATTTGAAACACGATTATCTGAAAGTTTTCTGTTGCATCAGAACCATAAATACTCATTTTTTTATGATTCTATGAAAGAAAACGTCCCCAGAATACTGTTTACCTAAGCAAAGATTCAACTTCAATATGCTTTTCTTTCCCATTGTTTGGAGATAATTTTCTGAGAAGACTTCCATGTAATTTTTCTGTTGCTTCTCAAGCCTCTGAAATTTTCAGGTGTCTGTGGATTTTTTCCTAGTGTTGGTAATGACGATTTTTTTTGAGTTGTATAAGCTATCTAGAACTAGAAAAAAAACCTGTGTTTCTACTGTTGTTACAGCCATAATGGTCTAAAGATTATGCCTAATAGGAAGGTGTTAATTTGGTGATCATGCAATATGAAATCAGAGGCAAGGCTGAACAGTGACAATTATTAGAATATTTAGTTATGATCTAGTGGTGGAACTCTGAACCTGAAAACTTGTCTAGTTTTCTAACAGTATCAATCAGTTAACAAGATCTTCCTCTGAAAAAGGATTAAAAGAGTGCAGGAGAACAGTGTGGCACTCTTCCTTGTTCAATTTTTTTTTAATTTTTGTGTGAACATGGCATAGTTGGCCGCCTTTAGAGAGATGAGACAAATACACCTTCACATGTATCATGCCTCCCTCAAAGTATTTATTCTCAAAGTATTTATTATGAAGTGTTTTGCTTCCAGAAGCATATCTTGAGTTGGTGTGTATTTGCATTGGCCTTTTCTGGATTAAGTGCCACCAGCCTGCCTCTAAAATCTGTTGGGATCAATATGACATATGTTACACATCGCCTCAATAAGCATACAAATTCTGTGAAAGCTAATTTAAGAAATCATGAATATGGGAAATTTAATCTACTATACTGGTTAAAAAAAGAAAAAAGTGTAAGTTAAAATGAGGTTCTTAGGGACGTGGTTTAGTGGTGGACTGGGTGGTGTTAGGTAATGGTTGGACTCAATGATTTTAAAGGTTTTTTCCAACCAAAATGATTCTATGTTTCTAATTATTGAAAACAGTCGACTTTGTTAATCGAAAGCAGTGTTCTGCATGCAGGTATTTTCCAACTGCACATATAAAAACAAGTTGTAAGTTTGGAAGAGTTTAAATCCAGTTACAAAGAACAGTTTTATTTCCAGGATTTCACTGAAAAATAGAATACATCATAGTAGAAACATTCTCTAAGGAATCATTGTTGTGATGATTCACTTTAGTTGCTTTTAGAGACAACAGTTGTGCAAATCCCAACATACAATAAATCTTGATAGTTAAATATCCACTTGAGAGTTCCTAAAGACTGTGCTAATAGTTCTAAGACAATTTGCTGTGTATATGATTACATAAAGAAAGTCTTATCTGCACAGACTCATTCCCTGATAAATGGTTTGAAACAGTCATGTATTACGATATTGGAGACATGTTTGTTTAATATTAATTGTGATTTTGATATTCTTAACATAGAAAATGTCTCTTGGCCTCTATATGACCTACCTATTTTATAAAAACTACTTTAGAAAAGAGCATAAATTGTAAAGTAATATAGTTCCAGTAGATTGGATGCCATATAATTATTGTAATAAGCTATAGTATGAAATCTAATAATTTTGCAATCAGTTGCATAAAAGTAAGCTTCATCCTAGAAGTTTTACTGTTGTTTTTGCAAGCAGAGGTATTATAAATATTTAAATGATAAATGGCCACAACTTCAAGACTAGGTGATGGAGACCTTACTTTTTGCTGGAGGCTACTAACTCTTGTGAGTAGTTCCACAGAAATAAGTCCATATGCAGAAGGAAATTCATAAATATAAGGATCAGATCTAACAATGCCATTGTGTTACACAAAGCTTTGTGTAATCCTGTGCAGTTTACATGAGAGTTCTCATGCTGAAACACTGAAACAAGGAACTGATCTCAGTTCTGGAGGTCAAAACTGAGGCAGAGTTGTGTGATGTGAACATTTTGTTGTCAGAATTTTTGCTATTGCATTCCTCTATCTCCTTTTACATTTTATTTTCCCCTTACTTATTTACTTCAGTTTGCAAGGTGTCAAGCTCTTAAGTAATTTCTCATTTATGCTATGATCCCATAGCACAAGAGACATGTCAGATTCTCTGAACCCTGCAGATACTGTACTGATCTCATCAATGAAGCATTGATAAGGATATAACTTTAAAGAAGTGCTCAAATAATTCCCGAGATATCCTGCAATTGAAGAGAGAGATATTTAAGATTTAACTTTTCCTAGGCTGAAATGAACTGAATTAATCTCAATTGTGTTCCAGAACAGAGGCTTCTCTGCTTGAGGAAAGCATTTTCAAAACAAAACTACCACAATTGTTCTCATATATGCTTCATGGAAATGCTTTAAATCAAGGTCTCATCTGATTTCAGAAGGGTGAGCTCTGTGAGTTACATTTGTATGTTTTTTACAAATTCGAACTATTGCATTTCAAATGGTAAATGGCAATTCATTTTCTTAGGTATCGCAGACAGGTACGTATGTCTATTTATGTGGAGCAAAATGCAGATTGACACACACAGTTTCTGTAGGTCATTATTAATACTAGATCAAACAGATAATCTGCCATAACTGGCAAATGTGCGTGTAGATTATATGTTACTATTCATAATTGCAAATTACTTTCCAAAGCAACCAACATAAATTAGACAGAACTTAATTTCTTCTTTGACTTTAATACACTTCTTTCAATTCTGTTGTCAGTCTTCACCTCTTTCCCATGTCTCAGTTGGTAAAACATATAAAAATAAAGATTATAGCTTTTGTGGTGGCTGTTAGCTATGTATGTCCCTCTTGTATCCTTTTAAATTCAGAGTTTAGTTCACTAGCTCTCTGAGCACACATTTACACTGGATGGTAGAGCACAAGTGTAACACTTGCTAAATTGTTTTTTGAGTGAGCAGGAGGCTATCTCAGATCCTGAAAGCAGCCCAACCACAGTAGTACAAATCGTCTCACTCAACCCAGGTAGGTTCTGACATATCTTTTCCTTTCCCAGTTCTAGAGTTACGCTGGCCAAAAGTTTCTCTGAGGCCTCTATGCTTTGTTGACACATCCAGTAAATCACCCATGTGTTGTACCATGTGATATAGTTCCCTTCTTTCCAAGTACTTGATTTTATATTCAATATTTTGAGGTAACGTATTTTACCTATGATAGGTATTAATAATGTTAAAATCATGCAACCCTTAGCCTCAGGAATGATCCTTGCTAGCATAAACACCATAGATTAAATGCATCCATGCAAGCAAAATTCATACTCTTTACATGTCTGTCTGGATGTACGACTGTGCCCATATGCCTTTGAAATTATCTTTGTGTACCATCAGGGTTGCCTGAAACTTCTATTATTAAGCCCTGTTTTTGCTGGCTTATGACTTTGCCAAGCTGGTACCATAGAGGATTTAACCAGATATGCTCAGTACCTTTGTCGAACTCCATTTATTTGCAAAAGTACATCTATCAGGCATTCTCAGTGTGAAACCCAGACTTAAACCAGTTCTCACTGTCACGGACCTTATCTGAGAAACTGCAGTATTTCAGAACTAGAAACACAAACTTCGGAGGACATTTTGTTTCCATCTCAGGAGGTTTTGTTTGTTTGTTTGTTTTTCTCACACTTCAAAAGTTTGTTCACATTTGTTTAAATTATTAGCCTTTAAAATTATCTCTGCATAATTAGAGAGGGAAGTTGTTTGTCTACCAGTCAATTCTCTGCAATTTTACTTAACAGGGAACATGTTCCTTTGCTTTGTTGCCTGCACTGACAAGAAGACTGCAGCTCCAGGAGCAAATGAACATGCATCATTTGAGGGCTGCAGAGGCAGAGCAGGGCACTGTTTGAAGCCTTCACTTACAGGAGTAAGTGATCAGAGTCTCCAGCTAATGAAACCCAGGCCCTGGTATAGCAGGGAACTGAGAACATCATTCCTGAACCTCCAAGATCTTCCCTGACTAACAAACAGCTGTGGGATGACAGTACAGCAGTGCCTGCAGCTCATGCCTGCAGCTCCCACTGATTTTATCAAGGGTGGTAGGGATGATGTCAGTATTCCAACATGCCTGGTAATGGTGGTGGAGTACACTGCAGTTATAAAGTATAAAATCAATATTTTTCCAATTGATAGTGGAAACTGTAATGCCCTTTAGCTGATGAGGATTTCCACTGAGGACTGCTGCACAGACAGGGTGTGTAATATTAGGCTTCCTGCCCCAGTGTGCTGTGGTGTTACGCTTGGTGCTGGTATATACGTGCTTTGCATTTAAGGCAGGAGTAAAATAAGACTGAAATTTTAGTGGGTGTTATAAGCTCCTCTTGGGGAGGGAGGTACTCCATTATTCCTAAGATAAATGTCATCCCTGTCACCGTGCTTTCTCTGGAAAAAAAAAAAATACACATGAATGCACACACACACAAACACACAGACTGGAAGGACATGCAGTAACCAAGAAAGGTTACCAACAGACCCCAGTGATGTGTGCATTTTCATTACCCATATTTTTAACACATAAGCACAGCACTTTTTTATTTTCCTCCCTCCATAGCCCAGGCCTCATTCGGTTCGTAGTACAGACTGAACTAGTAATAAATCAGTTCCTGCACTGCAAGAGGCCTTTGTGGGACCTCTATCTCTTCTGCTGCAGAATTTGTGAAATAGGTGGTTTAACAGATAGTGTCACATGAACAGCACTATAAATGCTAACACGTTCTAATGCATTTGTGTCGTGTCTTCTGGTTTGAAATTCCTCTGCCATGTAGATACTTGAAAATTGAAAAACAAATAAGCTCATGTTTTAGTTTTTCCTCTTCTTCATAAGGACGAGTACCCTTGCCTAGCATCCCATTTTTTGAAAACTTATAGATAACAATTAACTCTAATTATAGGTTAATAACTACTTCGGTTATTTTTGAAATTTCTACTTTCTTGTCAAGTCTTAGTTTAAATTGATCAATAATTACAATGATGGACAGACGTAAATGTATATGCACAGATACAGACACAAAGGTTTCTTAGAAAATTGGGCCATTTTAATGGTTCACAATTATGGTGATTCACTGCTGCTTTGTAAAAATGGATCATATTTCTGCCTTTCAAAGAAATAATGAGAAGGTCACATTTGCTGAAGTTCTCACTACTTATTCCTTTGTTTCTAGCTACCCAAATCTGATGTTTGATGCTCAGAGGATTTTAGGTCAAGCTTCGCAAATCAGGTCAACAAGACCTCTGCTATTCAGATTTGCCCTGAAATATAGTCTACATTTTTGCCTCTATTCCCTTTATTCCAGTTTCCAGTTCATAAAATGAGCTTTACTGTACTATCTTCTCCCTCCTTAGAGATATTTGGTAAAGAAATACACATTACAAATAAATGGACACAAACAAACAGGGCCAAATATCCATTTTTTACACACAAATACCTAAACCAGATTCAAATATCCACTTCATGGAAAAACTGGCTATTCTGAGGGTGAGGAAAAAAGTTTTTAAGTCCAAACAAGCTGCATTTTGGATTTTTCTTGTAGGAAAGAAGTGTAAAAAGAAATAAAAATGCTTTCTTTTAGCAATAGCCATTGTGCTTCACAGAAAGTATCCAACATATCCATGATTCTGGGATCGAGAGTGACAATCTATAGTCTAGTTGTTTCCTTTTACAGGAGCCCATACAGACTGTTGGACAGCCAGTGCATGGAAGCTGAAAACAAGGTAAGTTGGGACCTGAAGCTCTGAGACAATTTGTTCCATGGTGGGATGCCAACAGAAAGGTGTCCAGATGTAGGCTTTTAGAGAGGATCAAAGAGTATTTCAGTTCTCAGAACTGCACACTAGATTTCAAATATTCACACATTATCTGCATTCTTGCATAGCTTCTTCTATTTAGAGAGTAGGTGTTGAACTCTCCTCCCTCTGCTCCAAAATTCCTGTCCACTGAGTCAAAGCTGACTGTCTGTCACTGTGGCAAAGTGTGTGTATCGTGACCTGGGACTCTGGTGGGACGAGGTTACATCAGAGCCACAGGTGGAGATTCTGAGCTCCCCAACAGCAGGCTGGCAATCAGCAGGTTCCTATCAGAAAGCTTTGTTGCTCATCAGAAGAAACTAGCAAGTTTCTCTAAAAACTTAAAATTTCTATAATGTATTTTTTTTTCACTGAAAACTAGTTTCATCAGAGACTTCCTTTTGTGTCTGGCCACACCTGCAGATCTAAGTCCAAAAAATCAGGACCTCATGGAGCTCTGACAGAAAACAGGAAGTGGTGAAAAACAGACCACAAAAAAATCCTACTAATCCTGCTGTTTTCCCTATGCAGCATTGAAGTACCACTGAGACAAATCACCATTCTTGGAGGTGGGTGAGGAATTTCTATGAGAGCCTCCCACTGTATGCTGTGCCCAATTCAGGATTTATGCACACACCCCAATCCAGCCTGTGTTTAAAGTCCTGCAGAGCTGGGTTGGGGCCTTGGCTTTTAAACTCCTTGTTTCCCAGGATCTGGATCCTGCTAGCCTCAGGAATAAGCTTTATATCCCCGTCTTTTCATCCTTAGACTCATCCTTTCCCATTAAGGGATTTGTAACGAATTTTCCTTGTTGCACTGCCTCTGCTGTATGAATGACATTTCCCACCTACCTTTTATAGCAGCCTGTTCTTAGCTTCAACTGTACTCACCTGTCACTTTGCAATCTGTGAAATGACCAGCAATTTCCCTGTTGACCAGTCAAACACTCTGTTTCTCTAGGGAACACAATCTGTAGGTAGCTGGGAATTAGGTCTAAAGAGTGAACACGTGGCCTTACAAAATAATGTAAATTAATATTTAATCAGTTGCTGAGAACTGCTTTCAACAAAATCTTATTGTTAGCTTATGGTGGATTAGCCACCTCCCTTGTCTGACTGCATAACCAGCAGCCTTCAGGCTCCCTTAAGAAGACTATTTGCCAGCAACCTTTTGAAAAGCAGCATCTGGCAAGTAAGTTTTGTAGTCATGCTGGCAGTATGTTTGCCAAACGTTTCTTGCTGATCAGGAATGTCCAGAGAGATTTTACTTTGAGCCTGCAATATGCAACCCCTCTGAACATCTGCAATATCCACTACAAAGCCAGCAAAATAAGGGCAAAGTTAGGTATTTCAAAACGAGTCCCAGGTTTGGGCATCCTTGGGAGAGGAGCCATGTGGGACAGGAAGCTGATGGGGTTCTGATAGAATCCTAATCCAAAGACTTCTATTCAGTCCAGGTTTGAACCCTCTCCAGATCAACTCCATACAGCTGGTAACTTCAAAGCTGAGTGTTGACAACTGTTTCCACTGAAAAACAGTATGATTAAAGGAAATTACCTTCATCCAAGCACAAATAGGGCAATCAGAAATGTCACCAACAATGTGGGAGAAAAAAAACAGTCATTACCTTCCCTCTGTTGTGAGTAGCTTCCTATCTAGAGTTTTTTAATTTTGCACAAAGCAATTTAGAATTCATTAAGAATTAGGAGACATTTATTACCAACACCATGCACCATTAAAGAGTATGACATCTAGATTTCGTGGTGAAGCTTGTTCATCATTACGTTCTGGACAAGACTCCATCCAAAAGCTGTTTTCTAAGAAAACTCGTTGAAGTGAGTCCCTGGAAGGAGACAGGTAGAAGAACATACTGTTAGATACAGAGTTGGTTTACATGTGGATTATGAACTAAGCATGTGAATTTTGTCAACACTGAAGAGATTTGGGGCATTCACAAAGAGCAGTGGGTAAACCTGAGGTCTTGATCCAAGTCCCTTCTGGAACAGAACTTTAAAGATATTTTTTCCAGGACATTACATAGAAATTGTCAAGGAAATTTATTTAAGACTGAGGCAGAGCTCATCAAACAGTAGGTGACAGAATACATTCAAAAATGGGGTAAAAAACTGTGTATCACCACACTCAAGACCATAAAACTGACTCACTAGAGGAGGCAGGGCTCCTGGAGAAAGCACTTGTGTATTACCAGGAAAGGTTCCTGTGTTGTCATGCCACTGTATAAAAAAAGTTAGTTAATGACCTTAAACTGATAGTTCCTAAATTCTGAATGTTTGAATTTATAATCTACACAATGATATTTTTGCATTTTCACAGCACTTTTAAAAGTATTATCTATAACTAGCCCAGTTCTGCTAGATTTAGAAGAGTACCTAGCAGCACAGAGGATTTGTATCACTGCGTACTGAGCAGATAACTCACTTTTCCAAAACCATTTTGGGATTGTATTCATTTACATAAAATTTTAGAAAAAAGATGAACTGATATTTGCATTCAGTCAAAGGCTTGGCTGTTCATCATGGCACCATCCCCCTGTTTCTTGTTTTGAAAATCTAATATAGTTTTCAGAAGTTTTAAAAAATAAAGAGCCAAGTGTGTTCTTACATGCAAAATGAATGTGAAATGGGTTTAATTTTTAGATAATTGTTTTTAGTGTATTTAGTGTAATGTATATCCTAGTAGTTATTTTATTATAATTGCATTTAAAGTTATAAATACAATACTAATGAACAAAAATTCACTTATAAGTTAATTATAACACAGCAGGTATTTTGCATAACATTTTTTTCAGTAGTGGTTTTGTAGGAGAAAAGGAAACCATTGTAAGAAAATAAGCTGCCTGAGGCATGATATTCATGTAGTGTACATAACAGAACACAAATTACCTGGCTGGAGAAGATGGCAGCATAGAACAGTACAGATATCTGTGGGCTCCTTTTTATAAGCAATACTTCAGCTTGAATAAATGTCTCAGATATCACTGCTATGAGTGTTTTATATGCCTCACTACTGTCTACACAAGTTATTGAGGTTAATGGTCAATATAGTCACTATATCCACTGCTGCACAGAAAAGCCTCAATAAAATAGGAAGGTGATGAACACAGTCTATTTAAAGATTTTATGTGAGAAAACAGGTACCTGGCTTAAAGCTGGACATTTCAGTATAAGTAACTTTTGAAAGGAGAAAAGTTCTTTCAAAATCTTCTTAAAGTGATTTCACCCAGCCCACATATTTATATCAAGAAGCATTATGGCAACCATATGAGAAGATGACAGGACTTTCGAAGTAACCTTATACTAATAGGTCAATATAGCCAGTGCTTTTATGTCCATATGCAAATGCCAGCTGAAATACTTTGAAGTATAGTAACTTCTCACAGCCTAATTTCTAAACAGAAAATGGCTTACATAATATAACATAAAGGCAGAACATAGAGCTTATTTGTGCTTTTATTAATTTTCGTGGCAAATGAGCCTCAGGCTCTTTAATTCATTACTAGAGGTTCGAATGTTCCCGTAATAATCTTTTTCTTCCATGATTTGGTAATGAACATGATTTACAGTTTTGCATCTAGACCCTAAAAACAGAAGGCAGACTCTAAATTCAGACAGGGTGATATTTTTACAGAGTGCTTATTAACAGTACTTCTGTCTAGTCTGCTGTGATTAAAACAGCTAGTGGTACCAATACAGTAGTAAGCAGTGCTAACCAAATGCATTTGCTGGGTAGCTGTGGCTGTCAGCAAGTAGTCAGTATAGTAGCTCTGCCATCTACAATAAAAATAATCTAGAATAATATTTTCTGTATCTGCTTTATTTAAGTCCTTCATAGCTGTTTTTTTGTCATTGCTTTTTTTTTTTTTTTTT
>VWYH01003030.1:1156343-1372548 GCA_013399365.1 Pampusana beccarii
TTTTATAATTACTTTTTTTTTTTTTTTTCCCCAGTTAAATGTGTCTATTGATGTGTATCCCATTCTATCCAGAATAAACAACATGCAACCTATTTCCTTCCAGCCAAACAAGGATGCACACTGTTTTTGGAACTGCATATCTTGTCTTGTAAGAGACACTAAAATTTGCACTCTTCGCAGCTTTCTGCTTAGGAAGTAATGTGTCTGGCATAATGAGGGAAGCAGCTGGAAAGAATGAAAACAATGTACTGATCCATTTATTAACTTTCCATTATATTGCCATCAAGCCTCTGGAAGAGGCTCTACTGCCAAAAGAAATAAATGGGCAAAAATGACATTTGTGATAAACGCAAATATTTTAACAGTAGCTTGAAACAAGCTACAAAATTTTTCTATTTTTTTTAGTTATAAAAAAGTAGACATGAATTATGTATTCAGCACCAATTCCTGCAGCATTATCTAAACTTTGGAAGTTGTTAACCTCCATAACTGTGCAGGTCACTAGCATGGGTGGTGTTAAACACTCCTGTCAGCAGTCCAGACATTATACACTTTTATGGGAGATCTTGGGAAGAAGCAGTCCTTCCCTTGCAGCAGCAGCAGGGTGCAATAAAACCCTCAATACATAGCGCTTTGTATTCTGGTGCCTGTGGAAGTGACTCTGAGCCCCTTCAGCACAAGGAAGACCCCAAAGGCAAGCTTCATTAGAGATGACTTTTGTCACTTTCATAGTCTGCTTGAAAAGGAAAAACAAAACAAAAAAACCCAAACGGTATTGCAATTTTATTCCTGTATTTCATATTTAAGCTAAAATCTTTTTACATCCATATGAATTGTATTTGTAAAGGAGTATTTATTAAGGAATAAATGTGTATATTTAATTTACATAGTAATGATGGTATTAATATGGCACATATAATTTTAATTAAATTGGTCAAAACTGTCTCATGGCTGTACTTAGTTGTTCTAAATATTACAGTTCTAACTGTAGTCCCTGAGAATTGTGTGGGCTTTCCCATTATCTGTACACAGCAAACGTTTTCTTTTTCTATTAAACTCTATCAATTTTCACTCTTCTGTGAGGGACTGGTTATCCAGTGACTTAGTGTCACGGAGGCACCCCAAAAATAAGTTTAGGCGGACAACAAGGTCCAAAACAAACTTTATTCCGGCCGGAAAAGTACCGCCGATAAACCGATTGGAAAACGGGGTTTATACAATTAGCACTCCAATAACATAACATACAGGTTCGGATATTAGGTTAGGAGATTATTTGGGGTGCAGTGAAATAAGAATGGAGATCCACAGATCTTGCACTCACAAGAAAACAAACCAGAGCCCTCTCTGCTCCGTTTTACCCTTAAAGGAGAAACACTAGCCTACTGCGGCCAGGACTTACACTTGCCTACCAGGCAAGGAATTTACACTCGTCTGTCCCAGACGAGGACTTTACACTCGCCTACCAGGCGAGGACTTATTAAAGCATATATTCAGTAATTTATCACTCACCTACATGCAGAGGTGAGGCGTTCCCCATCCCGGGAAGTTACCTTAGACGGCTTCTCCGTCTAAGGGGAGTGGCTCCGGCAGCATGGCAGACCCGCAGCTCCGAGAAGACCACACAAAGGGGTCTTCGGCGGGAACCCCATTTATAGTCTGCTCAGATCTGGCTGTGGGCATTCCAGAAGCTTCTCAGCTTCTCTGCACACCCCCCCACGACTGTGGGCATTCGAGAAGCTTCTCAGCTTCTCTGGGCTGTGGGCAGGCTTGGCCCCTCCTCTGCTGATGACCCTGCCCACCGACTCTGGGTCTGCACAAAGGGAGCCATTAACTGCCCATTGAAGGCCCAGTTCTGAGAGGGGGATGTGCAACTGCCACACTTAGTGAGGCTCTGTTGCACATATTTTTCAATTAAAGGTGATATCCAGTTGAAATAGTGATATGGAATATAAATAATCATTTTAAAATTTGATCAAATACTGAAAAACTTATCTTTGAGCAACTTGGTCTAGTGGAAGGTTTCCCTGCCCGTGGACAGAGGTGTTGGAATTAAATGATCTTTAAGGTCTCTTCCAATCCAAACCATTCTATGATTCTACGAAACAAGGCAGTCCTGGGTTGTTTTTTGTGCCATTTGGTCACAACCTGATCCTTACTCTTTACATAATTCCTTTATCTGCAGAATGCTACCTAACAGTCTTCTGAGGAATGGTTTTAGTGGATAGTAAGAAGAAAAGGTTATTTTGTCACTCATCAATATTCCCCCAGTGTCAAGGACTTACTCAGCTAGACCTTGTTAGATAAGAATATTGAACCCTATGGATGGAAACAAGAGAACTCTTGATCCTAGGATAATTTTAATTTATGCATATCAGGAAGCTGAAGGCTAGATAAGCCTTATTCTGTGTTCTTTCATTTTTTGTAACTCTGTAACTTAAAAGTGGAAATTTATATCTCAAAAACCTTGAAAGAAATTATGCTGTGTGTTTACTTTATTCTTCCTATAGAAAACTTCTAAAAAGTTCTAATACATATCTATTTAACACTATCTTATTTTTACTGCCAGTCTGAGTGAGACGTAAAATACAGTAAGTTTGGCTAGATGTTTACATAGCCAGCCTATTTTAGAGATTTTTTCACATTGAGTTTTTGGGGAAAACAATTGGTTTGTCATGATATATTTATTACACAGAAATGGGAGGAGAGATTGCAGCAAATTCTATAAACTCTGTGAATGTGATTAATTTCTTGCTATTTTTTTCCACAGCATATTTTCATATCTTCTCTTTAAATAGTATTCATTTATAAGAGCCACTTGCTTGGTAATTTAAGCATTATGAAGGCACGGAAGGAGAGTATTAACACTGTCCAAGTACTTTTTCCAATTTAATTTACTTAACCTGCTCACTTTTTTGGCTAGTCTTCAAAGCACGTAAATGAGTCTCATGCTCTCAGTTGCTCCCTGAAAGTGCTTGTCTATGTGTTGACTACAAAGGGAACCAACTGCCAACTTACTTGCCTGAATCTACATGATGCAATCGAGCTCCTCTTGAAGTCAGAGGAAAGACTGATTTCAATTTGTCTGACAATATGTTTGTTTACAAATGCTAACTTGTCCCACAGATATCATAAAAACTATTGACATAGCTATGATTGCCATATAATTCTTCCCAAAGGCAATCAGGAATTCTGGAGATTGCACATATGCATGTAACAAAATGCCAGTAGCTGCAATCTTGTTTATTAGTTCTCAGAATAAAAGCAAACTATAAAAGTCATAGAAAAATAAGAACTGAAGGAGCCTCAAGAGCATCATCTAGACTTTCCTTCTGCCCCAGGGCAGAGTCAGATTGTGGCAGATGCTATTCCTATCGTGAACTATTCTTGACAAATGATTGCCTGAACTGTCCTAAAAATGGTACAAAGATGAAGACTCCGAAATTTCCCCAGGCAAATTATTCCAGTCCCTCATTATCTGTACTAGTCTTTCAAACCTTTTTCTGCTTCCTAACTTGAAACTTTCCTGGTGCAGTTAGAGCCCACTACTACCTGCAATACCTACCACGATATGTAAGGAACAGATTATTCCTTTATTCTTTGCAATAGCTTTTTACTTGTTTGATTGATATCATCTACTGACACATGATGATTTGTCAGTGAGGCAGATGCAAAAAGGTTGGTAAACACCATCAGA
Source organism: Pampusana beccarii (assembly GCA_013399365.1). Taxonomy (NCBI): domain Eukaryota; kingdom Metazoa; phylum Chordata; class Aves; order Columbiformes; family Columbidae; genus Pampusana; species Pampusana beccarii. The sequence goes on from VWYH01003030.1 coordinate 1,160,038, forward strand.
CATCTCAGTATCATATGGCAATATCTTTCCAAACCAATCAGTAATAGACTAGCACCTCTATTCTTCTTTTTATGACTAACATACTGGAATGAGTTTCAGAATCTCTGATGCCTCCTACCGTTCTCCTCTCTCTTAAGTTTTGATGTGTCTACTTTCTATCCCTACATGTTACTTCTATCCTTTTAGTATCCTGACTTGGTTTCCATTTTCTGTACATCTAAAATGTAAAATATTGACGATTCAGACTAGTTAAAAAAAAAAACATCTTTGTCTCCTGATGCTGTGTACTGGCCCAATGTCAAAATGGCGTAAGAGAAACACCTTGTGTCCCAACCCTGCAGGTGAACTTTCAAGATGATCTTTCAAGGTCCCTTCCATTCCCTAACATTCTATGATTCTATGATATAAAGTAAAAACAATGATGGTAGGCAGTTATCTAGTCTCAAGTCAAAAGACCGCTGCAGTCATGGCTCGTCTCCCATCACCTTTAGATCGTTTCCATGGAGAGTGGTATTTTCAGACCCTTGATTGTGAAAGGAAAGATCACTGAACGCATCAGCCCACTACAGACATCTCTGCAAGTATCCCTTCACAGAAGATGCAAAGCAGGTACACATAGCACCTCTCAGAATGCTTGCCACTGCCACAGTCCTCCTTAGTCCTGGCACCTGGCAAAACCATATTTGTGAACACAAGTCTTCCACCCAGACTTTGGTTTATAAATACCATTGTTTTCAGTTTGTCAGCTTGAAGTCAGCCCTAGATATTAATAAGACAATCTAATGCTTGTTTTACATTCAGGGGCAATATAAATTGGTATCTGAGTCATAGCTATTTGTCAGTACTGAAAGGTTTATCGATGCTGCAGAGAAACAGGGAAAATCCTAAACACTATATTTTAATAAAAAAGTTAAAGATGCAATCTTAATTGTAGCACTGCATTAGATGCCAAATGGTGGCAAATTTGACATGAATTACAAATACAAACACACAAATGCCAAAACAGAGGGGGAAATGTGGGCTGAGAGATATAAAACAGGTGGCTACCTGGAGGGGAGTTAAAGAAGCAGAAAGATTTATCAGGCACTGTCTTAATAGAGCTTGATACCTTGCAGTGAAACATGGATATTTATGTTCTATGTACAAGGTTTTCTTTGCAATTTCATTTGAATGAAGTATCCTTTTGTTTAGCCTTTCTAAGCATAGTGCTATTAGTTGGCATGACTATGTCAGGATTTATTGGTGCACTTCACTATTTGAAAATGGACTATACTGAGTACTGACCCTAATCTTGGGTAGAAGCAGCTTCTGGGGTCTACCAGGTTGAGCTTTTCAAGAGTCTGTGTCCTCTTCTTTACTAGTTCTACAGGAAAGATTAATTATTTGACTGACACACTTTGATATATACAGAGCAATCTTGATTGGATCTGTGTGACAAGTCCTTCTGGTTAACTGAGAATTTAAGCTGTGCACTGAGACCTTCAGATGAATAAGATTTTACTGTAAATAAATAAGAGATTGCCGTTATTGAACAGCATCAGCAACTTATCTTGCTAAAAGCCATCAGTCTCATGTAGAACTCATTTCAAGCAATAAGCTCTTTTCATCTTGGCTTTTATTTTCCCATTCGGTCACCTTTTATTATAGGTTCTTATTACAAGAACTTTAAGATGGCAATGTGTCACATGTGAATGAAAACTGGTGAGATCAGAATGACAATAACCTAGGTGCCTCATTAAAATTTGATTTTAATAGCACTCTTCTGGTAACTTTTTCAAAAGCACTATGTTAGCACTAAACAAAATTGGCAGAGTCCATAAAAAAGTAGATTATTCATGTCTTCATGTACACCACCAGGGCACAATAAAGATGTATGGAATGGAAGAGATGATCAAATGCAAGTGTGCATGTTCAGGGAGACTGTTGAAATTCAGATTTTCCATAAAATCAGCTCAACCAGTTAAAAAAGGTTCCGGATGATGCTTCTGAGACTTTACTGAGAGAGCAGCTGCAGCTGTAACTTTATTACAAATAATGGACTTCTTCTAATCAACCAAATGATGCAGGCTTCTTTTCACAAGACATTTATATATATATTATATATATAATTTTTTTTAACCATAGTTTCTGTAAGTTTTATTAGCTTATCAGATTTTTCTTTTTTTTTTTTTTTTTTTTTTTTTTTTTTTTTTTANTAAGGTATTATTTTATGAACACATGAAAGCATAAGGTAAAGACAATTGACTTCATTTAAGATAGGTAGCTGAAGAAGATCTGGGTTCTTTTTAGTTTTTTTGGTACATACTGTCTGTGTAAGTTTAATGCCAAGCATTTATAAGCAGATTTTCAAGTTTATGTAGGCAGTTCTTTATAAATGAAAGTCAAAAGTTCTTTGCTGCAGTCTCCTACTTTATTATATTAATGAGTCTTATTCTTCCATTTCTGTTGTGATAAGTCATAGCGGTTGGGAAATTCGATGATTTTACAACACTAGAAGACATAACAGTAGATAAATAAGAGTCAGTAATAGAACTGTGTTTCTTTCACTACAAATCATATTTTCTTTTTATAAAATTGACATCATCCCCACATTTTCATTGTAAAAATACTAGCAGTTCTCCCATACAACAAAAGCCTAATCCCTTGGTGTCACTTACCTTTGGAACTTCTAGACTTTTTTTGCAATATTCATATAAAGTAACAGTATTATTGCATATCTTAATAAAAATAGTTTGAATTGTGAAATAAAAAATAAAACTTGAACTCTGACTTTAAACTAAAGCCTTCAGACACTTCAACTTCTGAAACAACCACAATGTCAAAATGTTACTGATGTGGGGTTTAAAATATTTTAAGCAAATTTATCTTTTAAAAAAAGTTTACTTTAACCATCAAATAAAGTGATGTTTCCTAACAACTGTGTGTTGTTAGGAAATGTGCTGTTATTTGCCCTACAGCTACTCAGTCACAGAGCCGTGTTGCTGATGATAAATCCGTCTGGAATTTTGTTTTTGTTTTGTTTGTTCTGCATACATTAAAAAATCTTTGTTCCTTACTAATTTAGAAAATTATGTTCTCTGCTGGAAATACTCAAACAGGATTCCCAGCAGTTTGATTTGAAATAGATTCTCCATGTGCATCATCTAACCTAATTTTTTTTTTGGTTGTTTTTAATAATGTAAGCTTAAGATTAAATGACTACCATTCAAATAACACCACACATTTTTCATGTCAACCAGTTGTCATTTGATAGATAGATCTACCACAAAAATATCAGATTTCACAAGGCTTAGTTTAAAAACACGGATTTTCACATTAACATATTATCTATATTAGCGAATAATTTAAATGTAAATGTATTAACCAATAAGATGGTGTATTTTCATTTTAAAAAGGTGACAAGAAGTGTATTACTGTAACTATGAAACTGGTGAAGCTACAAAGAAAAGAGTTATAATAATATCTTGTTCTCTCTTCTGTATATCAAAGATGCATAAAATGTATTGCGTACACTGCACTCAGACTACTCCGCAAAAAATATGCGAGGATGAATGTAGTATCATGAGGAGGATAAATGGCATGGTCAGCTAATCAAAAACAAGTAGAAAAGGGTAGAATTTTGAGTAATATTGATTGCTAAACTGCAATTCCCACCCCCCCCAAAAAAAGGAGACATTCACAGTGAAATCAATTATATAATCATATTTTCAATTATGTCTCTTAGATTTCATCAGAAAATATTTGATGAAGTTTTCTTATTGATGTAAAAGAAACGTAATTTCTGGAATCATGCTAATTTTTTCAAAGAAGTTGCTTAGAAGGAAAAAAGATGGACACAAAATATTCAGCTGATCTTGGCATTAAGGGAATGAAATATCTTAATGTTAGTTTTGAAATTATTCATAAGTTCAATGTTATGTAATGTCTTGATTCTGTTGAACAAAATGTTTTGATTTAAAACCAGTCTTTGAATGCATTTTTTGAAACATACAGATTTATGGATTTCTGAAAATGAAATAAAAATATTTTAGAAAAAGAAATGCCAACTGAGGTCTGTTTTACTTAGCTGTACCTTCTGTGCCTTCCCAAATGCTTAATTATTTTTTTACCCTCTGTACTCTGTTCAATATTTTGAATTCAGATTTTGCTGAACATTTTAGGAATTGAGAAAAATGCAGAGAATCTCTCTGAACCTCACACAGTCTTGCACCCACCCACACACATGGTAACCATGTTTTGCTCCAGTTCAGCCACAATGGACAGCTTCACTTACAACACATTGAAGAACTGATGAGGAGTGAGAATGTTCCTTGCCCAGCTGCTGGTGTCAAGCAGCGAATCATACCAAAACCTGTTCACATGTATTTGCCCAGCACTGTATCATTAGAAGCATACTCTTGTTTGATTTTTACAGACTGCTCTTTCCCACATTCCTCAAGCATGTCCAGAGTGTCTTAATTCATTCATGCTAGTTTGACAGCTAACAAATTATATTGTTTTTCCTTATTACACTACAGATCAGCTTCAAATGAGCTCATAGGCATTCTTAGCACTACTTGTGAGCTTAGCGAGAATCACAGTTTTAAAATCTTCTCCAAAACAGCATGCGGAAGATAATACACTTCATAAAGCTGCTGACTCTAGCTTACCGCGGTTTAAATCTCCCTGGCATTTATGACTGGCGTCATTTTTTCCCAACAAAACAACATTTGTAAGATGTTAAAAGTTCATTTTAAATTACTGTTGATGTAGTTCACTGGAATTTGCCTTAATAGCTTTTGTAATCCCTGGGTGAAAAAGTAGATCGTTTGCTTTAGCAGATTTATTTTATTTTTTTTTTTTCCAAATAGAAAGCTGTTGAAGGGATTTAGTTTACTGACAAAGCAAAAAAGTAAAGTAATTTCATTAACTATGCTAATTTAGATTTGCCTAGAAAAAAAATCTCAAACTATAGTTTATTACATTTTCAATTGCAATTAATCTATTTTTTAATTTCTAATTAAATGCCTGAGTGACAAAAATATAGTGTGATTTTGTGGCTTTGTTTTTTGTTTTGTTTTTTTTTTTTTAAGACAGAAAATGTTTATTTTGTCCACTGCATGAGACATACGTTTTATGCTTTCCAAGTTTGAAGTCACTTAGCAGCTTCTATCTCAGAATTGCATGCCTGATACTGAACTTGAAAAGTAGCTTTTACTACTTTCTTTTGAGAACATAATATTTTTAACATAAAGTTTTGCTTTCAGGGTCCTTTCTGGGAGAGAAGAAAATTAGGAAAGATGTCCTACTTGGACATTTTAGCTTAATGTACTTCACTGACAGTGCATCAAAAATATGTAACTTCTTACTATTCAAATTTGAATTTGGCCTTTCGAACTTTTACAGGTTTACTGCAAATTACCAGCCACGAGTGATCCTTTATCAGATAATCTCCCATTCCAGGAAACCAGGCACCAGGATGTGAGGCATGCAAAATACTTGCCTCAGAGGGAAAAGGCACTAGGAAATTGCCTCACTACATATAAATTCTCTGATGGTACTGTTAATAATGCTACTTCTGATGAAATGAAATGTGCTTCTTTAACCCAAATCTGTTGCTAAGGAACATTTTTGGCAGAGATATTAGATGCACAGAGGATTATTACACACCATAATCAAAACTTGGGTCATTTCCACTCTAACACATAGGGAACTGCAAGGAGGAAGAATTATTCACACCTACATTTAAGTTTTGAAGACTATAAGAAAAGACAAAAAGAGAAAAAATAGAATATGGAGGGAGGACAAATAGGCCAAATATGTACATAAGTCAGGCTAAAAGTTCAACTGCTTGATCTCACAAGCACATAGCCTTAGGAATTTTGTCAGATACAGTAATGTCAGCAGTCACAGTGAGACACAATAGGGATTCATAATTCTGTAATAAAATATTTTCTAGTGTTGAGAACTACAGAAAATGCAAAATAATAACATTGATTAAAAGTCTTGCTGACACCTCTAGCAAATAAAAAAAAAGTGGTAATCATTGAATTACTGGAGGAGATTCATAGCAATCATGCCTTCTTTTCAAAGAGATAAATCAGCGAGCATGACTTCCTCATGCTGATATTGATTCCAGAAATATAAAAAATAAATTGGCATGTTCAAATTAATACATTATGTGCTACTCCTACCTTTGTCGTCAGCCTGCTGCTGGGTCAAAACAAAGTCACTTCACATCCCTGAATTTTCATGTCACCTTTTTCTCTAATTTATCTAAGACAGGGAGGTCCTGAGGATGGGGGAGTCATAATAAGTCCTCGTCATGACTAGTATTAGGGACCTGCAGTATCTCTCAGTTTCTCTGGCAATTTTGTATTACAATGCACAGCAACAGAGATTCATTAAGTGATGTGTCTCAGAAATACTTTGTAACAAAAAGCAAACAAAGATCGACCTTCTACAGTATAAAAAGATATCCTTATTTCTCTTGTGACAATAGCATGTTTTATATCCATCTAATAAGATCTGTATAGTAGGCCTTTAGAAGTTCTCACTAGCAAGAAGATGTAAATGAGTCTTCCTGATCCTGATGCAATGATGCTTGACAACCTACTTCTTTGCACAACCTTTGTGGCTACATGACCATGTCCTCGTGGTTGCGAGAAAAATAACTCTTATTTGAATATAGTTCAGAGTATATTTTACCTGTGTTAGATTGTGTCCTCATGTTTTGAAGATAAATAATAACCCTGTGAGAAAGTTAAAGTTACTTCAAAGTCTATAGCATACTGCCAATGTAACATTGAGCAGAATGAGCGGACTGTGGTGGCTGGTTTCTTTTTAAGTGTAAGATGGACAGTTCTCCACCTCGATTATGGGAGCACACCAAGACATTTTACAGATTTTAGTGAGTTGATACAAGCTCTGTACAGCTTTCTGTCTCTTTAGAAGGCAGCACCAAATGACTCCCATGCTCTCCTGCCTCTTCCGCTCACCTCTGAGGAAATCCAACCTGTGCTACCAGTACAAATATGATCAGACTTGAGGTGTGTGATTTTCTTCATGGGTTACAAAGTCACTTGTTGATATCACTGCATCTCTTTCCAGTTTCACTGCCTACAGAATCTTAGAAAATTTGAGATGTATTCTGTTCAGGGAGATGGATTTGTTAAGGTCAGTATTGCTAACAATATTGGGGAAGGTTTTTTTTTTTTTCTTTTTTAAATAGCACTTGTTCTAAATCTAAAATGGGGTGACAGGATATGTATGCATTCTTGGAGTCTAGCTTCTGCTAATTATGTGGGAAATTATGCATTGTTTTAAATGTTAGAGTTTTCTTTCCAAGACAACTATTGCAGTAAGTCCTGTATTGCTATAAGCTTCTCTGCTCAGAATGCAAACCATTTTCAATTTGCAATGCCTATAAATATTTTAATAGTTTTCATTAATTCCAATTTGAAAAAGAAGGCATGTCAGGCCTATATTTGGTAGAATAAAAGTTTTATTTTAGTCATTAAAGGGTTGTCAAAAAATCAATTTTACAATTAGAAGTTGTAAAATGTGTAAATTTGACTGTCATTTACTTTCTAAAAGTTGTATTTGCTTTATGCAGTGAATGATAAAGAAACCACAAAGGCCTTCAAAGCTACTTGTATGTTAAAGGAAAAGCCCTTATAAAAAATGAAGTGACGGGTAACATCTTCAGCTGGTTGAGGACTGATCCCTGTAATGAGGATAAAGGCCAAATAAGTGATAGTATAATTGGTCCTGGGGATTTAGGATTAGTCTGTAAATATATTTTTTTTTTTACCTTCTAAGGAGGTGTATTGATTTTATATTGATATTTCCATTATCCTCACAGTTTTTCCTTAAGAATCCATTTATTGATTCAATCAAAGTCTTTCTCAGGCAGAAGGAAGGAAAGATTAAGAAAGCAAAGGCAAGTTGGTAATGACTACTGACAGCTCCCTGGGAATATGGAAGCTGCCAAACTCTACCTTTTTCCAGTTTTGCAGATGAATTTGACAGTCCTTTTTTGTTTATGTTGTACACAGGCACCACTTTATTACAGCTTACAGAAGCAATCCAGTACTCCTTGATGAGGGCTAAGGTACACATCTTAGGTGCATTTTCTTTAGTGCTTCATCAGCATTTGTTCTTGACACCCAGTGGAATAATATGACAGAAACAAATGACAATGTGCTTCCTGCTTGCTAAATACAAAACAGTCTGCACACAGCTAAGATAACTCTTACTTGCTTTGTTTTTGAAAGTGTTCTGTGGAAAATCAAATACTAGTGACAGACAGCATTCATTTAACTATTTTCAGGTTTAATGTAGACCTGCCAGACCTCCTCGGAAAAGAAAATCAATCTATTTATTTTTTTAAACATATTTATGAGTTTTTTAGCTTTTTCATACAACAAAAAGTGACAGGTACAAATAGGATTCATATAACGTGAAACAGATTACTGCATATCATGGACGTACAAAAAATAAGGAACAGTGCCATAAAATAAGTCCTCAGAAATATGAAACAAGGAAGACTGTACACTGGAAAAAAAAAATAAGTGTAGCAGAGACTATCATCATAATTGTATTCACAGTGTAGGTTGCATTTTACAAGTAAAAAAATGGAAAGGAACAAACTAATGTTAGCAATTTACATTTAAATGCTTTATATAAAACAAACAGTCATGCAATTAATACCTTAGGGAATATATCATCATAAACACTTTACACAGATAATAACAGAGTACTTCTAATACATAGGCTACATATTTTTATTGTCTGCTATAAAAAGAATAACAAAAAACTATATTTAATGACACTTTATTTCTCTGGTTCCTCAAATGCTTAAAGTTGCTTTGTGGTTTTTTGTTGTTGTTGCTGTTGTGGTTGGTTGGTTCGCTGGTTGGGATTTTTGTTTGTTTTTCTTTTTTTTTTTTCAGAACATTCTTATGGAATTTAGTTGGAAAATGAATCAATAAGGGTTTGGAGCAATCAAACATGATTATTGTAGCTTTCTCAGGAGAAGCGGCACACACGTTTAAAATACTTTTAATTTGAAAATCAATAAAAATGTACCTTAGAATACTTCTCTTTTGAATGGAAATTTGACATTTCCCACGGAAGTTATGTTCCTGGTATAGATTGTTTTTAATGCATAAAAAGTTTTACTTTTCTCGTTGCAAGACTGTGAAAACACAATCTGGAGAACAGATGAGACCGGGTGCATTTGAAACCTATAGGTAATTTATCTGCTGCTGAAAAATAACTCATACTTCCAAAAATGCCACAGAAGAACAATAAAGACTTCTTAGATCCTAATTTGTCAATAAGGAAAAATTCAGCCTACTTATTATTTGTCATCTATCCTGATGTAACGACAATGAACACTGGAAACCAGGCTGTGATGAATAATGTTAAGTTCATGTAGCTAAAATATTTAAAAAAAATACTTTGGAAAAGCAGCTCTATTCTGAGTTAGACTTTGTTTGTTATTTGAGAAAAAGACTCAGACAGCTGACAGACTAAAACAAAATAGTAACTGTGACCACTGCCTTCAGCCAACCTTTTCCCCTGGGAGATGTTTCACAAAAAGGAGAGGCTATCTGTCTCCGTAACTGTTTGTTAGCATTTGGGAGGCAGAAAAGAGGGACATAATGGCTTCTAGATTTTCTTGCTGCCAAAAGGTTTTGTAAAATGTTCCAATTCCCCTAAAGAAGATGAAGAAGGAAAAGTGGCCATTCTATTTTATTCACAGTGTGAGTTCTCAGAATGACCTGTACTATTCTTGCCAGTTCCCTGTGTATGTATGTGCAAAGAGCAGTGTGTTTGTGTCATTAGTTTTGTAACTCAAGAGGCCATATTGCCTGTGTATTCTCAGAAGACCCCAATATAAAGCCTGTGTTGTGATATACTGCCACAGGTTTGGTAGAAAGAAGTTGACCACATTTACTTTAAAGAAAGCATCTCCTACTGTAGCCATTCAAGCAAAGTGGTAATATGTGAATGACAGGACAAGACAGAACAAAACTGTTTCACCCTGCTAATGATAAGTTGATATGGTTTCTAATTCCCCTTTTATACAACAGGCACATAAATTATATTACATTTACATCCTGATTTAAGTGTTCACATTCACTTACTACTTCCAGGGCATGAGGCTGCCTCATACTTAGTAACTCTCGTTCCCACTCTGTCAGGTTGTGCATCTGTACACAAGTTATATAGCTTACCTACAGGCTGTCTGGTGATGCTGTTCTTACTCTCAGCTTAATCAGGAGGCATAGCTAGATATGAATAGAGGAATGCATTTCAGATATTTAGCAGAAACAAATAGACTCTTAATCACAGAAATGTAAACTCAGTACTTCGTGAACTCTGGTTTCATAACTCTTTGTTTAGTAGTTGTAAAGCATTAATTTATGCATCACCATCTTATATAAAGTTGGGCTTTCTACAGAAAACATGCAATACTTCTGGATAAACCAAAAACTTGTCAATCTATTCCAGTCACATCATCTAGACATTTAGCTGTAAACATATCTCAGAGTAGGGTCCTCAGTACTCAATATGTTTCATTCTTTCACTGAAATTTTTCTAACCTGAGCAGTGATATCTTCCAAGGCTTGACTTTAATGGACAATAAGTTGATGCAGAGAGACTGGGCATAATTAAGGTCTGCATTTTTAATAGTTTTGCCCTTCATATCTTCACTTCCAAAGCATTCTTTTTCATTTGTGGTGATTTTCCATTTCATTGCTGTCTGGCTGCAATTTGAACATTATCTGAGATAAGAGTGAAAGGTTTTTCTTGTGATAGTTCCATGAAGCCAAACACTGACTCATTCCTTCTGTATATCGAAGTCTGAAATAGATCAGATAAAAACAGTCTGAGAAATATTTCACTCTCTTTTTTCTTCTCTCTTGGAGACACTGACATACGTCTCCTAGGAAAAAAATGTCCTGCTCTCCCATCCACACTGCTGACACATTGGCCTTGTCACTGCACAGACTGATAATAATAATAGTTGAAATTACTTTTAGATTTACTTATGGCTAAATATGGCCTTAACTGAGCTTGAAACAATGGTCATGCTATAATTGGTAGAGGAAAATTGTCTTCATGGCTTCTGCTGTTCCTACTTTTTTCTTCTTTTTTTTTTTTTTTCAAATGTCCCTGCCCAAACTGTGCAACAGAGCAGTGACAAGACTATGAGAATTATCTGTGTATCAATAGATATTTGTATCTATGGATATAGCAAGATAGTTATATTTCAGTTTGTTTCTCTAAACTTTAGAATATCATCTGTAATTTGAGCCTTTACGGGGTCCCACATTTGTTTTCTGAATAAGCCCTACCAAGCTCAGATTATTTTTTTTTTTTTTTTTGGTGTGCCTTCGCTAATTGTAGCCTTGCTGGAGTGCATACAGAGACTTTAATAAAGCATCGATGTGGGTCTCCACAAGTTGTGACCAGTAGGGTACCAGACAAAACGAGACTTCTTTAGGAGGATTGGACGTTGGTAATGGTGCATAATTCTGCAGACTGTTAGGAAGTTGGTCTCGATACATCTCCTGGCAAACAGATTTTTCAAATACTGTTGATGTGAAAAGAAACCTTTCAAAAAGCAGTTGAAGTACCAAAGTCTGAACAGACATGAGGTTAGAAGTGCCCCTTAGTCTTAATACCAATGCAAGAGAATAAGGGTGCTTTCGTTTTTCAAAAGGTGGGCAGAGACACAGAAACATGAGGCTCAACTCCTTCCAGGTATGTGTCTCACTTCTGAACATGTTTGAATGCTGCTTTTCTAACGGTAAAATGAAAATAACAGTACTCAGTCTTTCACTTAAAACTGGAGCTGGCTATTAAGATAATTGGAGACCCTGTCTCTTGAGAGGTGGCTTCAAGTGCTTGGTTTAATCAGAGGAGTAAGAGAAAGGCTGAGAGAGGATATCAGTGCCGCTTCTGAATAACTTCCTGGGCTGAACTGCAGAACGAGTGAAAATGGCTTAAGTGAATATGTTATACCGGTACAAGAGCATCTGGCCACTGGGGTGGAACAGATGCAGGCTGGAAATCCTCTAGCCTTTATAGCACTGCAATTGTGGAACAATGCACCAGTAGGGGGACTGGGTAAAAGATTTCATTAGCTCTTACATGGAATTCGACTGATTTACAAAAAGGAGTACAGAACATAATTTTTCACTATGAAAAAGAATGAGATTTGCAAACTTTTCAATTCTTGTACCTATGGTCCAGGCAGACCACTGCAGAGAAGCACCTGCTGGACGTCTGTTACAGAGGCACCCCAAAGCTAGTTTAGGCAGACAATAAGGTCCAAAACCAACTTTATTCTGGCCAGAAAAGTACAGCCAATAAACAGACTAGAAACAGGGTTTATACAATTAGTTAGCACTCCGATAACACAAAATGCAGGTTCGTATATCAGTTGGGAAGATTATTGGGGTGCAGCAAAATAAGAATAATGAGAATGCACAACATGCATGTACGCACTCACAAGAAAGAAAACCAGAGCCCTCTGCCCTGTTTTGCTCACAAGAAACAAACACTTGCCTGTTGCAGCAAGGACTTACAGTAAATTATCACTCACCCACACAAGGAGGTGAGGCGCTCCTGGGAAGTTTCCTTAGATGGCGTTCCAGTCTAGGGGGAGGGTTCTGGCTCACAGACCTGCTGCTCCAAGAAGACCACACAAAGGGAGTCTTCATTGGGAGCCCCATTTATAGTCTGATCAGATCTGGCTGTGGGCATTCCAGAAGCTTCTCAGCTTCTGTGGGCCCCTCCTCTGCTAAGGATGCTGTCAATCGACTCTGGGTCCCCACAAAAAAGAGCCATTAACTGCCCTATTGAAGGCCCCAGTTCTCAGAGGGGGATGTGCAACTGCCCTCAGGGGACGTGCAACTGCCACAACATCTTATAAGGAAGCCTTTGTCATCACCCTCTGTGATACTGTTGTTTTGGGGACAAACAAAACTCTTCTATTTCTAGTGCTGTTAACCTGGCATATTTTATGGATACTAAACTGTGCTTAAAATAAAACAGCATATGTAGAGCTGAGATCAGCTGTTATTCCAATTGGTTATAAGATGAAGAGGTAACTGTAGTCTTGGAGACACAAATATCCAGGAGGCACAAGAAGTCATGAAATTAAAATTAAAAATAGCATGCCATTGAAGTGTGATGAAATTGTAACAGGTTTATGGCCATTTCTCCAGAAGTATGCCTTTTCTTTGCAAGCCTTGGTGTGCCATTAAATTCACTATGAAAGACAAGTTGGAAAAAAAGACCGGGAAAATTCACGTCAATAAATATTTCAGAAATTACCATCTTCTTTGTGTTGGAGTCGAAGGATTTGGTTAATAGCAATATTAATAATTTTCTAATTCTGCCTTCTGCTTTTCCAGGGAGCATATGGATGTGGTCGTATTTTGACAAACATGTGCTGCTTTAGAAAATGTAAAGAAAGAAGGTTAGCACTATGCACTGCAAACACTTTGTTTTTCCTTGCTTTTGTACCTTAAAAATATCACTGAGGAAAAAAACAAATCAGATTAAATTCCCAGACAGTATGTTAAAGCCCTGATTCAGGAGAACTGTTAAGTTAAAGCTTTTCTATTTACTCAGACACAAAAAAAATCAAATTTTACCCATACCAAAGCTGCTATTTTTTTACTACTGAGTCATACCAGGTTTTCTAATATACTTACAGAAGGAATGAGGAAAACAAGAAGGAACAGTCCCAGTCCATCATAAGGTGAATAGAGGATAGATTGCTCCTGGGTATTAATAGAAGCTGAGGAAAAAATAATGAAAAAAAACCAAAACCAAAACAAAACAAAAAAAACCCACACACCAAAACCCAAACCAAACCAACCAACAAAAAAAAATCTGTAGGGCCCAGGTCTATGGTTGTGTTCTGTGGTCCCCAGCACAGGGATTTGCCCTGGGACCTTAAAGTGGTTGTCAATTTTTCAACTTGACTTTAATATTAGCTTAAATCACTGAAATAATTAATTTTAAGAAATTCTTCATGCATTGTTTTTGCTGCAAGGGATTTTACTAGACAGGTTTAGTGAAGCTTGCCAAGCTTTAGTTTTTGAGAAGAAAATGGCAGTCTGCAAGCAAGGCTTTGCTGCATATCACACACATTTTTCACTGGCACTTGACAAATGAGAGTGAAACTGAAGGAGGCTTAAGAAAAGGAGGATTTTGAAGACATACGGCTAATTGATAATCCCATTTGCTCATGCTCAGGAGAGATTTTCATCAGCTAGTCACTTTTTTGAACAAAGCTTGTAATATTTTAAGCCAAAAGATTCCCAAGAAAGATAACTCATTTATCTTATTTTATATTACTTTATTGATTTTATGCTGTACCATATCAAATGATATGATTACAGTTTTGAAAAGTATCATAGCTCTGTGTCTTGAAAAAAAAATCTTTAGTGTCCTCCAACAACCAGATAAAATACACTGTTGAAATTATATCTGTCATAAAAGATTTCTGATGGTAAGAGATTATTGAATTTAGCAAGCAATTTAGCAAATTAGGGTAGAATTACAGTGAGCATCTAGAATAAATTAGTATTGAATTCTGTATCGTGACTGGGATTGCAAGATTGTTTTATGTTCTTTTAGTTTTGACCCGTTGAATGATCACCTTCTGTCATGAGAGTACAGTTAGGACAATGCCGTGTCCTTGTGAGATACCTGCTCTAAAAGGGGACAACAATGCTTCCTGTTAGTATCTTCACCTATTATTAGTTTCTACATTTCTATGAATGAAAAGTGATGATTAACAGAGGTCCATGCGCTGATATTCCACTACGTAAAAACAGGATGCAGCTAGTATCACCTGCGGTACGACAGGTCTTTGGCAAAAGACTTTACTGCCTTCTTCAGAGATGAACGCAGCTGGAAGTGGGTAGGGGCATCATATGGATGAAGTTGCCTGTGACACCTCAGTGAGGTGGCTGTAGTCCATGAAATCGTCTCTTGTACTGAAGAGTGAGGGGAAAGATTAATGTCTAGAAACAGTCAATGTCACTCTTTTTGTTGGAAGGTTCTTAAACCATGTTTATTAAATGTAGTTTTGGATCCCTCAAAACAATGCTAATTTCAAATTCCTAAAGCAGCTAAAGTTCATGGTAGACACACAGTAAATCTGAGGTTCAAGGTGATGGTTATTTATTTATCTGTATCACATTTCATTCCTGTTGGCAACGGAAGCACTTCGGATGTCTCTGCGGTACAAAATGGAAAACTGATGAGCACAGCTTTTATAAGTATGTGCCAGAAACAGATTTCAGATGGAAATAAAACAAAACCAAACGTTTCTTCCCAAAACATTTTGGGAAGAACGCATTGAAAACCTGGTGGTGTTCTTAAAACAATGAAGCAGTTCTATCTTGTGGGGTGAAAGAGACATAAATCCAAGCCTTTGCTATGATTATTAAACGTATTTAAAGTAGTCATATCTTGTCTTCACTATAAAACAGGACCCCCGGTCAGGGGACATCTGTGATATAACATGCTGCCTGGAGAGTGATAATTTAGTCACGTAGATTACGGTTTTGTGCTGTACCATGAGTCCGAAGTGGAAAGAAAGCCACAGAGAGCTTTTTGCATATGGTATGCTACTGGTTAGCACCACATTTAAGAAAACACTGCAGTCTCCTTTTAAGTTCAATATCTGCAAGTTCTTCATTGCCTGTTCTCAGACATGGAAACTCACAATTTTTTAATGGAATATAGATGGTCGTTTAATATGAAGTGAATGTTTTAGTTGACATGCTCAGCTACAAATTTTCTTTGCTTTTACTGGGGAATATGTTTTCCTCAACCTCTCAACTTTTTCTTGACTAATCAACCAGTAACACAGTCTATAATAAAAACCAAACCACACACCCCCAGAAACCACTGATATGCTGAAAATTTCATTTTTATTGTATCTATCATCTTTTCTATAAATAACTGTTTTGTGCAAAACCAAGTATTTCTTAAGTACAAATTTTGCTTTGTGGAAAAAAAAATCTTACCATGTTTATTTTTGGAAAAGCAAGTTTTTTATGGAAATTTTCTCTAATTCCAATCTTGCGGTCAACAAGAACAGTTCCCTTAGAAAAAATATCTTTACCTCAACACAGCAAAATATGACCTAGGAGTGAAACTAAGTGCAAGACTTCCACCGATAGTACTTTAGTGTTATATCCTTCCAAGATTATTACAGTAATAATGTTGACTTAATCATAACTAATGTTAACTTGAGATGTTAAGTTTCAAGTAACAGAATACAAAATAGATCTTAGGCAAAGCTCCTTGAATAATGGTGCAGAATTTAGGAGCAACCCCTATTCTGTAAATGTGCCTCTTAGAAGTTAGCAAAATATAAGCTCAGAAAGTACTTAGCCCTCTACCTTCCGTTCTCTCTTTTAAATGTACTAAGTATTGTAGTATATAAAATTCTAAATGAATTTATATTATTCGGGCAATAGTGATTGTAAAATAGAAAAACAAATATCACTGAAATGGGAAAAAAAAGAGTGATCAAAGCAACAGTGGGTCTATTAGGTCGACTCCAATACTCTGCAAATCCTTAGGAAAAATTTTAAAACAAAGAACAATCAAGGACAGATGTAACTAAGTGGTAAAGTGGGATAAATTGCAATATTGATCATCAAAGGTGAATTGCATCTGACTAATCTTATGTCTTTTCTGCTAAAATAACTAATTTCTTGGATGGAATTAATTCAGTGGGCTTCATCTGTCTCAATTTAAGTAATTCTTTAGCTATAATGTTCTATATGAAGTTATTATTTAAGGTAGAAATTACAAGGATTAATGAAAGAATTAGGAATTGTATGAGGAACTGGCTAAGGATGCTATCATAGGTTATGGCAAAAGCCAATTATCAGGAACAATATCCCTCAGAAGCTGGTTCTGGGATTGTCTCTTTCATACATTCATTATTAACTTAGGATATGAACTAACACACATGCCTATTACTTTTTGAGTTGAGAGTTCTTGACAGTGTCAAGCAGGATGAGAACTTTGTATGAGAAGGGTGAAATGTCCTTTCCAACTGATGGGTTAGAAAATTAATGGCACGAAGTGCCAAAATCTCATAGTGCAAGCACTTGTGTTCTGAAGTAGAAATTAAACAGCTAGAAATAAAGGACCGTGAAAGAGACCTACCTGCTCTGACTGATCATGTAACAGCTATGAACCATCAGTATGAAACAGATTTGAAAAAGTCTCATGAAATTCAAGGATGAAGTGGGTGAAACACTTTTATGGGCAAAGGTGGGAACAATCATTCTATGAGACATCGGTAAAACTTCATCGGGGCAAAGTGCTCCAACATGCCAGAGTAGTTTCTCAGAAATTCTAAAAGAGGCTAGTAAAATCGTCAGAACACTGAAATAACTTTATTATGAAGAAATGTCGTTTGTTTATTTGGCCCAGGCTGACCAAATTAGGGTTAAGAAATTATATGATGAGTCTTCATATTTGAGGCAAACATCAGGGAAACAAAACAGTTCTTGAAACTAAACTTACTGTTGTAGATCAAATGTTTACCTATTAGTTGAGAATGAACTTTGACTGAAAGGTTTAATATGACTCCCAAATTTCTAAATAATGAAATTTAGAAAAGCTAGTAGTGGCCACAAGAAATTTTTCATTTTCCTTTTTTTTTTTTTTTTTTTTTTTTTTTTTTTTTTNTGTAAACTTATGGAAAAGAATAGTTAACTAGTCTTCACCTAAATATATTCATTGGATTAAATAAACCCAACACCAAATGGAAATAAAAAAGTGTTAAAATGGAATAGTGGAGATACATTTAAACAGGAGAACTGATGCTCTTCTTTCCTAGTGTAGGACATGCTTTGTATTCAAGGATCACCTGGGAATTTTATTTAAAAAAATCCCTTGCTGTTGCAGAGACCTAGGACATTGGATAGCGGTTGAACACGAAATCAAATTATACTTACCTATGTTGGACAACAGCTGCAGATTTTAATGTTTTGGCAGAAGCTTGAAGTTAGTGAACTTGTATCTTGGAAAGCATTTTGTGGCCAGTGATTTCTATCACATTCTGAAGACTTTCTGAGGTAGCCAGCTATTACATGACTGCTGCAGGAGAATGCTGTAGAAAACAGTGTCAACCGTTTTAGTTAAGTTTAGATAGACAACATTCATAGCCTTTCTCTCATCCACCAAGGAGGCCACCTTTCATAGAAGGAGGTCAGGTTGGTCAAGAAAACCTGCCTTTCATAAACCCATGCTGACTGGGCCTGATCACCTGGTTGCCCTGTACATGCCACATGATGGCACTCAAGATGATCTGCTCCATAAACTTCACCAGCACTGAAGTCAGACTGACAGGCCTGTAGCTCCCTGGATCCTTCTACTGACCCTTCTTGTAAAGGGGTGTCACCTTAGACAGCTTCCAGTCAACAGGGATCTCCCCAGTTAGCCAGGACTGCTGAGAAATAATGGAAAGTGGCTTGGTGATCACCTGTACCAGTTCCCTTAGTACCCTTGGGTGGATCCTATCCGGCCCCATAGGCTTGTGCACGTCAAAGCGGTGTAGTGGATCACTAACAACTTCCACTTCTATTGCGGGGGCTTCATTATGCTCCTCATTCCTGTCTTCCAGCTCAGAAGGCTGGGAATGTGGAACACAACTGGTTTTACTATTAAAGAAAGAATCAAAGAAGGCGTTAAGTACCTCAAACTTTTCCTCATCCTCTGTCATTATGTTTCCCCTGCATCCAATAAAAGATGGAGATTCTCCTTCACGCTCCTTTTGTCTTTTACAGCAGTATCATTTTGATGATGTATTTCAGTGATTTTCTTCCGCTGTTTAACATGTTATGGCAACTTGCCATATTTAATATGATACGGCAACATGGCATTCAGAAGTACAAAGCGTATAAGGTATGCAGTTTTCCTCACCATGTTTATGTGTGATTTTGGATGCCCAGGGCAATTTTCACAATATGGCATTACAGAAGATTGTAAGTATAGTAAAACAATTCCTGCTTTTAATGGTGTCCCCTTGGCACTCCCAGTCTTTCATGTCAAGCTCTGTCTTCGTTACATCAGACTTTTGGGGCTTTTACAAATTCTGCTTTGTAAAGGGCTGAAGGACGTGCCATCTGTCCAAAATGTCCATTCAGTATGGTAAGGGAATACTGTGTGTGGTCCCACATAAAGATAAATGGAGTTGTCTATGGCTGGAATATGATGGACATCTGCAGCTCTAGCTAAGAATATTTTAAATATGTTCATAAAATCATCAAGAGGGTTGAACAAGAAGCTCTAAATCCATGGGCTAATGCTTTTCTCTTGCTTTCTCATAAATCGCCACAGCTGGGTGCTTTCATTTTTAATTGAGATGAAAATATGAACATTTGAACCTAGTTATATAAGCTTTATCTGGGAATATTATTATAAAATAAGTTTCCCTTTTTCTTTTTTCAAATATTAGTATATATTTTGCTTTTTCTTCTTGTGAAGTTCTCATTGACTTTAACTCTAGATGTTTGAGTCCCCATGGCTGAAAGTTTTGCACATACATGCAAATTTGCCACCAAAAAAATGACAAACCAAACATTTCAAGAAAGATGAAACAATTGTAACTATTATTATAATGGTAGTGAGAACAATCACAGAGCAATGACAGCAGGACCAGGTCCCATTACAGACTCTGGAGGTAACTGCTCTAAAACATTGCTTCAGGGAAAAAGAAAAATCCTGCTTCCTCCAATGTTGTTACTAGTAACTGGCTGAAGAAAAATTCACAAATAAATTAACTAATAACACTTTTTATTAAAGGAAAAGGTTCCCCCTACTTCACATTGTGACATACATAGAAAAATTTATTCTCTTCAGCTTTCAAGAGCTTATTGATTTCTGTAGTCTCATGGGTTCTTTTCATCCTAACGCAAACTTTGTCTTCCATTCCACCAGAAAAAAAAAAAAAAAAAAGTTTGGGAAGTTTGACAATCTACCTCCTAGTCTACCAAGCATATTCTTCAGGTATAAAGACATTTTGTGTTGAATTTAGACATTCTTTCTTCATACCACTACTATACGTTAAATTTTCAATGTCTTAAGTAGCCGGCAGTAATTATCTGTATAATATACACTGGAACTTGGCTGTTGTTTCAAATGGCACCCCACACTTAGGGTGTATCAAGTTCTTGGCTTTACTTTCCCTTATTGCGTATGTAACTCTCTCAAGTAACATAGGATATTTTTGTTTTAAAGACCACAGCATGGGCTAATACGAAGTGACAGAGGGGAGGTTGCTGGAACCAAGAGTAACTGAGTTCTGTCTGCAGCTTCTGTCCTTTTCTGCATGGCATTTCCCTTCCTGCCCTCACTGAAAAAGTTGAATTTCTGCCTGGAAGTCAGCAGTGTCTGTCCCTGGTCTGTCATCACGTCTCTGAGATGAAGCAGTAAACAGCAGTAATTGCTGATATAAAAATAACCATTGTATGTGAACTAATAACGATCATGGCACCTATAAGCATAAGTCTAATTTTGGACACCTGGGCAAGTACCTTGCAATCAAGAGCATAAGTTACATAGTATACATGCTGAAAATATTATAAGGCAAAATTGTTACAGTTTCGCAAATGATACTGTGCTCTTTCCTTTGCTTAAAATGCTTAGACCAGAAACCTTTTATGCATTTAATCATCCTGGAATTACTAACACAATTTTCCTCTCTACATGAACAATTCCAGCCAGACAAAACCCTGTTATAATTTGAATTATGAACAGGTTTTGTAGAGAGAGACTAGTAGTTCTGCTGTGTCGTATTCTTACTTTTATTTCTTGCAAGAGGAGAGGAGAGAATTGAGAAGAGGATTTCTGCTTTATTTGGTTCTTGTTTTCTTTTTAACTTCAGAAAAATATAGTTGTTTTCAATAACAATGCTACTTCTCACTAAAGAAAAGGATGGGAAAAAGATTGTTGCCTAGCAGACACTAATGCATGTCATGAGGATAATTTTCTTAAACGTGAGAAATGTTTGGATTTGTGGCTAGCTACAACTGGCATGCAGCAGAAGAGTTCAGTATGATCTACAGGAGCAGAATATCAAGTCCTCAGAGTTCAACATATCTTTACTGTGCTCACTATCCTTGATGAAAAGATGCCTTTTGAAAGCCAGCATAATCCACCATGAGCAACCTCCTTAAGAAAACTTTTGCAATGTATTTCTGCCCTATAAGATATGTCTGGCATAAATGATGCAACCTACATAGCTGATTCTTGGTTACCAGATAACTACAGACTGTAATTCACTCAAAACAAAATAAAGCATAATGTTTGATGAAAATAATTCACCTTTTCCAATTAAATTATTGATACTTTCATTCAAGAGGATGAAACCAAATTAATAACTGCTTTTTGGAATGCTAGGATGTCTTAAAGTTTAGAAAGAACTTGAGATCTAGATCTTTAAATTTGTCTGAAATTGTGTGTCTGCAACCATCCTAGGCTGAAATGCAATTCCTTTGTAAACAACCTGGACTATTGTAGTCATTTGGAGAGCAGGACAAGTGCTCTTCATGACACCCTCCGATTCATTTTCTTCCAATAATTTTTACCATTTGTAGTAAGAACCAATTAGAAGTTTTAGGTTGGAATTTTTACTAATTATCCTGAAGAATACCACTGTCCTCTGGTCATTTTTCATCTTGGCACAATCCCTGCCCAGATGAAACTGGTATTGTATCCAGCAGGAGTAAATGTTCTACTTGTGTGAAAGCCTTGTGCAGTTACTGTGCAGTGAGTACATTTTACTTCTTTGTTATACAGGTTTAGCCTGAGCACACATATATATGACACTGCATATATATGACACTGTACACTTTTTCAATAGTATAAAAATTATGTGCAGACATGCTGAAGTTTTTAAGTTTAGCCAGATGAAAATTTGCATACACATAAGACAAAAATGTAGAGCATATTTATTACTCTGGTGAATGAAATCTGAAGAGACCTAACAATGACAAAACCCATAGTGTTGGCATAGATAACAAGTCTTTCTGCCATTCTTATAGCAGAAAAAAAAAAATAAAAATCCACCCAAAGTCCACATTTTGAAATATTGCAAAGAGGTGATTAGCTAGAGAAGTGTGAGTTTTTGCTGATCTATGTGTCATTGGTAAAATCACTGCAGGAATTAAGTGCTTTGGTCTAGAATCTGCACTTCAAATATTTTCTCCTCGTAGATCACACAGATGTATCCGGTTTTGAAAACTGCAATTGTTCCTTCAGTGTCTCTGTCCAAGAACATTTGCTTATGCATGGTATTCTATTTATGAACCAACTGATCTTTTTGATTGACTAGAGTCCTAATAAATGTTGCCTTCTAATAGAAATCACAGAGAAAAATTTGATTGGTTGCATACATTTCCTAGTATTTGAATACTTCAGTCTTCCTATAGCAGTACTGGTTTAAAGTGTGATGTTTTTTTCTTTTTAGAAGAAGGAAAAAAGTAATTATCTGAATCTAGAACTTAAATACCCAGTAACCACAGATAAACCAGACACCTTCAGTGAGTGAATACATTGACCCATCTGTATCCTGCTGCTCATCCACTGAAATAATCTCTGAAACGTAACTAGCTAGGTCTGTACTAGCTATCATGTTTTCTTTATCTTTATCTTTATCTTTATGGAGTAAAAGAAAATAAAATGTTTTGATTAGAAGATAAAAATGGAGAACACCAATGACAAAAAAATAAACTAGAAAAATTATTTACCCAACAGGAAACAGCATAGGAAAACTGTTTATTTTCTGGATAGCTGATCAGAAGCAAATGTTTAGATGTACATCTCAAATACATGTCTGAGCTTCCTCATATTCCTGATAGAAACAGAATGTTTTCTTGTTTCTTAAATGAAAATCTAAAATTAGACAAATAAGTAAATTAATTGGAACTAAAATGGTGCTATCATATGTTAAGGCTAGAGCCAGACAAGATGTTGTCCCTTCTCTGATACTGAGTCATGAACTGATTTTGTTTAGGTACATTGAAGATACTTCCATGTTGAAAAGTTAAAGGCTACATAAAAGTCAATGCTTTCTTATTAACACCTGCTCCTCTTATTTTTCTATGATATTCAGTTTGAAGGAGGAAATGAGAAACTGATTTCAGTTGACCATTTCCTTCATTTTCTTACCAGATCCTCATAAACGTTTTATTCTGTCCTCTAAGTGATGAAGTCAGACAGAAATATCAGCAATATGTTCAGAAAAACAAGTATCTCTTTTATTCTAGAGCCCATCTAGAACATATAAAATGTATTATTTTTAGGCATTATGATTTTTGTCCCCAGCTACATGGACTCATTCCATTACAGATGGCAGAGATAAATATGGTTGGGCTAGAATTTGCCTTCAACGTCCATTTTTTTTCAGTTTCTACTTTCTTTTGCATATCCTTTTCCATGGCTCTCTATATTCTGTGTTCATTTCACCTTTGCATCTTTGAAAATGGAGTACGAATGAGGTGCCACACATTTGCATATCTGATCAGTGGTGTTGAATATATGCTCACATACAAATGACTACTTAGAAAGAAATGTAAGGGATAATTAGACCTCTTGTCTTTGCGAAAGATTGGCTCAGGCTTAAAGGTTATTTGAGTAAGCCAGGGAGGTTAGAAACAAATACAATGCTAACTCCAGCAAGAAGATTGAGGGCATGGCAAAACCACAAGTTTTTGCTAGTTTCCCATGACACATCTACCAGCCCCACCATGGCATTATCCTCCCTGACTTTTTAATATCAGTTCGTTATTTATTGAAAGGCAGACAACGTATCTATGGTACTCGGAAAGCAAACGAAATTTAACACACTCTACAAAAATAAGCAGAAATGCTGTTGCATGAGAAAATTCTTCACTTTCGCCATCTGCTCTAAAACAACGAGATTACCATGAGTTATAGTCACCTGGAACAGAGTCTGTAGTATGTATGGAGAACTTTGGTACACCCATCAACATAGTCCATTAAAAAAGTCTAATCAGAAGCATTGTGGTTTTCTGTCTTGGTCTCTCTCCTTATAATGTGTTACATTTTGTGGGGAGGAAGAACAGGAAGGTATTGAAGATAGTGTACAGTAAACCACTATATATCCTCATTCTGAGAATGTGAAATCTAGTCAAAATACTTTAAAAAACTGCTGGGTTTTGGAATAAAGTGTATCAAATATATTCTTGAAGTACTGCCTGGACCTACAATGGGTATTTGATTTCAGCACAGTTTATCATTCAGGAAAACGTCACAAACAGCAAAACACTTATTTGCCTCACATCAGGCCACTCCAGTGAGACAACAGACTTGAAGAAGAAACAAATATCTGATTTCCTTGTTAGACAGGTTTGTACATGCACCCCAAAGCCGAAGAACATTAGGGCTAATGGAATAACCTGGACATTTTTCTTATACTAGATTATTGAACCTCTTTTGCTAGCTTGTTACAGTTTAACCCCAGCTAGCAACCTAAAACGCGATAGTTGCTCACTCACTCCCCACCGCACTCCTGCCAAACAGGAAAGAGAATCAAAAGGGAAGGGAGAAACTCATGGACTGAGATAGGAAGAGTTTAATAAAATTAAAAACAAACAAACAAACACAAACAAAGAAAACAAAACAAAAACCACTTACTAAAATACTGCTACTTCTACTTATATATAGATATATATAAGATGAAAATATAATATAACATAAAAGATATTTGAATCAGTTCCTCACAAACTCTGTCCATGCCAAGCAGCCAGTCCCAGGAAGAGAGAAAGCACCCTGGTCCCAAACAGCCAGTCTACGGGAAAGGAGAAAAAGGCAGAAAGGCCCAGAGGCCTCTGCAAAATGACAGAATGGTAAAAGGCCAAACTAAATAAACTCCCGAATGGAACTCAGCCAAAATGGAGCAGAACTGGAATGGGTCTCCCTGACTGAAAACCCATCTCTCACTAAATAAGACCCATGATGCTAATAGTGTGGAATA
Source organism: Pampusana beccarii (assembly GCA_013399365.1). NCBI lineage: Eukaryota > Metazoa > Chordata > Aves > Columbiformes > Columbidae > Pampusana > Pampusana beccarii. Next base: position 1,185,083 of record VWYH01003030.1, read on the forward strand.
TTCTCATTGATCAGTCTGGATGTCAGTCAAGGTCTGTCTCATCTATGACCCCATTCCTCGCTCCCTCACACCTGCTGATAGAGAGCCCAGTAAGACCTTGGCTCCCAGAAAACAGCTAAGAGAACAGTAAGTACATTCTCTTCATTCCAGCTCAAAAAGCACTTGAAAGCTACTTGAAAAAAACATTGATTCTGTCCTGGGGTGTTACTTTCTGATTCTCAAACTAAATCCAAACAATGACCATGCTAGCTATGAACTAAAAAAGTTTCTAAGTGCATGAAATTAACTTGCTTTCAGTCAAAACAGCACATTACTGAAAAATATTCCTCTACCAGTGGGAGTTTATACATACAGCAGAGTACACACTTTAGCAGCCTATAGATGTGGATGGATTTGGAAATGTCAACAAGACTTATTAAAATAAACCAATTGTAAAATGAAGGGATTTATAATAAGGTCAGTTAACACTGAATTTCCTTAATTTTCCTTTTCTTTCTTCCTCTTTCACTGAAGGACCCTGCTCTACCTGTCTCGGTACCTCAGCGGCACAATCATTCTTAAGCAGACACAGTTCATATACCAGATATTTAATATCAAGACAATCTTACGCTCTTGCTGACTTTCAGAAGAGAACAAATTCAGCTAGATTTACCCAAAGATGTAGCCTTTTTATTATAACTTTTTAGTTCACGAATTTTTCTGCCCTCAGCTCTCTCTTCTGATCCTCTCTTATGAAAATAACCCATGTAAAAGGGTCCATGTATCCCTACTTCTGAGAGTCTCTGGCAGAAGTCTAATCACTTTCTGATGTAACTCCCAGGTTGCCTTGATTTACGAAAGCCGTAGTACTTCTGGTTTTTTTTGACAGCTGACAATTTACAGAGGCTCCCCATTACTAAACTGAACACAGAACAAAGGCCAAGAAGGCAGAGTGACCCAGGTGGTTTATACTGTGGAGCAGATGCTCACCTTTGCACAGCTGAGGACTTGCACTCCAGCCGGGGTGATGCCAAAGGGCAGCACTGGGCATACGTGGAAGCAGTCAGAAACATGAGCAGGAGAATCACCAGAAGAATCCTTTGAGATATACGATATCTCATATTCCCTGCAGCCCTTTGGACAACTTTTCCGATGAAATATCCTATGCCTTGCTCCTAAATATTTTTTAGGCTTGGAGAAATTTAAGAAGTGATCTGCATATTACATAGGTTCACTAATGACTCTGGAAGAGACACATGAACAGGAGGTGGGGCTAGACCTGCTGCCATTCAGAAGGTCAATCACTGAGCAATATTGTGGAGCTGAATATATTTTACTTTTAGTTAAAATAAACACACAGACACACTGGCAAGGAAAGTAGTTGTAGTAGTAGTTGTTGCTACATACATAAACAAAGCTGTACTATAGGAATATCTCCTTTCGAAGACTAAAATACAAAACAAAACAAAATAAAAACAAACCCAAAAACCAATGGGTTTGGAAAGAACGCATTTTCTGTTGTTTGCCTCATTTGCATACTGGAATAATATCATATTACATCTCTGTCAGAGGAGCTGGTTTGAAAAACTAACTATTTGAAAAGAAACACCAGAAAACACCAGCCCACATTCAAGGTATTTGGATTTTCTGTCTGACTGGTATGCAATCAAATGTAACCTTCACCTAAAAGACAGGACTTTCTATTTCATAATCAAAATTACTTTTCTATCTCTTAGTGAATCTCAGCACTGTTTTTCTGGTTTCCTCTCTCCTGCACATGATATGCAGCTGCTTTCTAGACTGTTGAACTGCATATGCAACTACACTGAACAATGATAATGGAGGTGAGGTAGGTGAGGTGATATTTTCATGCAAGCATTTATATAAACACACTCTACGTTTAGCTTGGTTCCCCATAGCTTTCAAGGGTGATGTTTGACAACGAACACTTTAAAAAGTGGCTAAAGCATAAAAAAAAATAAAGTTGTTTGGAAAATATTTTACTGGATGTCTACAGAGAGGGGAGTTATTAAAAAAGAAAAAAAAGAGCAATAAGAAAGATGAAATCAGCAATTTTGACAAATTTCCCATTTAGAGGTGGTGGGTTTTTTTAGATCACAGTTATAAAAGTATCACATTTTCAAACGAAAAAGTTCATTTCTCTGTTGGAATAGCTCCATCTGTTTTCTAATAAAAATATATTAACGTGTTAATGAAGATAGAATGTTTTTAAATTATAAAAGCAAGAATGTGCCGATTGTCTTAATATCTGTTATGAACACATTTAGTTCATGATAGCTTCTTAGGAGAAACTTGGTATCCATACTTGAAGTAATAATGTACTTAAAATATTGAACTTTTTCTGAGAAAGTGATTTCCTACTAGTGCCAATCTTCTGCAAAATGTGGCAATAAATTACACTGCTTCAAAAAACCAGGCACTAAGTGGCTCCCTTGAAAGATAGATAGTTCATTGTTGATAGGACAAGACAGCAAGAACTTTACTAAAACAAAACATAACGACAGTAAGCAGAAAATCTTCTATTCTGCAGTCACTTCTCATAATCCTTTATTCACCTTTCCCCTTCTCTGCATCAGGTGAGTGCTAACAGGACCATGTAATCTGTCCTTTGAGCTCATCTGAATTATCTTTTAAAATTCAGTACCCTTCAGGGCTTACTTATATTTTGCAACACTGTCTGCATTGCAGGAGAGAAAAGGTCTTTTAAGGAAAGATAGTAACTGTACAATTTTGCTCTGAATAAGAAGGAGAGAGAAGCCATGTCAGCCCTGGAGCATTCTAGGGAATTACCTGTGATTCAGAAAAGCCCAACTCTCTTACTCTGTTTTTCCTTCTTGTGGTCTAGTAGGGAATAAATTTTACCAGCTTGTTTATCAGGAAAATGTTTTATTTTTTTCCCTTTATTGCATTTTAACTGTCTCAACTGCCACAGTGGGGAAACAAATTTCTGTCCTTTTAGTCCTTTGCTGACTGGGCTTCACTAGTCTTTCTTTCTTTCCTTTTTTTTTTTTCTATTATGCTTCTTTCTGGATAACTACAGAATTACCCATGTAATGAGCAGAAGCATCAGTGAATTAACATACGCTGTAGCTGGATATGCAGAGATGCAAAGCAGCAGAAGCAGCAACTCTTTCTCAGATCTTCTACGACTTCTTTCTTAATTCCTCTATTTTCCATTTTATGCTTCCTCATAAAGCCCATGTGACAGAAAGCAGAAATGCAACATATAAATCAGTGTGCCCCTGCCCTGGATACCTGTTCTCAGCGTTAAAGAAGTCTTTTTGGTCCTTCAGCATTGTTTATTTTTATTGCTGCTTCTTCCACATAGGCATTGCAGAGGTAGAGGGAGGCACAGGAAATTATTCCATTTTAAACTCTAGGAGAACAAAACAGCTACGTTCTCTCCAATAAATGATGCAGTTCGATGATACAGAATTTTTGCTACACCTTGACCACTTTTTTCCGGAAGTGCTTTTGTTTTTAGCTCCAGCAGTGGTCTGATGGAAAATACCCATGTGTTTCACACACAAAACTCTGAAACCCAAATATGACTCCTGGTATCTCCCCTTGTGTCCCTGCCATGCCCATGTTCCTGGCTGTGCTGAGGGGCAGTGTTTTGGTGTAAGGCTGGGAAATGAGAAGTCAGAGCATGCAGGCAGATGTAGGTACCCTAGGCTGTGGTGAGTCCAGAAACCAGTTTGCCCATTTCATGGGTGAGTGGCCAGGGCCCCACATTGCCAGACACTTTTGTTGGAGGAAAGTGGGTATGGTTTTGACCAAAGCAGCATCTTCCTAACAAGAAGGCAGCCTTGCACCCGTGGACAGAAATGTCTAGAATTCCCTGCTGTTCCTTAGGATCCCAGTGGAGAGAGGGACAAAATGTTAGTTTTATGTGGTCTGCTCTGCCTCTAGAAAGGGTGAAGGGTACAACTCTTCTGTTGGTCTGATGGGCAACTAAGGCGCTAATTATAGGGGATTGTTTTGTCCCTTGCAGGGTGAGGTCTGTAAAGCTAGGCATATTTGTACCTAAGTTTGGTATCTAAATTCAGCAACTGGAATAACTATATGTAGCTATGAACCATTTGGCTGAAATATGAACATAAAACTGTACCAAGAGCATCTCCATCCCGGACCTCTGAGAACCCACTGAGCCAACTAGTGGGTCAGGGCAAGACCTTGCTCCTGGAACACAGACTCCTCAGGACAGCAGCTAAATCATGAGTCTCCAAACCCAGCTGAGGGGTTTGGATCCTGTCACAATTAATAGCAGTCTCAGAATATATATATTTTTTTTCAGTAGATTCTTTTAATCTCTTAATTTTGGATATGATTAAAGATTTAAGTGACTTTGGGGTAGCTTTGTTCACACACTCAAATGTTCTCATATCTGAGGTTATTTGGCTCAGTGTTCTCAGAAATGTTGATATATGCTGCATGAAGTATTTTACTGGAATCAGTGCTTTTCAATAATTATTAACCTATATTATTTACTTATTTAATAATTATTAGTGCTTCTAAGTTTTATGAAGATATTTAGATAACTTGTAGAGCAGTGAAATCACAGATCACTACTACTAGAAAAAAACTAATTTAGTTAAATCAGCTAATACCAGGATGTTTTCTATGGCAGGAGGTAAGGCTGATAACCTTCTTTTAATGTCAGAATGGTAATTATTACTTGCTGGTTGTGTCAGCACTTAGTGCTATTGTTTTTCTTCCTAAAACTTTTTTTTTTTTAAATCTTATTTATCAGATATATTTGCTAAGTAACATGACAGTTAAAGAACCATTTCAACCTTGAGCTGCATAAAGCAGAGATATTTATTCCTCTCATGGAGCAGGGAGATAATAGACCCTATCTGTACAGTGAGACTGAACCTGGAATATTGCACTGGGAGCTTTGGGCACCTCATTTCCTGAAAAGTGTAGACAAGCTGGATGGAGTTCAAAGAAGAGCTATGGATGATAATAATGAAGATGGAAGGATTGCTATATAAAGAAAGATTAAGAGACACGCAGCACTCAGGTGTAACCAACAATAAAAAACTTCAGAAGATAGATGCTCCAAACCTTACATACAAATATAAATCTTCATATAAATAACTACCGTAACATTCACAGTATTTTCCATTTGGCACACTAATGGCAAAATAAAATGTGTTTTTCTGCAGACTGGAAGTTAGCAGTTAATTCAGGAACTGCAGTGGGCATCGGAGTAAACTCTGGTAGGAGAAAAGACTTCTGTCCTCCATCATTCCATGTTAGTTATCCTGCAAAGAACTATTACAGTGGTTCTATAACTCATTCCCCAAACAATCCAGAACTTTATGTAAGCTCCACTCATGCAAGCTATAATACAGATGTATGCATAGCAGTAATATATCACTTAGTAGTTCAGTATCCCAGTGCTCAGTTACTGTTTAGAGCTTGTACACGGAAAAAGGACATCATGATGGCTTCTTGAATAAACCTTCTGCTTCCACCCTACCAAGTCTAAATCAACATGAAAGTCAAATCTTGACCTAAGTCTAACAAAGGCCCGTGCTTGTACACAACAGCTGAGGGGCAGGAGAAGTAGATGTTTAAACTTGTTTTCTTACTTCTTTTGAAGGGTCTAGTCCAATCTTGGTACATTTGCAGCCATTGACACTGGATATGAATGAACTCAGACTTCTTAGGCAGGACAGTTATGTGGGAATTCAGCAAGATGTGAATTTTAAGCAAAATAAATCCAAAATGAACTCCACCTGTATACATTTTTATTCTTCATTTGGTGTGTTTTTCACTAATCAGTTTAAATACACTTCCACTCTCTTCTGATATAAGAGACAAATAGGAAAATGCACTGCTATCTTTCACTGAGTCCACATCCAAGCTCACTGCAATATAGACCTTATGCAAATGATCCCTGAGTTTAGGGGAAAGGGTAGTCTACTTAAAGCCTTTGAGTTTGAGTTTGAACTCATTGTTACTTCCAGGTCTCAGTCCTAGCATCTGAGAGGCCTGAAGGCCGTAACTGATGCAAATCACTCATCTGCAGATTTATGCTCTGTGGCATAAATCAGAAGAGTTCATTGAATTTCATGAAAGGACACTGATTTTGCATTGGCTTAGGATTTGATTTTTGCTGAACTTGAGTATTCGTAACGACAAATGTGTTGGGTAAGTGACTCATAGGAATTATCCAGTGGGAATGAAGCTGGTCAATGCACCTTTAAAGCAGAAATGATGGTGACACATGGCACAGGTTTTGTGATATAGATAAGCAAGCTGGGGAGACTCAAATGAGACAGCAATTCACTTGCATCCTAAACTGGGTACAGAATGCATGGTTCCAGTGGTGAAAGGGGAATTATGTGTTGAAGTCCGTGTCCTGTGCTCTGTGCTGTAGCTAAATTGTCACTTTAAATACAGAAATCTGATTAAATCTCTGCTGTTAAAATGGTAGCTGAAGGTGGATAATTGAAATGAAAATCACAGACTTGTTTGCAAGTTTGTTTGTTCATCGGTTTTGTTTTCTTTTTTTCTTAGAGATTGGTAAATATATAGCGTGAAAGAAATAGACCGCTAAAATTTTAGGTGTCCACTGGGAACACTATTGGCAGTTGATATGTTTCTCATCTCCTAGAAATAATTATGTATTCAGGCCACTTCAGTTAAATTGGCACATTAAGATTTCTGACTTAGTGTCATAACTAAAGCAGAAATCCTGCAAGCTGGTGGCAGGTGTGCCTTTGGGGTTCTGCCCAAATCAAAATCTCAGCAAGCACAATCCCGCAACCAGATCTGTTGTCAGTGTCGCTTAGCATAGCTCCTTCACAGTCAGCAGGGCTGTGCTGGTTTAAACCTGTGGAAAACCTGTCCCCAAAGATTTATGTCTTCACCATTTAGGTCAAATGCAATCCTGCAAGTGTTCAATGAGACAGGGGAAGACACTGTCTGCTGTGATAGAGTGGGAATGTGTATCACTCTCCAGCTTTGGCCTCCTCAGATGCAACGGTCCTTGCAGGGGCTCTTGCAGAAGAGCTGGCACTTGTACACTGAGTAGGACAGCTTGAACAGAGGCCTCCAGGGCAGGCTGAGAAGCTCTTTCACTGATCACAACACGTGTATCTGGCACTCTGTTGGAGACAGAGTTAATCGTATTAAAGATGCAGCAGGGAGACTACACAGAGACTAGCTCATCCCTTTGACTGAGGGAATGGGAAACAGTGAAGCTTTGCCTTTATGTATTCATCCCCCAGCCACTGCAGTGAGAGCAGAGCAAGAGGCTTATGCTGAATGGCTTCTGGCAGAAAAGCTCTTTCACGTCATGAAACGAGAAGAGGGTACAGAAAAAACACTTTGCAGAGCAGGAGCTCTGTGAGCCCTGAGGCAGGTTCTGCCAAGTCCCTGGACCAGCAGCCTGCTGCCTTCTCCTCCCCATGCCTCACGCAGCCGTAGAGGCAGATTCTCCTTTCCCGCAGCTGCCACTGCAGGGGAAGAATGCAGGACTACGACTCCAAGCTGGGAGGTGCAGGGCATGTGTGTATGTCCAAGGCATTTTCTATCAGCAAGACATATTTTTGTGCTGTCAGCCAAAAGGAGTTCAGTTTGAGGAAGGGGTAGGAGTAGTGAAGAACAAGGCAGCTAGGGGCAGGAGGCAGGAAAAAGTTTGTTCCACTGTAGAAAACCCAGCTGGAATGCTGCATGCATTTCTAGCACTCACATCATGTAAAGATATTCTTGAGAAGAAAAAGAGTCAAGAACGTCTGTGGTAAGATAAAAGAGGAATAACCAATCTGTCTCATACAGGGCAACTGAAAGACTTAGTCTTCTTTAGCCTGAAGTTTGAGAGGAGATATGATATCTTTTTATAAGTGCATCAGTGGAGAAAATATCAAGGAAGGAGAAGGGCTAAGAATCTGTAAATTTGCTGGGAACTTAAACCTAAGCAACAAAGGTCTCCTGTGGGAACAACAGGGACAAAAAAAGCCTACCTTGTCAGAAATCAGGGCCAATAAATGTACAGTGTGATGTCTGCTTTATTACAGATCTAGTCTTGAAAACACAGGAGGTTGTGTAGCTTCCAGCTCACTGTTTCTTCGGAAAGGATCACTGAGAAAAGGTGGGAGGAAACAGGCACATGCTGTAGAACACCGTACAATTTTCCATAAGACATAAAATACATTAAACTTATGAAAAAGCTTGGGAGCTGGCACAACTAATAACATTGCAACCTTGCAGAGGTGATAGGTCCCTCTGATAATAACCACAGAAGTTTTACTTATATGAAAAGCATAGAATCAGGTCTGTCTCCAGGTGTGTGTATTTCAGTTGTTTAATTCTTTCTTTGGTTCTACAAGTGATTGCTGATTGTGGAGATTAATGTATCAAGCCACCTCTGCCACAGTGCGGTTTTGTGAGTAGAGTTGCAAACTGAGTGCGCTAGAGATTAGGAATCACAGAATAGTTTTTCCCCAGTGTCTATGTTCGTAGTAATAATGTGGACTGAGGAATTGTGTTCTGATCTGAAGATGCTATGTTCATTCCAAGATTTGACAACTTATGAAATGTAGTATTGCAATAGATAAGAGAGTTTTGTTTTCTTGTTAAATAATATAAGGAGTATAATTGATGGTAGATGAGAAAGGACAACTAATTAGGCTACAGCTTTTTACTAGTGGCCTCAGGGCCTTAGATTTTAAATTAGTTATTTTATGCCAACACTTCTTTGAGCACTGAGCGTCAGGTGCATTTTCAGTGTACTTCAGAGTAACTCTGTTGAGATACAACAGCATACACCAGCTGACCATACAGTCCACAATATTTTGGCATTCAGGGAAGGTGGCTCGTGCTCACAAATTAAGGAATTTCTGTTTAAGAATTTCATTAGCACCTGCTTATCAAACAAATCCTGCTAATGCCTCTCTATCAACCTGTGTATTTCTGATGAAGGCTGGACTATACTGGCAGAATACCACGTAGCTGTTTCATACCCTCAATGTCGGTCAAATCCTCTAGTCTTTACTCCTTTCAGTTCAATAAAGACTCTATCTCAGTAAACTGAAGGATTTGAACTCATTTGAGTACTTTTCTTTTCTCTCTGTTTTCCTTCCATTCACTCACCCTGATCATTACACCAGGATCTCAGACTAGGATTAATCAAACACCATATGCAAATGTTTTAAAGTCCTTTCACTTTTCTGTGTGTCTTGTAGATTTAAACCTCAGCATTTTCCTTATTTTAGTAAAGAAAGACATTCTATGCTTTATTCCTTCCTTCTTTCTTTTACATGGCCTCAGTATCAGTCTTGGTGTTTTCTTCATCACTGAAGTGATGTCTTCTTTCAGTGACAAATTTTCACTCAGATAATCCTTCCTATTCAGGACATTATTCTCAGGAGATACAGAATCTCTTTTTCATTCCATAGGTGACCTGGATGCTACATTTCAATTGTCCCTTTTATTCTGTGTCCGTGTCTTGACTTGTTCAGTGTATTTGTCAGCAATTTGACAGCATATGCTTAAGCAGTCATTCTCACTAAAAGGCTTTTCTTGTCAATCTCAGAAATGCTAATGAAATCACACCATGTAGGGGAGTATTTAAAACAGTAGAAGGAGAGGGAAGGGTGTGGCTTTCTTATTCATGCATACTACAGGTTCTGTGGGGAGACAGCTCTCCATCTGCTGGATAAACACCAAAGACCTGCTTTCTCGTGATGAAAAGGCTAACTCATGGCTATGCTGCCATTGGTGCCCCTTATTTCAGATGCTGCAGCCTTAACCTAGAATTATCTCATTTTCTCTGCCTGCCACAGAAACACAGATGCACCTTTGCAGAGATGGGACCCAGTCATCACTAGAAGACTAAGGGAGAATATCTTCTCACAGGCTTTATCTGAGCTGATGGAAGAATGGCACAGTAGTGGGAAATAAAATGGATCTATCTTACCAACACTTTATTAGTGCAGTTCCTACAGTGTCTTGCTGCAGAGAGAATAACATGCTTCGTACATTAATAGAGTTGGAGATACTAAGAACTCAGCATTTGTCATTTACAGTATCACTTGACATTCTAAATACAGGAGGATATTGTGGTTATTGCAAGTAGTGGGGTGTTGGCTAAAGAATTTTAATGGTGCCTATTATAATGGAGAAGAAGCATTGAGGCACATTTTTCATGCATAAAACAAGTGGGGTGCCTGATAGTTTCCACATTAGACTCAGCTTTTAGGGAAAAAAAATCTAGTGAAAAATGCACATGCTGAAATATACAAAGTCCAAAATTTTCTACCTTATATTCAGCTGCTATAACTTCTAATGAGAATCTCTGAGGTGTGAGATTATGTCAAGAAACTTCAATCTTGCACTTAAAAAGATAGCTGAAAAAAGCTCCCTCAGAAAAATCCTGGAATGAATCTTAACTCTCAAACAAGTCAGTCTTTACATTTTTCAGTACAATGTTTGCAATAAATCAAACATTTTCATTTTAAAACTGTAACCAGCTAAATCGTGAAGGGAATTCATTTATAAAAAAGCCAAAGTATAAAAAATTATCTGTCTCCTAGCTCTCAAGCTTACTATCTTCAATAAGTCAGAAGTCCTTGTACAAATCCAGAAAAGCAGAGAAGAATATATTTCTGTTAGCATTTGGCACGGGAGACATTTTTCCATGAAAGTATGTGCAAGGCGACTACCTCCTGTAGAGTTTCATGTCTCATTTACCAAGGCCTTGGAAATAAATTAAGAGAACGATGTTTTCTGCCACTCCATTTATGTGTATAACAACTTCTGTTGTCTTAGCACAACCCTTTTATTTACCCATATGTCAAATGCTTAAAGCACTCTTATCAAGCTTTCTGGTTTTGCTGAAATGAGGTCTAAGCATGGAACAAGGAACTGCAGGTCAGAAGATGTACACAGAGTAAGCTGGAGGACAAAGATGGCAGGTTCAGTCTTACATGTACCATGAATCCCTGATATTTCTTGTAGAACTTCAGAGTACACATCCCGTATCTCTATCAGTAGCTTGTTACGGTTCAATAGCAAGTTACATCCTCTGAGAATGCTTACTGTGCATTTAGGATCCCTTAACTGAAAAGAAAGGGATTTTCAATGGGCATCAGGGACTTTGATACAGACTTTCATTAAGACTGACTGTGCTCTGTTCTCTGCTTTTTTACAGAGAACAGAAGCTACTGCAAATGGTGTGGGTCACAAATTATGTTGGCTACCTCTACGTTTTTTAGCTAGTTGGTAAACCTGTGTGATAATCAGATAGGAACACAGCTCTATTTTAAAAAATCAATAAATTTTATTAAGAGAGGGCTGACTGAACACTGGGGATTTGCGAGCATTTTGAGTTTAGAACAGAAACTAGAAATAGCTTTGAAAACAGATCTCTGAAACTTACTGTCCGAAGTGCTGAGGAAATTTTGATGGGGACCTGACAGCCTGTACTCCTCTCTATTTTAAATGCAACTATTCCAGGCAGAGGAGAGAATCTGTTTCTGCAGTTATATAAAATATGGCAGCTGCAGCCAGTATTAAACCTGTAACCAATTTACATTGTGATATATTATCTGAAGTATGTATTGACAGCTGCAGAGTACTTACAGAAATGACAACATTTAAGAAGTTTTGAAGATGATGTGCAGAGTTATAAAAATGACTGACCTGACATTAGATTCAAAATCAAGGTATCTCAACTTCTCTTAACTGGTCCTATCCATCTTAAATGGATGTATTTTAATATCAGATACTTGAATCATAACCTTCATTTTAGACCTAAGTTCCATTTAAATAATTTAAATATTGAAGACTTTTAAAGATATATCCAAGTTTAAAACAAGTTGGGCTTGTGTTGAACTTTAGTTTAAACAAATCTCAGAAGTAAAGCCAAAACTAAAAANNNNAAAAAAAAAAAAAAAAAAAAAAAAAAGTGGGAAAAAAAAAAGTAAAAAGAATAAAAAAGAATAAAGAAGAAAAAAGAAGAAAGGGAAAAAGATAAAGAAAAAAGAAAAGATAAAAAAGGAAAAAAATAAAAGAAAAAAGGAAAAAGAAAGAGGAAGAGGAAGAAGAAAAAAGAGAAAAAGAAAAAGAATAAAAAGAAAAAAAAGCCGGTTTTTTTATGATAGATAAGATGGCTATCTAACAATATAACTTTTACCTCTCAAAATCTGATGAGTTGAATTATGAAAATGAATAGTTAAGAATGAAAATATAGGGCTTAGGTCATCTTGTGATTAGTTTGTTTAAGCCATGAAAGCAGGAAAAATTACAAGCAAAATACAAACCTTTCCAACAAGAATGGAGACCTTCTCAACTCAGTCTTTGTTTTCTAGGGGTCAAAAGGTGTGGCTAAGAATAGAAAGGAATGGCTAAGGATGCATGTTGCGTTCTAAGATATTACAACATCTCTCTAGGATGATCGATCTTATTTATTGGACAAATAGAAAATTGAATGAAAATACAGTAATGTTAATTTCATAAAGTAAAGCAATTTCATTTAGTTACTGGACCAAGGAGTGAAAGAATTGTTTTGTATGATAGGAATACCTGTTGGTATACCATCTAACTTGTAAGAGATTCTATAATTAAGTCTTTACCCTAAATCAGACAAATTAGAAACCTTAATTTTTATTTCTGATATTTAATATGGTATGCAGATGGCTCTGGAGGGAAGAAAGCAAAATCTGCTCAGACTTTTTCCCAAAAAAGTATAAACAGGTTCATTCTACACTGGACCTCAGAGTACCTTGTAATCCTCATCATCATCTTTCACTAATTGGTATTGGTTTTCTACCAATTCTACATTTCATAGTAATTGGCAAACAGCCCATCGGAATTGAATAGATCTGAATTTTATTAATAACACAGTCTCTGCTTTATTCACATGTCCCCAAGTTTCTCCACACTGATATGCTCCCTTTCCCTTGCTCATGGCTAGCTTACCTCTTCAGACAAAATGAACAAAACATCAATAGCAAATTAATTAAGTTATTTATTTTTTACTGTTACTTACATCGGATGTGAAAGGGCTCCAAATTTCATTATGGAGAATATGCAATTTCATGGTATTCTGCTCAGATACCTTCAACAGGCTTAAAGAAATGCACAAAAAACTATCAGTTTGATAAGTGTAATGATTTCAAGTCTACCGAAACAAATACAGATTTGTGATTTTCTAGCCAATATATTTATTCCAGGATGAACAATCTATTATGAACATCTGATTATAGGGCTCTCTCTGTTCATTGTCAATTTTGCAGTGTTTGAAGCAGTAGTACTATGATGAAATAAACTCCTTCCACTGGAGCTAAATGCTGCCTTTGTGCATCTTTGATCCTGATCCAAAATGTGATGCTCACACTATTTATGTTATTACTGTCAAAGGACTGGCACAATGATGGGTGAATATTACAGAAGAATATTTACAAAAAATGCATTTGATGATATTTGGAATCTTTTCAGTGTATTCTCTAGAAACAGCTGTTTGCAAAAATTATGTGGGAAACAAGTTGTATGTACTCGGTGATTTAGGCTCCCCCATACAAATTGGTTAATGTGTTACTCACATCACAACTTTAGAACACGTTAAAATCCACTTTTTTTTCAATGATTATGTGTGCCTGCATGCTTTATATCACACAACAGTGCTAATCACACATGGAAAGTTACACAAATGCTTTGGAATTTTACTGAATCAGGTACAAGACATTAATGCTACACAGTGTTAAGCCAGAGCTACGGGAGATTCCTCCTTAGCTAAAAGGACCCTGTAATACAAACCATTAAGTAATACTTTGAACCACAGTACATTCATTTAATCAATATTCAGATAAATTTGATTGGTGTTTCTTTTAAAATATCACAGAAGACAAAAGTAATTGGTCTTATAGAGTTAATACATCATTACTGGAAGTTTAAATATTATATGAGCAGTCATACAGAACTGAGGGTATAACTCATTTCATTCTGATAGCGGAGGAACTGTCCTTTAGCACAGAGATTATAGCCTTAAAAAAAAATGAAACAGAACATGCAGTGGTATTAGCAGAAGCTACATTTTTCCATGGTATCCTGAAAGAACAATAATTAGTAATCAATAAGCACATGCCATATACTTGGTAAAAAAAAAAAAAGTAAGTTCAAATAAACAAAATGGTGCTTGAAATGGTCTTCTAAACTCAACCATTTAAATGACAACAAAGGGGTCTCAGCCTTCTCAGCCTTGTATTAACAGATATATTTGTCTGTCTGTCTTTCCAATACTGACCTCTTGTACTGAATAGCTACAGAGCAGTAACATTCACCAAAAATTTGTTGGCAGCATTCAGAAGAATTTCAGTTCCACAGTGCATGCACAGTGCAAATTGAACAATGCTGACTAATGTCAACCAATTTAAGAATTTACAGACAATGAATATGTATCAAATGATGCAATAATCTATTTTACTTATTAGAAAGAAAAGAACTAATGAAAAAATACTGGTCTTATTATTCCATTTGAAAATGACTAATGCATTGTTTTCTTTCATGTTATTTGAATAACATTTTTTTCTTTAATTCAGGAAGCTAAAGAATGAGTACAGATTCTGTATGAGCAAAAAACCACATGTTTGGTATGGTAATAGATACAAAATCATGTCTTGCTTAGCATGTCTAGCTTGTTTCTGGTTTTATATAACTTTTCCACAGGGGTGGACTGAATGATCAGGGACACTTGGAATTTATTGTTTATTCTGGCATGGGAACTGAGAAATGCAGGTAGGGATAACTCTGTGCAAAAACTCTTGCCTCAGCTTTACCCTCAGAGAATGCTCGAGGCACAATATCTCACACCTATGACCCTCAGTCCAGAGTTGAACAAGAGCTTAGCAAAGGCTTTGGGGAAACCTATTTCCAGTTCAAGGACCTCCAGGGCCAGCCACACTGCATGGGCAGATCACAGTCCCAACATACCTTTGACCTTCCTATTTCTGTTCGCTATTTTGTACATCAAAGGTCTTCCCATCAACACAGCTGTGAGGAGAGCATATCATTCCTTTAGAGGCTATGAAGTGCCTGATATCACCAGGTACAGGCTTTGTGCCTGTTCTGCTCTGAACAAAGGCATATCTTGTGAAAATTTCTCACAACAAGCAGCACTGTCAAATGACACTGCTATTTTACTCATTGGAAATGACGTACATAAGAACAACCCAGCCCTAGGATCCTGCAGCCAGCAGCAGAGAGTGAGCAGAGTAAGAATTATACTCCCCACATACTCTCCCAGTCTCCATGACTTGCTGCTCAAAGATGGCCTGAATTAGGGCTGTTGTCTTTGGCTATATCAGTACTCGCTAATAGTCATTGGGTCCAGATGCCAGCTGGCAATGCTTGTTCATAAAGCTGGGCTCTCTCCCTCTATAGCAGGAGGACAGCTTTCAAGCCACTTGTCAGCAACACATCTTCTCCATGTCAGTTCTTGCACTGTGCCCAGGCATTGCACAGGGATGTGCTAGTCTTCTCACTCCTAAGCTGTGCTGAGGACCAAGCTAGCAATTCAACAGTGTGGGCTGTCTCATGCTGGTACTCAAGCCTGAGCTCTGTCTCTCTGTTTAGTTTACTACTGCAGACAAAGATGTACTGTTTAATAGCCCACAAATAGATTTATCTTTCTGATATTTGTCTAAACGCTCTTTGAACACATGTAAATTTGTAGCTTCCAGAACTGATGGGAGTTTTACAGTCAATTACAGTGAAAAAAGAGACAAATCAATGCCGAGTGTCTTCAAATCCCACCATTTGTCTTCCTGAAGAGTCAAAGAACTCAAGTTCTATATTGCAGATTATTTAGCAGGCATTTTATTATATATGTGAGAAAAATAAACAATACCTGCTAATACTGTATGAGTTAATAACTCAGTACTCATCCATATGGTAAACCAAATTAAAAAAAAAAAAAAATCTAAGTCCAACAGTTGCTATGAATAGGCTATGTAAACATGTATAGATTTTTACTAATTATAGAAGACATTAGTATGTTAATTTGTCACATATTGCAAACAGATTGATATATTATGGGAAAGTGTTGAAATTTATACAGCACATGATATTTTACAGATAATTATATAAACATTAAGCAGATTGGCTTAGATTTTAAAGCATTTTGCTATATCATTTACCATATTTTACACTAAATGAATAGTTATGTAATAGTTAAAAGATGCCAGATGCAATATGAAATCCATTAAATGATTACATAAATATTATCTATTAATTAACTCAGTTAAGTAAAGCATGCAAAATGCCATTTCATTATTTAGCACCATGGACTTATTTTTTTTCTTCTATGTTTTCCCCCTCAACAACATGACTTGGTAAAAGCACTAGTTTACTAAAATGTGAGACTGACTTTGTTGTGACAGCTGCCATGTTAGTGTAACAGTACAAGAATGAACTTAAACATGTTCAAATATTTGCACAGTCACAGAAAAATAAACAGGATATCTTAGTGCCTAAAGTTAAGCTGGTCCCCAAGTACTTTGCTTGATGTCAACCTACAGACTGACAATTCAATTAAAATTATTTACATGAGAAAACCCAAAGGCCCAGTGTCTTTACACCAGCTGAGGATGGTGTGCTTGAAGAAAACTCTCAGTGACAGTGAAACCTATCTAGAATAGTGTCCTAGCTTCCACCAGTCTGTGGCCAAGAGTATACCACAAGAGATGGTGTCTTTGAAATAAATCATTGTTGATGAGTTTTTGTTCTGTTGACTTATCTGGTGATTTTTGGAACCTGCATAAACTTTTACCTTCACTTAACATAAGAAAAGGTGGACAGTGTTACCTATTTTGGCTTCTTAAAAACAACATAGTCCTGAAGGTATTAAGCAAGTTGTGGAATGTGTTATGTAGTATTGAAAACATTACATCAAAAAACATTAAGAACAAAATTATACAGCAGAAGGAATACTATGCTATGAGTTTATGCTTTCCTTCTTTTCAGCAGTACTTTTTATCTCTCTCTCTCTAGTTTTCCTACTCTCTTCTCCCAACCGCATTCTCTTTTTAACTTCTATTTCAACACTCTGTTGTCCTCATACTCCATCCTTTCCTGCTTCAAATTATTCAGCCATCTTCAAGCTTTTCGCATGGTTGACGATCTACTCCACTTGCTTCCTTGAAGTCCAAATAGTTTGTAGTTTTGGTTATTACACTTCCTTGAAATACAATTAATTCCTTTCAACTGAAATGATTCTATGATTCTATATCATTAACGTGTTTTACACACCTAACACTGCACATAATAGAAATTTAGGACTTAAGATTAAGACTGTTCCCAATTTCAGTTAATATCAGTGAAGAGTATTTTCTTATATGTATACTCTTTTAAAGTGTAAAGATCACTTTTAAGGTCAGCACTACAGAGCATATGATGGAGTTTCACTGCTGTAGATCAAGGGAGCTATCTGAACTGTGATTCTCATAAAATGTGTGGTTCATGATGAAGTCTGGAACCCTATGTCAGGTGGGAGACCTGAAAACGCTGAAAAGGAGAAAGGACAGGACTTCTTTGGAAGCTCAAAGAGACTTCTCTTGGAGAAAAATGCTGCTGATAGCTTGGAGAGCCATACTCTTTGCTGGGTAAAAAACTGTCTGGATAGCTGGCATCAAAGAATTGTGGTGAATGGAGTTCATCCCGGTTGGTGGCTGGTCATAAGTGGTGTTCATCAGGGCTCAGTATCGGAGCCAGTTCTGTTTAATATCTTTACCAACGATTGGGATGAGGAGATCAAGTACGTGCTCAGTAAGTTTGTAGACAACACCAAGTTGAATGGGAGTGATAGTCTGCTCAAGGGTAGGAAGGCTCTACAGAGGGATCTGCACTGGCTGGATCAATGGGCTGAGGCCAAGTGCATGAGGTTCAACAGCGTCAGATGCTGTGTCCTGCACTTGCGTCACAACCCCATGCAACACAACAGGCTCGGGAAGAGTGGCTGGAAAGCTGCCTGGTGGAAAAGGATTTGGGGAAGTCGGTTGACAGACAGCTGAATATGAGCCAGCAGTGTGCCCACGTGGCCAAGAAGGCCAACAGCATCCTGGCTTGTATCAGAAATAGTGTGGCCAGCATAACTAGGGAAATGATTGTTCCCCTGCACTTGGCACTGGTGAGGCCGCACCTTGAAGACTGTGTTCGGTTTTGGGCCTCTCACTACAAGAAAGACACCGAGGTTCTGGAGAGAGTTCAGAGAAGGGCAACCAAGTTGGTGAGGGGTCTGGAGCACAAGTCTGATGAGGAGTGGCTGAGGGAACTGGGGCTATTCAGCCTGGAAAAAAGGAGGCTGAGGGGAGACCTTATTACTGTCTACAACTACCTGAAAGGAGGTTGTAGCATGGATGGTCTCGGTCTGTTTTCCGAAGTAACAAGCAATAGGATGAGAGGAAATGGTCTCAAGTTGCACCAGGGGAGGTTTAGATTGGATGTTATGAAGAATTTATTCATAGAAAGGGTTGCCAGACATTGGAACAGCCTGCCCAGGGAAGTGGTTGAGTCACCATCCCTGGAGATATTTAAAAGACATGTAGACGTGGTGGTTACAAACATGGTTTAGTGGTGGACTTGGCATTGCTAGGTTAACAGTTAGATTTGATGATCTTAAAGGTCTTCTTCAACCTAACCAATTCTATGATGCTCTCGTACAGAATTACTTCTGTGGAAACTCAAATATAAAATAGGCATTCACAAAGTGGTTAGTAATTAATACTTTACTGTTTTCTCAATAATGGGAGTGGAAGCACAATGATCAGAATGTGAAAGAATATTTTTATGGGCCTTACTAATGCCAGAAATACTAATTTCTTGCTGTTCTATTGCATATTTAATAATAATAATAAAAGATTAAGCCACAGAGTCTTAATGTAATCCAGCTGTTACTACAATCATTGTGTGTCCCGAACACTGGCCCAAAGCACTGGGAGATGTGGCCACTGCCTTATGCAGGCTTGCCTAGAGGTCAGTTTCCCAGAAAGCTTTTGCAAGATCTTATATAACTCTAGGTGGTTGCATTTATTCATGCTGCTGTTCAGGCAGGCCAAATGTGCTAAAATTTGTCATGCACAAAGAATTACTTGAGGAAGTTTCAAATGCATAAAAGAGCAGCTGTTGTGTCACTGAATGCAATGCATTAGTACATGCATGGTACTATAAAGCCTAGTGCTCATAAATTGTGCAACTTTTCTACAGTATTTTTTTTGTTTATGTTAATTGTCATCTATTTCAGTCACAGCTTGTGTTGGGTTTCCTTTCAGCAGTGAACTCATCACAAATAAACAAGTAATTATAAAGTTATTAGTGGGCACGTTGATCACTGCAGACTGGGAAACTAAATGAAATAAAAGCTCGCAACTGTTGCTTTCCCTGAATAAGTATCATATTTTGCCAAGAAAGAGTTTGCAGGAAGAATGTTTAGATACAGAGAAATCATAATCTTTTTGATTAACCCTGTCTTCTGGAGCTGTTAAGATCACATTTGCATAGATCCATGTAGGCCTGGATTTTCCACCTGTTTTGAAGAAACTGTCCCTTCTTTCCCTCAGAGTATGTGAAGATTTTGTAAGCAGCACTTCCAATAACACAGAAATGGAGTAGGTGGGATTACTCTTTCAGTAAGCAATTTGCCTCTCCGTGGATCAGCATGACACCTTCTCCTACGAAGAAAAATGCTGTGCCAGTACCTAAACCAATGCCTAAATTCCTTCTGGTTACTCAGATATTTAAAAAGAAAATAAAAGAAAACAGGATAATCAGGTTTTGGCCTGGTATAATGGGCTTCAGTTGCATCTTCTTCGCATCCCAAGACAAATTATTTCAATTTGAATATAGCCGGAAAAAAATAGGAGTGGATGAGAGTAACAGGGATAAGCTGAAAGGCTGCAAATATTTGCAGCTATACTGTGTATGGTACCTGTATGTAAGTTCTTCTATTATTTAGAGCAGCTTTGCTTGCTTCATGGGTAGATTATAAACATTGAACAAACAAGCCTCAGTTCAGGTAATTTGGCTTATTTACTGGTTTTTACAACTTGGACATCCCATTGTTCATTTTGTTTATGAGTAAATTGCTCTTTCGACAACAACTCACACACAGTGAGTCATCTCAGGTTAATTTTAATCTCTTCAGTATGGGTATCTAAATCAGAGCTGGTGATCTAGTGATGTACATTTTCTTACCCTCAATTAAGAAAAATGGGCACTGACAGGTGTGATTCATCAGCCCCTGATGAGGTCAGACGAATTCTAGAAGAGGTCATTTCTCTCTCTTGACTAACAAAAAAGAACAACTGAGGGTAAATAACTTAGCTAATAGTTAATCTACATTGTAGATATCTGAAACAAGGGAGGATGAATTAGGTTCCAGCCATTGGGTTTTTCATAAAACACAGTGCAATTCACTTTCTCCCAGAAAGATAGTCAAAGCTGCCAGACAAATACAGTATATCTACTATTTGATGAGGAGATCAGAGCTGGGAGATGAGAGAAAAGTCAACTGCAAAAAAGATGCCTTTAGGTTTTGTTTTCTATTGTTCTTGCCATGTTTTAAATCAGTATTCAGTGTTAAACATCAGTTCAGAACAAATCATGCCTTGCAAGTCTCTACCAGGCTTGAGGAGGGTCCGCAGAGAGTTCCACAACCTGAGCTCAACCCATCTCAAATGGGCAATGCAGCTGTAGAAAGAGCTGTTTGGCAGATTTTCAAACATCTCTTGAACAAGCTCCTTTATGCTCATGCACTCATTGTTTCTGCTCAAAGCTCATCACAAAAACTAATCCTGAAAGCAGCCGATATTTGTATTGATTCAGTTGTTTTATTTGAGAATGAGAGCAGTCAAGGAGAAAAAAAGACTTTCTATGCCTACAACAAAATTAGCATCTTCAGGGTCTGGGAGAAAACTTCAAAGCCACCCATGCTCCAATGCTATCAGAAAATCTCTGACTTAGAGTCCTACAACATTGTTTAAAGATTTCATCCAAAATTCTCTGCAACTGAATTAGATTTCACAGGGATTTCCACAGGTTTTGAATAAGGACCTAAGATCACGTTCTTAACCACATTTTGCTTTGAGACTTCATTTAGTCTATGGTTGTTTTCTAGTTTTGCAGGGTCTTACTACAGAAGTTAGCACTAAGATAACAGTTTTAAAAGAGCTATACAGTGAATCAGTTGCAGGAAATGGTTGAGAAACATAGAAAGACAAAAAGTGTGATAGCTTAGTACCCTCATGTAGCAAACTGTCTCCTTCTAATTTGATGTTTTTCAGTGCTTTTAGACCCTAGCTCAGAAAAGTGCGAATCTGTGACCTGACATCTGTGAGTTATTTTTGTTAAAGTCAAATGTTCCTTAATCAATTTTTAAAAAGAGTATAAGTAAAGTCTGTGTAACAGTTCACACTGATAATCTTCCATAAACCTCAACTAGCTAGAATAATGTTAACTCATTGTTACCCAAAATGCCACCTTCCAAAACATATGATTAACTACACACTTGTTGCGTAACAGGTCTTGGCAAACCAGGTAAAAATTAGGTTTGTGAGATTCCCTAGTACCTTCTCCTTTCTTTCCTCTGACCAATCAACAAGTATTAACTCTGTCACTCCCTGGTAATGTTGATGACTTATTTTAAACTTCAAATATTATAAAATGCAGATTTAGGCCACATGTTTGACTATTCAGTAGTTTTCTGCCTAAAATCTTATGTAATAAATGCAAGGCGTTGCATATATTGACACACAGTGTTGAGAAACATGGAAAATAATGTCACTCCATGGATTTAAAAATTGGCAGCTTCAGAAAAAAATAGTCAATATTTTTTGTGTGTAGAGGCAAACTCTGTACTAAAGAACTGGAAAATAATCCTGGGTTTAATAGTCCATAAACATGGGGTGGCTCTAACTTACAAGTTTTATAGTCTGTGAATCTACCCATGAAGGCATGGAATGAGTTAGCAGGTAAAAGAGATTGGGGAAAAAAAAAAAAAAAAAGATATTTTAATGGAATATTATTATCCGTTTTTTAAAAACTCGTTATTGCAAGGTCCTATCCATCTAAGTTACGACTAAGTCACATTTGGAAACTGTTGAACTGGATGTTTTTCAGAAGATCCTTAGCATATCTCTAATATATTGCCCTATAGAATAATCTATGTGATTTGGCAAGCGAATAATTTTCCTATAATCCTATTTTATAACAGTGCATCTTCTCAAATCGCTGCAGAAGAAACCCACTTTCAGAGCTTCTATGAAGTTAGCCAGAGCTAAACTTGAAGCACAGGACACACACTGAGGCTGCTTTGTGAGTGCATGTAGAAAGCAATCAGAAGACAGAAATGCTCTCCTAAAGAGCTATTACTTCTGTCATTTTACAAACACTAAGTTAAAGATATCCTTAGTTTCACCTTGCTTTGGAAGAATGTCCAGGAAAACTTAAGATTCTGAGGTACTTTGTGTTTGTAACACAGATTAACCCATGAGGTGTACCTGACCATCACATTTCATTCTCAGAGATTCCTGTTGCATTATACAGGATTTGGTCCTGGGTTTCATTTCGGGTGTGCTGCTTTGTATCTCCTCTCTCTCTTCTTGTCTGATTTCCCTGACATGCCAAGATTTGTCATTGATTAGATGAATGAATACAGTTGGCACAAACAGTTCCTTCCAGCAAGATCATGCAGTGACTAATGTCTGACTCTGTTCATTAATTCTTTTCTGTAGTGGAATATATTAAATACTTTCTGTTCCTTCTTATAATAGAGACTATATGCATTTTTATAAAACCTCAGGCAGTATCTCAGTGAAATACAAAGTCATGGCAAGATACTGATGACATATATATACATTACAATGATACAACCCAAAGATAAATTGGCAATGCAATGCTACCTTCACATTAGCAATTTTCTCAGAACGTTATCTAAACGGTGGTTATAAAAGAAACAGAATGTGTTGAGAGAGAGATCAGAAAGGGGGAGAAACACAAAGAAATTCCTACATACCAGAGGCATAAAGACATCAGGTTTTTTAGTATAAACACAGGCACCATTCTCAGGAAGTAATGCCTTTAGACTGAATTAAAAACCATAAAATTTACTGATGTGATTATAGGAGCGAGAGGCATTGGTTTTATTTAGAGTACACCTAAGTCCTATTTACAAAGCTTTTTTCTACAACCAGAATGCACAAACCTGAAGTTTTCCACATGATCCTATAACCCATGAAAGTTAAAAATAAGGAAGGAAGTATCACAAGCATCATTTTAAAATCACAAGGGATAGAAACACTAGAGGAGTAAATGTATCTTTACAAGAAGGTAAGGGGAAAAACAGTCAAATGAAATTCCACTTAACCTTTCTTATAATGTATGAAGCAGGCATAAAATGAAAGGTTATTAAAAATGCACAGATTAAATTCCTTTCACAAGATATATCTTCAACTCACGACTCATGACCACTTCAAATAATTCTATGCAAGGGATTGACAAAGTCACAAAAGAATTAGCCATCTATAGAGAAAATGTATGGAATGTATTTTAAAATAAATACAAATTTATTCGGTTAGTTAAAGAGGCAGATGGATACCCATATTTCAGGACAGCCTCTCAATATTAAGACATAGGATGAAATTTGGCCTACAAGCAAGCATATACACGGTAAATACTGGAAAAATAATCTTATTTTTTTATTCAGATGTGTGGCTTTAGCACAATGACACACTGTATATGCATTTATTCATTCTGTACAGTATGAGAGGAGCAGATGCCCTGAGTAGAATGATCACTAATGGAAAGCAGGGATATAGTTGGGTCACAACTTATTGAAAAGGCAAATTCCTGAGTAAGAGATGCCAGCTCCACATGATATGGATGTATCATTGGCTTCAAACAAAGAGTATAGCCATGGTGCTTCAGTTAGACTAATTAGTTGTGCAGAAAAAAATGTCCAGACTCATTAACTTGGGCAGAGTGCTGTAGAATGTGACTACACTGCTCTGAGAGCCTAGTTAGTGTCTCTGTATTAAGTAGATGTAAGATCTGCTTAATATTTGTAATTCACCATTAGCCTTTCCTGCTACCTGGTTGCCAAGAACTTGTCTTTTTAGGGAATTTGTTTCATTGCTGTAAGTGCATGTACTGTGGTATGTATGATCCAGAAGTTCCCACTACAGACAGCAGGCTGACCTGCTCTACACCAGGATCTTTCAAAGCATGGTCTGACAAACCAGACTGAATCTGAAAGATCTATGAAAGACAGCAAGGAAAATCAGTTTGATATCTACTTATAGGTAAAAAAAAAAGAAAAAAAAAAATCTGAGAAAATTTTAAAGGGGCCTGAATCTTCATTGGCAATCTTTTAGAGAGCCAGTTAAATCTGAAAAAGGTTGAAATACCTTGCTCTGGATTTCAGGTCTCCCTGTTTTGAATCTAAACTTTCAAACTTTCAGCACTCCTTCATTCTTGGGACATATTGCTGAAGTGATAGGCCAGTGGCAGAAGTAATTATTCAAAACAACCACCACACTATGTAACATAGATGACAGTGCGATTTAATATGTGAATATTCTTTTTCTTCCTCTAGTGAATCTGTGGTGTAAATAATGGGTAGTTTTGTCATTGCCAGACAAGTGGTTTTCCCTCTAGGAGACCTCTCTCTGCACTCTGCACTGCAAATTCATTCTTTGTATTGCTTTCTTCTTGTGGGGTGAACCCTAGTGAAACTGAAATGTCATACATTATCAAGGAAAGATGGTATTTTATCAGGCACTTACGTCATAGGGACTGAGTAAAACTGCTTCAAGTATATTATTCACTCAAGTGCAGATTGTTCACAACTTTGTATTAAGAAAGGCTAAACATGAATAAAACAGATCCTACAGCTACCCACAAGCTACATCAAAGACAGCATCAGGCTGGTAGATAAGAAAAAGATAAGGAAAATATCTATATGGGCATTCTGGTCAGCTTTCTGCCAGTGCAAAAATGTTCTCTGCATTTCAAAGGCTAAAGAAGTAAAATTTTGAGGGGTGACAAAGGTTTACCTAGACCATGTGACAACAGAAGTATTACCTCCATTTATTAGGTCTCTGTCTAGGCTAATTGTGTGTCTCAGTGCAGTGATCTGGTTTTATGCAAGGCAAATTCTAATGAGGCTGCCATCAACGAAGCTCAGTAGAAATGTTAAAGCAAGGGATATTATTGCTTGGAAGCAAGAAAATCTAGATGTTTCAGGAATTACTTTTTTCAAGTAAACGAAATAAAGGTGTATAGTACTGTGTTCATGTTCCTGTCATCTTCCTATTAAGCTGCACAGTGTAGGCCTCTAAAGGCCACAACTTTGAGGTGACCCTGCCATGCCTATCGCTCAGGATTCCCAGGGATTCCAGTTATTCCAATTTCCTTGATAAATGAGCAGGAATTGGTCAGCCTTGGAGATCCCTGGCTATTGGAATCCATAATACAAACATTGTGTCCAGGAAACGGGCCTTATCCCAAGGATGTTCAAAATGTTTATTTGTGGTCTCTTCAACAAATGTGCAATTCTTTCTGGTATGTTTTCAGACAAATCGAGGAGCTGGTGGCCTGTTAAGTACAAATAATATTCTTATTTTTCAAATGGTCTAAGTGTCAAATTAAATCCAGCCATTTTAATGGCATTTTGATCCAGCGATTTTCAAGATAATGTTCTGGGAAAGCAAGAACAGGCTTTAGAGCAAGAAGGTGAGCAGGAATTCACAGAGGAGCTTAAACACCTCAACGTGATCACTTTGTGTGTTTCTATGGCAAGAAAGGCTAATGATACATTTCCACTTATATAAAGGGGGGAAGATGAAGCAGAAAGACAAAAGTCGTTTGAACAAACCGAAGTCATCCAGAAGCCAGGGATCATGTCTAAGCTAGTCAGCTTGGTTCATAATAAGTGGAGACAGGCATTTCTAGAGAGGCAAACACGGCATACAAAAATTGCATATACTGACCTATTTGAAGCTTCCTAGGACTAAAGCATGAACCGGAACAATTGTTGTACACAATGGTGCTAAAGCCACCTGATTCTACCAAAAGGTCCTGAAGCGTATATAGTCTATATATGTCATTTTGGTAAGACCAAAACTAGAACAGGACTGTGAGCTAGTATTTCATATTTCAAGAACAATATGGAAATACAGCTTCAAAAGTGACATAAGGTGTAAAACAGCCCCAAAGTGACACAGGAAACATGGTGAGTGACTTAGTTTACCCAACAAGAAGGTAAATTTAGTAAGGTTTGTGGCTGTATATGAGGACAATAATTAAAAATTTGTGGATATAGTACCTCTAGACTTACTGACTAGGACTTAACAGCTTCTGTCATTGGAAGTTAAAAGAAAAAAAAAACACTAACATTGATATTTCTCAGTTTTGAGGCATTACTCTTAGGCAAGCATGGAATAATTTGTTAGGACAGACAATAAGACCACAATCTGAAGTGCTAAAACAAGAATAATCCATTTAAAGATACTCTTCAGTAAAATTGGGAAGAAGTTCTTTGATCTGTGTCAAACTATAAGACAAACCTGTTCCTTCTGACCGTGGAGTCTCTGGGGTCAGTCCCCCATGCTTGTATTCTTTTACAGGACCTAGAAGAAACTGCACTCCCTTAGCAAGCTCATACCTCTGCCACTGTCCTCTTTCAGGGCTTCAGATAGTTACTTCCATGTGGGAAGGTGCATTCCTGAGAATATACAGCTAGGTAAATATTTTCTGCTTTGTTCTGCAGCCAGGGATTCATCCATTGAGCTCATTTGTTCTCCTTTACCATGGATATCCTGTGATGGAGCTGCCAATTATAGAGACTTCCTGCAGACATCCAAGTTCTTTTGGAAGTGTTACGTGAGATGCGTTAGAATCACTGGTTTCAGAGGAGGCAGATCTGTCACTATACTTTAGATTTATAATCCAGCAATAATGTAGAGAGAGAGTGACTGAGGCCACATCTAAAAAGGTTTTTGCAGGCTGTCAATAGTACGTGATACTGTAGCTTCAGTCTTGGGTGAAATATAATGCTCTAGATGCAGCTCAAGCTAGATCACCTGACTATTCTTTTTATCCTTAAAATCTGGCTAAAAATTCAAGGCAGAAAAACATTGTTCTTAGAGATTCTTGAAACACTTTCCAGACTGGAATTTTACTTGTTCTGCAGCCTTGCAAGACTGTTCAGTGGGATTATGAAATAATAGGTATGGAAGATGCTAGGCTGTGATCCTTTAAAACTTTCAGCCATAGTCATAAATTTTTAGAGTAAACATATCAACAGGTTGGACAGGGAATAAGCACTGTTGGGCTTGTCTCTGAATACAGAGCAAAAAATTTCAAAATTAAAGCCAAAACCATTTAGAACAAGATTCATTCTTTTTGGATCAATATGTAACTCATTTTAAATGCTTTGCTCTCAATAGAATGCATTTTACAACGTATTACCTCAATAAATACCACTAGTGATACGAGTATACACCTTTTTGGGATTCATTCCCTTATCTGCAACAACTTGATTTTTGATTCATGTATTGAATATTTTTATTGATTCCACTAGTTACATTACACATTTCCTGTTACAATGAGAGGTGAAAATACTGTCTCCAGTCTAGGTCATAGGAAAAATAACCAAGTGTTGTCCCTTATTTGGTGAAAAAAACTCATTAAATGGAAAACAAACAAACTTCTTAATAACTATTTCTAAGGTGGAAGGCAATTAATAAGGAGAAATATAGAATTATAGCACCATGGAATCATTTAGGTTGGAAAAGACCTTTAAGATCATCAAGTACAACTATTAATATAACACTGCCAAGTCCACCATTAACCAGGTTTGTAAGCACCACATCTACAAGTCTTTTAAACACCTCCAGGAACGGTGAATCAACCACTTATCTGGGCAGCCTGTTCCAATGCCTGAGAACCCCTTCGGTAAAGAATTTTTTTCCTAATTTCCAGCCTAAACTTCCCCTGTCACAATTTGAGGCTGTTTCCTCTCGTACTGTCACTTGTTACTTGAGAAAAGAGACTGCCTCCCACCTTGCTACAATCTCTTTCCAAGTAGTTGTAGAGAGCAATAAGGTCTCTCCTCAGCCTCCTTTCTTCCAGGCTAAACAACCCCAGTTGCCTCAGCTTCTCCTCATAAGACTTGTGCTCCAGACCCTTCATGTTGCCTTTCTCTGAACTTGCTCCAGCACTTCAGTGTCTTTCTTGTAGTGAGGGCCCCAAAACTGAACGCAGGATTCGAGGTGCAGCCTCATGAGGCCCAAGTAGAGTGGGACAACCACTTCCTTGATCCTGCTGGCCATGCTATTCCTGATACAAGCCAGGATGCTGTTGGCCTTCTTGGCCACCTGGGCACACTGCTAGCTCATATTCAGATGCCTGTCAACCAACATCCTCAGATTCTTTTTGCCAGGCATCTTTCTAGCCACTCTTCCCCAAGCCTGTATCATTGCATTGGGCTGTTGTGGCTCAAGGACAGGACCTGGCACTTGACTATGTTGAACCTCATGCACTTGGCCTCAGCTCACTGATCCAGCCAGCCCAGCCACTCCAGATCGCTGCAGAGCCTTCGTACCTTGAGCAGATCACCACTCCCATGGAACTTGGTGTTGTCTGCAAACTTACTGAGTGCATACTGGATCTCCTTGTCCAGATCATTGATAAAGATGTTAAACAGAACTGGCCCCAATACTGAGCCCTGGCGAACACCACTTGTGACTGATCGCGAACTGGAATGAACTCTATTCACCACAATTTTTTGGTGCCAGCCATCCAGACAGTTTTTTACCCAGTAAAGAATACAGCCATCGAAACCATCAGCAACGTTTTTCTCCAGGAGAATGCTGTGAAAAACAGTGTCAACAGTTTTCGTAAAGTTTAGATAGACAACTTCCACAACCTTTCCCTCATCCACTAAGCAGGCTACCTTGTCATAGAAGGAGAACAAGGTTGGTCAAGCAAACCTGCCTTTCATAAACACATGCTGACTGGGCCTGGTTGCCCGGTTGTCCTGTACATGCCACGTGATGCCACTCAAGGTGATCTGCTTCATAACCTTCCCCAGCATCCAGGTCAGACTGACAGGCCTATAGCTCCCTAGATGGGTGTCACATTTGCTAACCTCCAGTATTCTGGGACCTCTCTGGTTAGTCAGGACTGCTGAGAAATAATTGAAAGT
Organism: Pampusana beccarii; assembly: GCA_013399365.1. NCBI lineage: Eukaryota > Metazoa > Chordata > Aves > Columbiformes > Columbidae > Pampusana > Pampusana beccarii. The sequence continues at coordinate 1,214,295 of VWYH01003030.1, forward strand.
CGCTTGATGATCACCTCTCCCAGCTCCCTCAGTATCCTTTGGTAGATCACAGAATCATTGAATTATTTTGGCTGGGGGGCTGTGTACCTGGAGCAAAACTGGTCTTACTATTGAAGACTGAGGCAAAGAAGGCATTCAGTATCTCAGACTTTTTCTATTCCTGTGTCACTCCTGTGTTTCCTCCTGCATTCAATAAAGGACAGAGAGTCTCCTTAGCCCTCCTTCTTTTACTAATGTATTTATAGAAACATTTTTTAAATTTTCTTACGGCAGTAGTCAGATTAAGTTCTAGTTGGGCTTTGGCCCTTTTAATTTTCTTCCTGCATAACCTCATGACATCTTTGTAGTCCTCCTGAGTTAAGAGATATTAAATGTCTTGTCAGCATGATAACATAAATCATTTATTACCATCACCACAAATAGCAGTCTCAACCACTGCAAATCGCTAACCATTTAAAAAGAGATGCAGAAAAGATACCAAAAAACAAACAGAAAAGGATCTGATTCACTTTGTAGATTAAACAGTTATATTGAAAAGATTTTAACTGTTTTCTCCAAGATTCCAGCAAATAAACTTGAACATAATTTTGGCAAGTAGCATTTTCCTTAGAGTTTGCTTTTATTCAGTCTCACTGAGAACATGTAGAGCACTTAAATGAGACTAACTGCATTTACAGATGGAAGAAAAAGATAATAGTTAGTGAACATGCTGCATTTCAAGACATGAGACAAATGGAATTCTGCCTTTTGGTGGTATCAGTAATATGCCAGTTACACAACTATTTCCATAATAATAAATGAAGAAATAGCCAAAATATGAAGAAAAGAGGAGATGTATATGATGCAATTAAAATGTGTTATGTGGGTGGTGTGCAGAAAGAACACTTACATGTCATAGGTTCATGAGTAATATGGCATCTTAAAGCACTGGAAGAAATATAGCTTATGTGATAAGCACAACTTTGTGCAAAAATTTACAGATTGGTTAGACGAGAATAAGCAGTAAACAACTTTAACTGTACAGGAAAAAATATGAGTTTTTAATAGAAGTGCTCAGGCACAGATACTGTGAAAGCATTTAATTCAGGAGAAACTGTGTATTACTATTACTTCCTAAAAATGACTGGTGCAGGAGTCTGTAAGTCTGTTCTGTGCATCAAAGTCCCGCTTTGAACCTGCTCAAAGAGAATTCTGCACCTGGACTAAAATAATTCGTCTGTATCCCTGCTGGAATAAGCGACAAAGACATGCACAGTGGTGGACTGTTTCAAGATGATGCAGTGTGGGTAGCCTATGACAGTCAGGCTTTGTAGATCCCAGTTAAAATTTTTCTACTGGAAATAGTCACCTTGAAGGTAAAAAACAAAACCAAAGCCAAAACCAAACCAAATTAAACCAAGCCAACCAACCAACCAAAAAAACCACAAACAAAATAAAGATACTGTTTGTTATTGTATTATAATAAGAAGCCTGAGAAAGAATCTATGCAGTCACTTTCCTGCCTTCCCAAAAAATATTAAGAGGTAAAGGTTGCCTCTCATATTCTAGTAGGGTTTAGTCAATTTTATTTGGTTTCTCTTTTTCCCCACTGCTATTTTAACACTTTCTTTCACTGGCTTGGGCATTTATTTACAATGGGAAATAAAATAACCCATGGTGGAGAAATAAATGAACAAACAATAAAGACAAGCGAGCTGTTATAGGGAGCTATAGCACTAGTTTCTTATTGAATCTTCATTTTCTTTATTTCTCCTGCAAAAGTGTAAAGAAGTGTAATATTCTCAGTAAATGGAAAGAAGAAAAGTAAATTGAAGGCATGCTGGAGTGAGGCAAGAGATGGAAGGGGCTATGCATTTTATATCTTTGAATTATAGTTTGACAATCACAGAATTACCAAGAACAAGTCAGGTTCAGTGGCTGGAAGGGCAGTGAGAAGTCCAGGGTGAAACAGTTAATATGCTTCTCATTGTTCTGGTTACTTGTTAATTTAGTTATATAGGACTACTTTTCAACAAGAGAGACCGTATTTATACCATGTAAATGAGGGAAGATAAAATGGTAAAATGGAGTTTTTTTATTTTCAAGCCAAAGGCTGGTAGGTTAGCCATATTCCATGTTCTGGTTGTAAAAAAACATTCACAGAAAATGGCATATCCATAACCAGATAGATGCATTTTGCCTTAACTCCAGGATATTTTATTCTAAGGCTGATGAGAACTGGAAGTGTTTGAATCAAGTCACTGGAAGTGTTCATTTTGGTAAATGACATAGCCTAAGATTTTTGGAAAGGAATTTTGGATTTTGTATTTCATCTTTTGCTCAAGTTGGCAATAATTTAGAGGAGAACAAACAGCTTAAATAAAACATCTATTGCCTCTAATGATTGTACAAAACTATCCAAACAAATGAAGAATCCACTTAAAAAAAATTCAAATGCTATAATTCTGTTTACAAAAAATACAGTAATGTGATCTTTGAGGTCCCATTTTGCTTTGGTCCAAAAGATTGAAAAATTTGCGCTACCAGAAGAATCTTATATTTTCCCAACAAAAATGAATAGCCAGACTTCATTGAATCTTTCAAGGATGCTACAGTTCCAACTGCAAAGTGAAACTATGCATTCTGATCATACTTCCAGGAATTGTGGTGCTGCAGTTGCTGGTCATAACAGCTTTACTACCCAAAAATATAGAGAGTGGTGTCCTTATGTCATGTAAATCATAAGTTTCATCTCTGTTCTATACAGGATGTTGGCAGAAAGATGACATTGTGCAACAAACGTTTTCTTGTAGAAGTTTATGATTCCTTAAGTACCAGAGGTCTCTGCTGAAAAGTTAAAGATATTTTAGGTTTGATTTCTTTACATTTATTTTTCTGTAAATACCTGTTTTCTTAAAATCCAAATGGTCCTTTTTGTTCTGGTCAGCAATTCCTTAGACATTCTAATTAAATCTAGTCTATTACAGCCCATTAGGTGGTGTTAAAAAGCAATTTGGTTTCCCTTCCCAAGCCCATGCCAACATGCTTACCCAATTACTTTCACAGTGCTTTAAAGATGAGATTTTCAAAAGCATCAGCATTGGCAAAATGATGTTTTCAGTAAGTCAGTGGTCATTGCATTGACTTCAAATCTACAAGAAACAAAACATCAAATGTCCAAGTATCTTTTAAAGACCCAAAGCTGACTAAATTATGGGATAGCGCTGTAGTACATTACAGCAATACCACTAAGCTAATTAGTTGCTGCTTTCAGTGGTTTCTTATGTCAATATAATTCAATTGCTTAAGAGCCTCTTCCCCCTTCTGGTTTTGAGCAGTAATGGGGACATTTTTATTATAACTGACACTGGCAATTAGGTTTCAGAGATTGCTTTATGAACCTAATTTCTTTTTTCCTCTATAAACACCATTTTTGAGTCACAGAAAAACAAATTTTAGAACTTATGAGGCTGTCTATCAGGGTGGAAAGGAAAGTAGAGGCAGTCAGGGAACACCTGAAATCATTCTACATTTAATAAGTCACTAAGCATCAGTTTGGAAGCACAGCAAAACAGCCAAGATTGGATTGATCTGGCTGCAGAATATAGAAATCTGGGTCCCAAATGCTTGTCTGAGTGTCAGGGGGATTGTCCTTCTGAATGTCCTGAGGTGTTTGCCTTGTTTTAGTTTTGTTTTTAGCTTATACACCATTGTGAATTATTTCTTCTCCCACAGTTCTAACTTCCAAAATATTAGACATTCTTTTATTAAAGGAATTAAAGAATGCCAAAACTGTTTTTTATATTATGAATATTACTACTGTTAGTATTTTGAAAGCAAAAAAGGAAACATTTTTGACAAGTAATGTTATAGCCTGTAGGTCTCATGCAGGTAGGACCCAGTATTTTAGACAATTTAACTCTCAAGGTTGTATGCCATTTTTAAGAAAGGTTTCACAAGTGAGACCAGATTATTATTTTGTCTTCTGGGAAGAAACTCAGAGCCCTCATTTAGCCTGCTATTGCTATTAAGCTTTTCAGCCAGGTACCTCCTAGTGGATTTAATAAATACTGACAAATTAACCAATTTTCAGTCTGTGTCAGAGTGGCAAGGAACAAGCTCTATAAAGGGATGAAAACTATTAATTACATATATTTAAGGAAGATAAGAGAGACGTCTCCTCTCTTGGGTTTAGGTCTATGGGTGGTAATCTCTTCCACTACAACAGCTAATATCCAAGAGGAATTAGGACTTAGAGTCTTGAGTTACAGCTCCTTGCAGGCTGGTGTATTAATGCAAAACTGAAATTGCAGTAGACTATGCTGATATGCTAAGCAGAGAAATGCAGCAAAGGAAGATCCGACACAGCAGCTATGGCAGCGCCACGGCCCTGGTGGAGCATCCTGCGGCAGCATGGAGGGCTGCAGGCAGCTGCTGCGTGGCCCCAAGCAAGCACCAGCTCCCCACTCTCAGCCCCAGGGAAGCATCTCAACACTCACCTGTGAGGGACCTTGTTGCCCATGTGGTTATATGTGATTTACAAAGCTGGAAGAACAATCTTGTTAAGAGGAGAAGGAAATAAGGCAAAATAGCTTCTCAACTGTAGGTACAAGGTGTTAGGCAGTGTGCCAATTGCTCTCCATCTGTATTCTGCATCTGTTGACTTCGTGCACTTTGTTGTGTGTTTTCAGCACATTTCATTGATTACAGATTTAGATACTGTAATTCCTACCAACTATGATACTAGAAAATTGTCAAAATATTTGCAGCCAAATGCAAACCCACTCAAAATTCCACTGCCTTTAAACTCCAAAGATTACAGGGAGAAAAAAAAATAAAATATTTCTTAGAGTCATGATTTTTTTCAGAAAAAAAATGGTATATTTTGCAATGCAAGATGATGACTTTAGACCAAAACTCTTCGACGGGTCGATACTGGGTATAGAATTCTCTGAACTAAACGTTTTTACTTTTATACATTTTTTAAAAGTATCTTTTCAGTTTTTCTAAAGTTAATCAATGATTTATTTTTTTCCCCCAGCTTGGAGGGGAGATAAATTGGTTTTTGGCAACATATGAACTAAACGAGAAGGGAAAAGCTTCTACACAGGTAAAGACACGGAGGATGAATTGATATGGTGCCTGGATTGCTGTGACCCTTAGAACACTCTGAGGACAAAACAAAGGTGAAGACAAGACAGTAACCACAGGTTATGCTGGATAGCCCTTTGCTCCAACATTCACCAAAGTTTCAGAGAGAAATAAAAGGTTTTAGATGAAGATTACACACATACAAAAGGAATCACTTTTTTTTTTTCCTATTAAACTTTTCCTTCTGATGAATATTCTGTCAGAGAAGATGAGCCCCCAGCTTTCAGTTTTTTGAGTAGCTTTGTAGACACAGTAAAAGACAGCGTAGGAGAAGCAGACTGTTAGGCCATTTCAGTGTGGACACAGAAATGTAGGATCTGGTCTACTTAATAAGGGAACTCAACAGGGAAAATCCAGCATGATTTTTTTTTGGAGTTTCATTTCTTCCTTCCTAAGCCTTTAATGTTTTGTTGCTGTTGCTTCCTGTCTATAAGGCCATGCAAGGGCCTTGGTGAGACTCGAAGCCTCTGTAGATTTTCCTGCTGGCTACTAAGCTGTCTATAAATACAATATTCCCAGGCTTATCCAGCTCTGCTTTACAATCCATTTGTAATCCACACAAGAGCAGTAAAGAAGAAACATATACCGTATTATTACTGGGATAATTGCTGCCTGGCTAATCCCACGTTTCACTGCTGCTGGGCCTGTTTTCTTATTAGCTGTGAATGTTTACAATTTCAAGTGATTGTGTAAGTCCTTCTTGCCTCATCTAACCCCTCTGCAGAACTGACAGTTGTCCTTGACTTTAAAGCATGATATATACTGCTTCATTTACAGTACATCCAAATCAACTCTAAACAGACTTTCACATTTCTTGGTGAGGTGCCAGTGATTCTGAACAGTCAGATCCTGCCAACTATTACTATTGTCAATAAACAGCTTTGGGGAGACAAGCCATGATATGAAGCTTTGAAGTAGCTGATCAGCTAAGCTCAAGTGACCATTGCTAGTTATATGGCTGTAGCTTGGATTTGTTGTAGCTGCATACTTCTCATTTCTGTACAAATTCAAAGAGATCTCAGAAATGCCTCTGTGCATCTGCAAATGCTGAAAACAATGTCTGCCTTCTGTTGCCTAGCAAATGTGGCTGACCTCAAAGCTACATATGATCATCTCACTTCTTTGCTGGGTAAAGACCTAGCTGGATGACTGAACACAAAGAATCGTGGTGAATGGAGTCAAATCCAGTTGGTGGCCAGTCACAAGTGGTGTTCCTTAGGAGTCAGTATTGGGGCCAGTTCTGTTTCATGTCTACCAATGATTGGAACAAGAGGATTGAGTGCACCCTGAGTAAGTTTGCAGACGACACCAAGTTGGGTGGGAGTGTGGATCTGCTCAAGTGCAGGAAGGCTCTACAGAGGGATCTGGACCAGCTGGATCAATGGTCTGAGGTTAAACAAAGGCAAGTCCAGGTCCTGCACTTGGGTCACAACAACCCCAGGCAGCGCCACAGGCTCAAGGAAGAGTGTCTGGAAAGCTGCTTGGTGGAAAGGGGTCTGGGTGTGTTGATTGACAGCAACTGAATATGAGCCAGCAGTGTGCCCAGGTGGCCAAAAAGGCCAACAGCATCCTGGCTTGTACCAAGAATAGTGTGGTCAGCAGGCCTAGAGAAGTGATCATCCCCCTGTATTAGGTGCTGGTGAGGCCCCACCTCAAATCCTGTGTTCAATTTTGGGCCCTTCACTACAAGAAAGACATTGAGGTGCTGGAGCGAGTTCAGAGGAGGGTGGCAAGGCTGGTGAAGGGTCTGCAGCACAAGTCTGATGAGGAGAGGCTGAGGGAACTGGAGCTGNCCCTTCCCCTCCCTTCCCTTCCCTTCCCTTCCCTTCCCTTCCCTTCCCTTCCCCCTTCCCCCTTCTCTCTTCTCTCTTCTCTCTTCCCCTTGATATTTTTGGCTTGGCAGCTGTCCTCACTATCTGTAAGCGTGTCTGTATTGCAAGATACTGCACTAATAATCCTGTCATGTTTCCCGTTGGCTTAATTACATCTAAATGTTCACTACAGCACTGATAACTCAAAATTCAGGAGTTTACATATAGTTCAGGGAATGCGATAAATGTTCCCAGATTTTGGTATCTCAGGCTGTCCTTCCATCTATATGGAGTAGAGCAGAAACCTGCCCTTTTCTTCTGGAAACTGCTTGGAGAGTATTGTCTTTAAAGTCATTAATTTTGAGTGTTTAAGTACATTGCTGGTTTGAAAACAAACAGTAACAAGCAAAGCAAATGCATTTCTGAGAGGAGGTGTGCCTGCAAGTACTCCAACACTAAAACGCCAAACTTCGATTCTAATTATTCTCCTTTCTACAAATCTCTGGTACATACAAAATCCTAAACGTTAATGGCATCGAGCTGTTTCTCCATTTTCATTTTACCTCCTTTGAGGAGCTAAGGGTTTGTCTATTTTTGCATGACTTTACTCCCGTCTTGTCAATACTATCCTCCCCTAGTGGCAGTATTAATTCAGAGTCTTTTGACAGGATGTTCTAAAGACGCAGATGTCAGGGAAAGCTGAAGCATCACCGCAGCATTATGCAAAAATGTCTATTGTAATATAAATCCTTATGCCACAGCAATTTTAGCTTCTCATTTAGTCACTTATACAAGATGTGCTATAATCACGGCAAAAGCGTAACTTATTGTTACACTGATAGATTCCATACAATCAGTGCATTGTATAATATGATGAAAATCAAGTTTTATTCTGACAATTCAGCATTACATGCCAATAGAGCCACTGCTCCTTTAAATCCTCCAGTTCTCAATCCTTTCTTTTTCTGCTGGTTGAATCTGCTTTTCCCACAGGTTTTGAGATGTAGCCAAGTTTCATCGACAATCCTTCTCAGGAGCTATTCTCCGTCTGACTAACAGAGCATCACCTGCCTCCCTGACCTTTACACGAGGAATTCCCCGGATGGATCTAAAAGAATGAGTCACACAAAACCTCCAGCCCATCGTAAAACAGTGTTCCTTTTTCCATTCTGAACAGAGAGAGGAGGCCACAAATGTCAAGCTGGAGAAGATCTTCACTGGCTGCCTCTTTGGCAAGCTCCCAGCTACCAAGCCCCTCCCTGCTAGCCTCTTTCAGCCTTTCACCTGAGGTGTCCCACCCATCTTCCCAAGGCTGAATCTTCAAGACACCAAACCAAGATATCTCCTGTGATCTCTCACCCTGAAACAAACAAAAAACTATGCATTTTCATAATATAACTAGTCTCATTTCAGGGAAATAATTGGCTCCTGTAGGATCTGTCCTTTGGTTTCAAGAAGACAGAGAGCAGCCTCCTCAATGCTTTTTTTGCACAATAACTCAAGATTTTTTGTGATGCTAAATAACCTTTTCATACTGACAAATGGCAGCATGGAAAAATTTTAGAGCAGGAGTAAAAAGTTCTTTCAGTGAACATGCAGATGTACTATGACAGATACCAATTTAGAGATGCTATCTGTGTAAAACAAACCAAAGCTTACCAAACAATTTATACTGTTAGACGGTAGCACACTGCTAAGGCTATGAACATCTCTATTTTATCAGAAAAATAAAAAATGAGGTGATTTTTTTTTTTTTAATTTTATTTTAGTCCTGCAGGGGTTCTGTTTGTTTGTTTGTTGATTTGTTTCTGTTGTAGATACCAAACCCCAAACAGAGGTGGTTCAGAACAACATGGACGCAATCTGCTTTTACAAGGACCTCTGTCTGCATGAATACGCATTTCTTCTGAAGCAGTTTAGCACCAAGAACAGATGCCAGGTCAAATGATTAAAGCAGTGTATGGATTCTCCAGGTCTCCTCCTCAGAACTGAGGGACAGTGTTTCTTCAGAGACACTGGCAGGCTTTCCCACCAAAACATTTAGTGCGTTCAGTTTGATTACATAATCAATTTTCTGCTGTCCAAAATCCAAATTTCTAGGGCCAAAATTTATATCACAATGCATCATATCATCATATCATGTCATATCATATCAATCATATCACCATATCATATAATATTTTGCATGATAAATAAACACAAGATAATCTCTGCAGTTTTTCCTACATGCTTATAAAAGTGATTTACAGAATGTTTCTTCATGACATTATTACTATATAGCGAGGACAAAAAACGGATTTAACATTTAACAGTGCTGGTGAAGTTTGAGGTCATTCTGATCTATCATGGAAGCAAGGTCTAAAATCATGGCCCAGTTGCTGGTTTTCTGTACATAAACTTCATTTTTGAGATTAACAATTGAATTGTTATGGCCATGGGACATCACAACCACATGGCAAGTGACTTTGTAATTTAGGTCAACCCCATTGCAGATTAATTGAGGACAGTCAGAACAGTGTCTTTGGGTGTTGTTTTTTGGGGTTTTTTGTTTGTTTGGGGTTTTTTCGTGTGTGTGTGGTTTTTTTTAATACTGCAAATTGAAATGTTGTGAAATCAGTCATCCAGAATAATCCCACATTAGAGTGTAATTTAAACTGGCTGAGAAATCCTTCAAAAGCCATGAAGCCTTCTATCACACTAGTGCTAACTAATGATTTCAATGGGTGCTGCACCAAGAAAATAGAGGGCATGAATGAGAACTAGTATGCTAAGTTAAAACAAGTGAACCCACAGTATCTGTGGTTATAGTATCACTAAGACATGGCAGTCATATATGCTTTTCTTTTAAAAACCTTTACACATGGAATTTCACAGGTAGTTAATGAAGAATATTTATAGTTGGAAATGAAATCCAGTATGTCAGCGTGATTCAGGTAAAATCACAACCCCTTCAATCAGGAAGAAGATATTTGTTAACAGCAGACTTTGCTCTCAAAACAAACGGAACACTATGTTCTAGCCTCAGTTATGAGGAAAAAAAGCAACCAGTCCTAAAACACTGACAAATATATTTAGAAAGCAAATGGATTGTGATATACTGTAGTAAAGAAAGAAAAAGAGTCAAGCTTGTTTTACATCAGAAAAATAAGCTCTAAATCTTCTTACCAGCTGCACTTGACTTCATTTTGTCTCAAGTATTTAAGTCTTTGATAAAGTGATGATACTGGTGCACCATCCCAACAACAAGTACATTTCTTTGGGGCTATTTTTCACTGGTTAAAAAAAAAAAAAAAAAAAAAAAAAAAAGCTTTAGTTGCGTGACTTCTATCAAGATCAAATTAAATTACAGAAGGAGACACCATATGTCCAAGAGTCTTGAGTGATTGCTGGGAAAAAAAGCATTTCTTTCAAGCTGAGTGACAGGTTGTAGGAGGTCGAATAACATGGTCAAGCATTTAGAGCCTGATCTGCTGAAAGAGAGAACGACATTACCAAAGAAAAAAACTCTGTCCTTCCCATCGCTTTTAATTGACTCAGAACACCTCATCAAATACTGTGACTTGGCAACATGACTTGAAATTGATAGAAACACAGATGATTCAAAGTCTGGCTGAGTTTTTGTGGTTCAGTTCCACAGCTACCAGTTTACAACAAAAAAAAATGGCAGCATTTAGGGCACTTGACAGTATTTATAGGCACTTTAAAAATAGCAAGCCAATTCTAGTGTTCTATTGCTGTGCTTCTGATATGAATAAGGCAGGACCCAGAACAACTCCCTTTGAAATTCCTTTTATTCATATCCCTGAGATATTCTTTTTACACAGCAGAGGGTCGACACAAGCAACCCTGATCTGCCTTTGTGCAGTCCCAGTAGAGGTGATCTGTGGGAGCACGTGTGACTGCTGGTGTGTGCAGCCCTCTGAGCTACCCTGGATTGCCTAGGGTCTAAGCATCTAGGACTCCCTGTTCCCCTTACCTTATTTTTGACACAAGACTATATCAGAGTCCTGCAAACTGTCAGGATAGAGCAACCATGCACTGCTAGTTGCCAGGAATAGTCTTCCAGAACATAGGGGTTCAGGAACTCTCAAAATCCAGAAGTGTTATTTTTTTAAGCTAATGACCTTGGATGATTTCTATTTCCATTATCCTTCTGTCATTTTTTTGAAACCATTTAAGGACTACGTTTGGATTTTGGAAATAATACAGCTGTCAATTCTGTTCTTGAGATACAGCCCTAAGAACAGGTGCAAATGGCTCCAAGCTACTCTTAACCTTGCACCAAGAGCCACTAAGTTCTCCCAAATTTGAAACCATGGCCAAAACAGAAATACTGAAGAAACTCAGAATGCTTCATTTCTGACCTGGACTGGAAATTCCTGAGCAGGCTGAATATGTTTTTGAACAATACAATCCAGAACACGAATTTGCAGAAATTTTATCTCATGTGATCCTTATGGATTTAACATTGTGGGTAGTGATGTCAATAGTCAAACAAACAGTAAATCAGAAGACTGGAGAGATGACTGTAATGCTTTGCCATTTTCAGTAGACAAGCACTCAGGAGGCTGAATAATACTGACAATGACCTAGGATTCCATGCCAATAAAGAAAAAATACATTCTTCCCAGTTGTACCAGACAGTACATGTGGCGAAAATTCTTCTTATGTAATTCTCTATTGAAGAAAAACATGTCCATAGAAGTCCACTTTCAAAAATATAATGCTGTTTTTTTCTGTAATTCAACTAAAGCAAACTCTTTGCTGTATAGTGTGGTATGTGCTCATGATCACTCTACGATATATTAGTGCAAGTGCAGTCAGCCACCCTTTTTACTGAAGCTCAATTTGCATGAAAACCTAATGTCATGTTTTCCTTTTGCTGAAAGACTAATTCCTTAATGCTGTAGTACCTCATACATGTTCATCCGTGAGACAAGAGAGGAGTATTTTGCTGTTGTCTTCTGCTTCCTAGTAAAAGAAAGAAAGATTGGAATTCACCTCACCAAATGCCTATCTCTACAATGTAGGTGTCTACATTTGAGCTATCTCCCTTTTGTAATTGCTGGAGAAAAATAAGTACTTTCTGGTTATCATTCATCTCGTCGTAAAGTCTAAAACAGATGAGATGCCCCCTAAACGCATTTTTTTTTTTTTCTGTTCACTGGGCCTAGCCTCCTTAGATGTCTATGTTGTAGAAATCTAAAGTTAGACAAATTGATTCCCACCTAAGATGCCTAAAAGAGGAAAATAATAATGGAAAGTTCACTCAATTTGTTTTCAATCTCATTTCAATGTATAAAGTTTCAATGCATAGAAGAAGCCAGACAAAAGCCTAAGTCTAGCATCTATCCACAGGAAACTGTTATCTTCCTTTCACCACTCAACTTCAGAGTTCTGCATTGGGTTTTGCAGAGTCATTGGCAGTATCCCGACACCATATTTTAACATTGGTCACTTTGGATGCCTGACAGCTAAAACACACTGAGATACCAACTGCCGGATCCCTCAGTTATTGACCTGCTCAGGTAGTGAACATCTTTCTCTCAGTCTGCCACTCTTACAGTAATTTCGCCATTTTGTGCTGTACTCTAGTAGTACAAACACAAACAAGTATCAGTCTGTCTTTTTGTATTGGGCAATGTTAAGATTTCCTGTCTTGGATTCTGCATTATATTGAAATCTGTGGTAATGGTGGACACAGTGAGAAGCCTGAATAAAGCAAGTGGTGCTACATGAATAAATCATGTTTTAATTTGTTTAAAATGAACATTATGGTATAGAAGGATATGCAATAATTTTCTTAGTGTTTTGTAGAGTCTTTTTCACTATTTTAAGTACTAGTATTCAACTTATTTTAATAATTAATTTAACACATTTCCTAGGCTAACTCTGCAACTATTGATTTATTTCTTGATCACCAACCACTATTTCTCCACAAATATGTTTTTAAGCTAATAATATTCTAACATATCTTACATTTGTGTCTATGAAGGAGCAATGCTTAGCCTGGTTAATATTTTCTTTGTATATCTTGGATAAAGGACTTGACTGCAACAGGCAGACTGAAATATATTAAAAATGACGAAGAATATTTTATAAACAAGACTGAACTCATTTATACTAATAATATTGGTTTAGTAAGCACACACTACTAAATTCCAATGTAGTAAGCAAAACTATAAAGACTAATGTTTTGTTTCAGCTACTCAAACTTACAGTTATTCATTAAATAGTGTAGCAGTGCAAGGATTATGTTCTAATGTTCTTTAAAAATATTTTCTAAATTTAGAATAGATCTTGGTAAATGGCATTAGTAATAATTAAATTAAATATTTGATTCTCTGTCAAATGGCTTTCCATTTTAATAGCATAATCTTTAAATAAATATTTTTCCTTTTAGTTGAGCTTTCAAACTGACACAAGGAGTACTTTAGAACATAAAAAAAATATTCCCAAATGTTTCCAGGCACCATTCGAAGATTCTTTAAATATATTTTCTAACATTTTTAACTTCCTCTACCAACAAGTTAATTCACGTTCTCCATCTTCAGTGTGGTGATTTCAAGAACTCCAAATCTAGTTACTACGTTCAGCCACAAAAATACTGTGTTCTCTCTTCATGTAGAATTTTTCCCAAATAAATAAACTGGGTTTGTGGGCATACATTCAGTCTGAGACTTAGGATAGATATGATTCAGTCCTAAATATGCACATTAAAATTCTTGTCCATCTTTGCACATAAATATATATTTTTATATATGTTTCAATCGTCCTTGCTCTTTTTAAAGTGAAGTCCGGTAATTTATATCTATATGATGGGAAGAGAGTAAAGAAGAAAATAAGTTCAACTTCCCTTGATGTAATTCAACTCTTTTTTTTAACACGGATTTTCAACTATATTTATGTAATTATTTTTTTTTAAGAATGCTTTCGTGAAATACTATGCTGATTATTTTGTAAAATCTTTCATGCGAATCCGACGTGCTTTCTTCATGTTTTTCCTCTTCCCCTGTGGCCTTCTACTCTCTATTGCCCTACTTTTGCTGTTGTTTGTTGCCACAATACATCTACACTTATATCAGAACACAGTTTTTCCGAAAATTTGGCCCTGGTTATGGGTACCTGTGTCTTTTGAAAGCATGCCTTTAGGCAGAACTGGGACATTGCTAATTAGTCCTGCATATAATTACACATGTAATTAAATCCTCTAGAGGATTTTAAGTAATGCCAAAAATATCAAACAAGATTCTTTTCATTAAATATATTAGTTATGTAATTTATGGTCAAAACAAAGTTCGACTTAACAGAATTAACTACAAATATCAAAATAATTGGTGTTTAATTTTTCTACTGAAGTGTGAGGGAACTTGATTATGGTCAAAGCTTTAATTTGCTGGTTGTCTAGCGTATGTGAATGTTTAGTAACTGTTTAGCCTGGGACATGAGGCACCAGAACTCTATTCTGTGGAATGCATCTGTTGTTCAGGTAATAGCAACCACTCATGAAGTCTAACAAATCTCGCATCGACCAGGCTAAGGAGAAAAAGGGAGATTAAACTTGAATAAGGAAAGCCTTACTAAATCAGTATCTTCACTTAGCAGGAAGCAGGGGGGGGACGGGACATTTTAATTGCCTGGAAAGTTTCCTTTAAAAAATAACATGCTATCAAAAACAGATTTTGTGCTAAACATTGTGAGACTGTCTGACACCCTTGGAATAATAAATTAGTTGCATATTCTGTCTCCTGCCCTCACTTCCCCTTAGCCCCATAGATACTCCCCTTTGACTGACTGTCGTTTTGGATGCTGACAAGAGGTATTAACTGACAAATGTGCTAATCATAGATTTTTTGCAGAGTAAAATACACCCTTATTTTCTGCAGAGCTGAATAGTGAAACAGGTGTGCATAGCAGGCCCTTGGGGTCTAAAGAAGATTCTGCTCCACTTTCTCAGTTCTAAGGAAAAATACTACCATAGGTATCACAGTGCTTGCAGCTTTTTTTGTAACTTTTAGTGATTCTACTTTTTAGTGCCTTTATCAGCCAAGGCTCTCACATAGTCTTTTATTTCACTAGAATTTCAGCTCTATGCACCAACAGTGCTTTTATCTCCTATGAATGTACTATTTCTATAATACACATGAAATTCCAAGTGGAACTCTAAAACATCTATTGACAATTTAACAATACTGAAGGTGTGCATTTATGAATAGACATTTTTATTAACAATCTAAGATTCAATTGCAGCTTGGTCACAAACCCTTAAAATGGAAAAACACGAAATTACAGCTGCTGCCAGAGCAGAATAGAGACCAAATAGCTGATAATTTAGAGTCCTGATCCTGATGTTAGCTTCTGTTTTGTTTTAGAAAACATAAAGCTTGGCACTAAACATTTTTGCTAGTCTGTGTTCTTGGTTCAGTCTTTCTTGTTGACACACTGAAAGCCCAGATTCCACTCACAAAATTTAAACCAGAGCTATGGGTCAGGATGAACCCTTGCAAAAACAGACTCGTGGGCAGCAGGAGAGTGATTTCCAAGAATGGTTTCCTCTATCTTGTGCCCCGACAGGAGAATACGACTTGATGCAGAGAGGTTCTCCTTTCCCATTGATACCAAGGTTGAAGTTCCTCTTTCACTTTGTGAATCGGGAGCTATCGGGGGGGGGGGGGGAAAAGTTAATAGAGCCAAATGCTGATGCAGCCTGGGCATAGAAAAAAATGTATTCTGCACCAATGGGGTCAGTATAGATTTTAAATGCCTTAATGGACAAATAATTCAAAATAACTGTCCAGTGTACTTTTGTGACAAAAACAAGCTAACGGAATCTTTGGATATTTAAAAAATAAGTAAATGCAAGGGAGTGACTTGACTTACATACACATTTCATAGAATACTGTGTTCCATTCTGGTATGCTTGTTTTAAAGAGGATTTTGCAAAAGTTGGAGCATGACAGATTTTGGACTGTTCTGAGTCAAACTATTCCAAAATGCATCATAGGAAGTTATACTATTTGCTTGTCATCAAAGCTGAAAATAGAAAACAATCGTGTTGTAAACAGCCCTCTGCTGTTGGAGTTCTTGTACCGAAAGCTGGGTAGTAAACACTGCTCATTATCATTGTGAAAGCCTGAGACAAGCTAGGAAATAGCTAACATACATAGGAATGACAAGAGCTCTAGAACTCCACTGTTTTCAGCTTTATGGTGGTACAAAGATGACCAAAGTGTGTGGAAAAGGATGCTTGTGAGTGTAACATTACATAGTTCTAATACATAGAATAAGTTTAATAAGCTAGTAAACTTCAGCGCAGCTCAGCAACACAGGCCAGAACAACATGAATTACTTTCTTAAACATTTACTATCTCAGGAGCAGCATGGCTCGAGGACTAGACAAAAATCCCTAGACTGGCCATCTAAAAGAACTGAATCTGCTTTAATTCGTCACAAAGACATAGTGATGTATTTAAGTGCTTAAATATTATTGTGACTCAAAATACTACAATGGACAACAATATAATAAACACAAATGGCTAGAACCCAAAGCCAGACAAGTTCACATTCAAAATAAAGCATAAATTTACACTCTCAGCAGTCAATCACAGGAACAGATAATCAAAACAGGGTAATATATACTTTGTCCCTACTTGTAGTCTTAAATACAATCACCATGACATTCAGGAAGGCAGATTTTGACTAAGATATAGCTTTAGCTTAAAACTAAGTCATTATGGCAATAGCAGAATGAAATACAAATAGGAGGGAACATAGTTGAGAAGACTGAATTATCCAATCTAGGCTTAAACTATATGAATTTTAATTAAAACAGGATGAAAAAGGAAAACCCTCTATCAAAAAAATAAAGAAAAGAAAAAGCAGTTTTTGGGGGCAAATATTACAAGTGGTTTTTGTTTTTTTTTTTCCCCAAGTAAATATTATTTTACAGAAGAGCATAAAAGAATGTATCTGCCTTTCTGCTATTCTCCTCAGTTCTGGTTTACCTTGCTTCCATAAAAAAAGAGAAAAACAAATTACGTATTTCCTCAAAACCTCAGTTTGGTCAAGTCAGCGTTTTTTGACAGAATATGTTTTGCCCAACTTCTTCCAATGATAATCTCAATATTGCATACAGTACAGTGCTGACTGTATCATCAAAACCTGATAAAAGGGAGGAAAAAAAGGAAGGATTGTTGCAAGTAGTACAAGCCAAAAAGAATAAGCTAGATCATGGTCTGTATTTAGGTGACTTGACATGATTTGGAGTGTCTGGATTTTACTTCTGTTTGCTGAAGAAGATTGGTGTGTAGAATGTCAGCCTTACACATAAAATCAGAGTTTTAAAATAATTTTGTATTTTAAGGATTTGTGGCTTCTGGTCAGTCTTCTCCTGCAAATACATTAATGCCTCTGACCTTCTGCTTCTGCACATTAATGTATTGTTAATTAAGACAGTATTGCAGAGATTCTTTTCAATTCCATTCATTTGAATCAAATTAAATTTTTAATAGCATTAACTTGAAGGTCAATACTTTTTCTTTTGCATAAACTTTTTAATACTTAATAATGAGATGTCAGTTTGCAGAGCAAGGAGGAGCAGCAAAAAAAAAAAAAAAAGCTATTTTCAAATAATGCTATTCCGATTCCAAAGTGCGTCAGCTTTATCAGCTGCATAATTTGGGTCCCTTTTTTCCCTTTACAATGCCGCTCTGTAGAAACCGCTGAAATCTATTAGTACCATGTGCCTGTGGGTGACCCAGGGCCAGGCTTTGCATGAAAAGAGGTGTCAAACATCACACCTGCTTGTGAGAAGTTAAACATTATCACAGTTTAAAGAGCACATCCCAGAAGATAATCCTGTTTGCTCTCGTGACCTATTGGCATTCCTTTCTGTGGTCTTCCTTTATCCTTTATTTGAGCTTTCCATAGAGGTGGAGGGTTTATTTTTCTTTAATTTTAAGATGTCTCGTGAACATCTAGCCCTCCAGTTGTGAATCTGTGGTCCACAGTAATATAGGGTTATTTATTCAGACAAAAAGGCCAGCCAGGGTCATTTGAAAGGTAGTGCATTTGAGCAGCTCTTTTATGTTTGTATTATTATTCCAAGGAGAGTGCACCGTCACTCCTGTTCAAAGATGCTCTTTTCATTTTGAGCCATGCAAGCCATTACCACAGCATCTTAAAGGTTCACTGTACCAAACCAGAAAAATACAGTGGTCACTCCACAGATAATGTCTCTTTTGATTATTGCTACAGAAAAAAACATGAAAACTTCTATGTGTGCATATCTGTAGACACAGGCATGTATGTATACTTTTAAAGAGAAAGGACTCCTTTTTGTCTAATATGTGGATCTGATAATTCTGAGGTTTCTGTGAAAAATTCCCCAGAAAAGGATGAAAAAGACCCTGCTGAGGAGAGAAAGGATGGAGAA
This sequence comes from Pampusana beccarii, assembly GCA_013399365.1. Lineage (NCBI taxonomy): Eukaryota > Metazoa > Chordata > Aves > Columbiformes > Columbidae > Pampusana > Pampusana beccarii. Next base: position 1,232,670 of record VWYH01003030.1, read on the forward strand.
AGTATGTGCATATTTCAGAAGGAAGGTAGAATTTCATAGAGTTGTGTAAACCTTTAATGATGAACACTCTTTTTGATAACAGAAGCTACTATACAGGCCAGTAAAAACCACGTGTCTGACTGTGTACTTGCTATTTGGTGTTAGGCTGGAGAGAGGAAGAAGAATAACACTGGAAAGGAAATGTCAATTTCACAAAAATGTTGATGCAAATCCCCCCCATGTACCTGTGATGCTTAACACAAGCACCAGTGGTCACACTTTAGAAAGGAAGCTCACTGTTTTGCCTGAATATAACCTTGCCCCTGTTTTTACCAGCTTGAGGGAAAAACAAAGAGAATCTTCAGATTCAAATGTATGAACTAATATTTTTACAATATACATTTTTATATCTAGACAGCTTTTATACACTGCCATAGCAAGACAGTGCTTGTTTACAAGAGGAGTTTGTCTAAGCATAGGACAAGCTGTCAGAGTGAAAAAGCATCTGTGAAATCAGGCCTGATAAAAGGTTTTATGATCACCTGGAGAGCATCAGCAATTCTAAAAATATTGTCTGAAGAAGGAATGTCTGAAGATGGAGAGAAAGGAACTGAAGGGGAAGCGGCAAGGATTATCCAAGAGGCAGTCCTGACCCTTTCTGGAAAGATGACATCTAGGTGCAGAAATGGATGATGTAAGATCACGGAGAAGGCAAAAGAAAGACAAAAAACTATAGATGTGATAAAAGAGAGGTGACTGAGTGGCGGGAACAAAGACTCTGTTCTGCAGTCAGACCATAGAGGTGAGGAAGGACTCAGGGATAATCCTGCAGGTCAGGGTCCTGCCAGTAGGATAAAACACAGAAAGGAAATTGCAATGGCAGCTTTCGAAACCAACAGAAATAGAGAGTGAGCTTTTGATCGACTGTGTCTAGCAATGTTTGAAAGGATACAAGGTTGGTAGATGACAGCTGGTGGACAGAAACATTTGGGGGTATATATGCATGACAAATATGAGGAACTACAAGGAATAGAAGAATGGGAGGAGTTGTGGGAAACAGGGAATAATTCAGCAGAGAAGTGCATGAGAGAATCATTACATGCACCTGAAAAAAATGTCAAGAGATGGGTTGCTTTGTCTTAGGGATATTGGCCACAATGCCTCACTACTGCAGTTATTACTTAACATCAGACAGTCATATTTGAGAGTTTTTGTCTCAGAGTTTACATTCAGAAGTCAGGAGTAATATCCAGAAAGCTTGGAAATTGGTTCCAGTAAGGTCAGGATCATCTCCAACAAGTAAATCTTGTAATTACTCCTAACACTGAGCAGAGCATCCTTAAGAGCACACATCACTTCCCTGTGTGTCTAAAGCTAGAGAAAGGGAGCTGGGCTAGGCAAACTTAAAGGTAATACAGCTTGTCATAGACTTTCGTGTTCAAGGTGTTAGGCTCAATGTCTTGTTCAAGGGCAGAAGGAAACTCATTACATATAAAGCCAAGAATTTGTTATTAGTTTACTTGAAATCTTAACACAATAATTCAGTAATCATTACTAATCTAGATCTAGCTGTTACAGAAAAAATAGTATTTCTGTATAGAAGGAAAAAAAAAAGGTCTTAATAATAGTAATAATGCAGTTAAAATTGAAATACACACATCTAGTTTTTAGCCTTTTCTTGATCTTTTGTTCATCCTTCCACTGCTCTGCTGGGCTGCAAAGTTGGTAGCTCCACAGTACTGGAGAGGACATTATGGATGAGATAGATGTCACCCTTGTTCCTCATCAGTCTGCAGCTGTGTAGTGCATCCAAATTTACTGTATATGGTACCATTTATGCATTAGATACTATTTCTTTGTTTTCTTTGTTACCTGTAAAACCAATTTTGTCCAGCTTCAGGTATGTATTTCTTCAACTGACTGTTAGTGAGTTGTTTGTAAGTGTGGGGCCTCCTGAGTCAAGCCTGTTCCCCATCTCTTACCATCCCATGCCTGCACTGCTCTGTGCCACGTTGTGTGGGCTCACTTCTCAAAGCTTCTAGTCTCATACCAAAGCTTCTGACACCTCCACCTTACTTCATTATATTAGAGGATAATATATTAGGGGAGTATAGCACAGCATAGCATAGCATAGCATAGCATAGCATAGCATAGCATAGCATAGCATAGTCAAAGATAAACAGAATTTAACCAAATTCACCTTAGACACCTGGTTATTTAGAAAAATTGCTGTTATAAATAAACCAAGTAAAACAAAGATGTAGGCAGGTTGAGAAAAGCTCAGGCAAAATAGATCTGAGAGCCTTTGTCCTGAGGCCTTTTAAACTCATTACAGAGACTATTACTAGCGATGGCAATACCATGTTACAGGTCAGTGTGGTTACAAAGGAAGTTAAAAGGAAAGGAAGTTGAGTTTATTATGTTAGAACTTCTTCAGATTTTTCTGCTTCTCAAATCTGGAGCTTTCCCAGTTGCAACACTGAGAAAGTAGAAATATTCACTAGCTGAAACTTATTTCTGTACTTGATCCAGTTTATAGTATTATATTAGAAAGCAAGCTGAGACTTTTTATCCAAGACCAATAAAGGGCACAAACTCTTCTCATCACCCTTACTTATAGCTCTCCTTGTCAGAAGTACTTTGTTCCCTCTTCAATCTCTCTTTTGGCTTTTTCCCATACAGGTGTACCTGGTTTCCATGAAAGGCCTCAGGCAACACAGGAATGGAACATTTCCTATCAACATCTTTTATTGTGAGATTGCTTCTTTTTGCTGTGTTAGGAGCCAGCAAAATCTATGTCTGTCTTTGCTTCTCTTACCAAAGATCAGTTATTTCATAGCTCTGATTTGTTTCAGGTTGGACTGCCACCATCAGGGGAGGACACCAAACACTCCTGTATTTGATGTTTGCAGATTCTTTAGATTACATGCTAAAAAAAAAAAAAAAGAATTTTACTAAATGCATTGGAAAATGTGAAGTAACAATTTATTCTGTGTTTTAAAATCTGTTTTATCCTAATGGACAATGCTCCTGAAAACAGATGTTGTTCACTATTTTCTCTCTGGAGTCAGTGACCTTTCTTCTAATCCTTTCCTGCAACTCTTTCTGCATTTTAAAGCCTTTGAAGATTCTACCTCACCAGTTCAGAGCTTTAAGCAACACAAACTGCTACTCCTGTAACACAGCATCCATGTCCATAGTGTAGCTGCTGATAAAATAAATTATTTTTCTACTGACAAGAAGTTTCAGGCAGAAATCCTGTTCACTTCCTCTCTATCCTCACCATTGCAAACTGATACAGAAATACATTGTGGGTTTTTCTGGTTGGCTGAGGTTTTTTTAGATAAAGGATTATTTACATAAATATTTCTCCTGATTATAATTAGAAGTGATATTTTTTCTAAGGTGAATGTTGATTTGAGCAAGACTATCTTCTTCCCTGGGAAATCTTCCCAGTAAAATTTCTATCACATCCAGTTTACACATTTTTGCTGCTCTTATTTATGCCAGAATCTCTTCAAAACACTATGCCAAACTTGTGAGAATCTGAACCGTCATTCACAAGCCTGCTTCTGAAGGAATTTTTATCTTTAATTCTTCTCTGAGTCTCTTCCTACCTGCAGAGTCTATCAGTAATCAATAAGAGCCATCTCATTTCTGCTATCGGTGAGAATAAAACTTTTTTTGTTTTCTGGATATATTATCAGAAGTTCAATAATACTTTAATTTTCCTGGGTAAAACTTAGAATAGCAAAACTGCATCACTACTGATAGTTATGTTCATCGTCTACTTAAATGTGTTGAATCACAGAAAACAAAAAAAAACCCAAAACAATCAAAAAGCCATCAGTTTCATTCAGATGTCAAAAGAATAGTAACTCCAAACTTTCTTGAATATGAAGACTCATAACTAACTAAGTTTAGATGACTTCAAGTCTGTACTCTAAGGTTTTTGAACTTGTATTGGCTATGTTTGAACTTACCAAAACCATAATTGAGTGCACTTCAGAATCAGGCACCATTTAATAGCCTTTAACACAGAGTTTCAAAATTAATCATAGAAAGATACAACTTCAAAGCAGTCTCCTACTTGACATGTCTACAGCTAGTATAAATTCAAGTGGTATATTATCTGTAGTTTTGATCAGATGGAAAAATTAGAACGTGGTTTTCTGAAAAGTTTGAGAATTTTGAATCTTCTGTGCTTAGTGACATAGAACCCAAAGCACTTGTTTATAATTCATGGAGATGCTACCTTATTTTTTTCAACACTGAAAATCCATCTTGCCTGAAAAGAAAAAAATACTCTTTGAACATGCATCTTTTCTAAAAACTGATATTTGATGCATTCTTATTACAATAATAATGGAAGTAAGCACTTCGATTTGCAAAATATTTTAGTACAATATATTTTTTCCTAGAGTTTAATAAAACTTATTACTTAGCAAATATCATATTGTAAGATCAACCTGTAATTTGTTTGTTCTTTGTTAAGAAATTGTTGTTTGAAACTAGTACTTTTTGGCTGAGTTTTGTTTTGGAATAAAGAAGTAATGTAGACCACTTTAGCAAGTGGATTTCTTAATGCATAGGCTAGCCAAAAGGTTTTAAATCCCCTGAATAATTGACAGATATTTTCAAGAAGTAGCTCTACAAGGAGTAGATCCACTAAAGAATGTTTGATCAGCCTTAATAAAGGCAGGAACCTTCAAGGGTGATTGCAAGTCAAGTAGAACACTGAAACAAGGACAGAAAGGGAAACAGCAGACCAAAGCTGATTGCGGAACCTTGCAGGAGAGAACCCACATGCTTCTGCCAGTCCCAGAATCACTCCTGTTTGGGGTACCTAATCAAAACACTTATAACTGTATTCCTCTGTGGAAAGAAGCTGCTTCATTATAACTGGTGGTAATGCTCAAAATACTATACAAATATTAATTGGTCTTAGGTTTTAACAACATTTCTCCCCAGATAAATTACTTAAACCATCTATGAGTTTATTCAATTTCCAAGCTCAAGTTTTAAGTCCAGTACTCAGGCTGTCTTGATTTGGTTGTTTAATCTGATGCTGCTCAATTTCTGCTTACATTTCTCAAGAGCTACATGTCCTCTTTAACATCTTTATCAACGATATGGACGAGGAAATCAAGTGCACACTCATCAAGTTTGCAGATGACACCAAGTTGTGCAGGAGTGTTGATCTGCTCAGGGGTAGGAAGGCTCTACAGAGGGATCTGGACAGGGTGGAGCAATGGGCTGAGGTCAATTGTATAAGGTCAAGGTCAACAAGGCCAAGTGCCAATTCTTGCACTTGGGTCACAACAACCCCAAGCAGTGCTACAGGCTCAGGGGAGAGTGGCTGAAAAGCTGCCTGAGGGTGTTGGTTGACAGACAGCTGAACACAAGTCAGCAGTGTGCCCAGGTGCCCAAGAAGGCCAACAGCACCCCGGTTTGTATCAGAACTAGTGTGGTCAGCAGGACTAAGGAAGTGATCGTATCCTTGTACTCGGCACTGTTAAGGCTGAACCTCGAATCCTGTGTTCAGTTTTGGGCCCCTCACTACAAGAAAGACATTGAGGTGCTGGAGAGAGTTCAGAGAAGGGCAACAAAGCTGGTGAGGGGTCTGGAGCACAAGTCTGATGAAGAGTGGCTGAGGAAACTGGGGCTGTCTAGCCTGGAAGAAAGGAGGCTGAGGGGAGACCTGATTGCTGTCTACAACTACCTGAAAGGAGGTTGTAGTGATGTGTGTGTCAGTCTCTTTTCCCAAGTAAAAAGTGAGAGGACGAAGAAATTGCCTCAAGTTGTGCCAGTGGAGGTTTAGTTTGGAAATTAGGGAAAAGCTTCTTCATGGGAAGAATTGTCAGTCATTGGAACAGGCTGCCGAAGGAAGTGGTTGAGTCACCATCCCTGGAGGTGTTAAAAGACGTGTTGGACTCAACCATCTTAAAGGTCTTTTCCAACCAAAACAATTATTGTAAGCAAATATGCAATGTGTGTTTGTGTCTACTCATTTCCCGCATATGAAGGAAATAACCTGGTTTTTGTGATCAAGGCATTCCTACTGTTTCAAATTCCTGATTATGTAATCTACTTTGGCTGATCTTTGTAATGCTTGTTTGGTTCATATCACTTGGTAAAATGTCTATGCAAGATTCTGTGAAGAATTACACCTGCACCAGCAACTTGTGGCTGACCAATTTACTAGAAATATGATAGCCCTGGTGCTGGCTTCTTATTTACTTTCTCTTATGAAGTAGGCAATAAACTACAAGCTAAATGAAATAAAACATCTTGTCCATTTTTCTGTCCATTATCTTTTATGAGTTTCAGCAAAGCACATCAACGAGTGATTTACTTGATTAATTTGTCAGACAACTAGAAGCAATGGCTAGTTACCGACGTATAGTGTGTTCGCAAAGGTAGGGTTCCAAGACATCTCTTCTGTGAAAGAATTGCCATTATTTCAGAAATGATTAATTCTGAGATATTTCTAATATCATGCATATACAGAAGTAATAGAGCTATTAAAGAAAATGATGTGAAGAAAAAACCTTGACCCAATTTCATCCCTGCGGTAGTTTCAACAATTAGTGAGGAGTCATGGTATGAATAATGTTGACACCCATGCCAGTATTTTAAATCTCAGTGATTTCCAAAGGTAGTAGAAAAGACTTAGTGAAATTACAGATGTTATTTGAATAACAGTGTGATTCAAGAGGATGTGAACATACACTCAAGCATTCAGCTAATGTGATGGAGTTCAAGACCCTGAACAGAATGAACACTTTAACCACTGTGAATATTTTGACATTTTATCGAGGTAGTACCCAGTAGACTGTGATGAATAATAGACAAGGAAATGGCCGTCTGGGCTTGTTTGAGAACAAATTACAGAGAATATAATTCAGAAATAAACTGCAACATGGAGGGTTATGCATTACAGATGCAATCCCAAGCAAGACACCATTCAAAGTGTTTTAGTATGTTTTCTCATTGGCAGGTCTTTCCTGTAGGCAGGGTAAGAGATCTTCAGAAGACATCAGAGGTGGAGTGATTCCGGTTGGGACTGACAAAGTGGAAACTGAAAAACAGCAAGTGACTGTTGTGAGGAAGAGAATGGAGGCTGCAAAGCACCAAAATTTACAGGCAACTTTTCTTCCATGCTTTGCAAAGGGAAAAACCTAGGACAAGGAAGAGGATGGTTCCTATCCACATTTGTATATCACAAATATGCAATGCAGACTGCTCTCAAGCTCCTTGCCCAAGTGTAGATCCCTTGCAGATCTTCTAACTGGACATACCCTTCTTCTGGATATTTGCCTAGTCCTGATGAGCATGTCTGAGTGTAAGAGTTATGGGTTCCTTCATGTCTGCCCTGCAGTGTAGCAGCAGCAGCAATCATCCAGCAGTGGAGGCTGGTGCTCTGGGGAACAGCGAGCTTCAGTGCCCATGGCTTCTCAGGGCTGGCTGTTCCGATGTTCGGTTTACCCCCACAGGGATCTGGTTAACCTACCCTTTTTATGAGGATCTATGTGTTGGCAAACATGAATCTTTCCCTCTGGTTAATGCACAAGGTGGGTCTCATCTGAGAAGCAGAGCAGTAGGCACATTGTTCATTCATTGCTTTGTTGCTGGAAAAATATTGCACTTTGCTTCTGTGGCTTTTTTTTCTCTTTTTTATTATTTTAATTTTCACTGTATCTGCACCTTGTTAGTGGGAAAATCCAAGATCATGAGCTTCACAATTAACATCTTACACACCCTATTTCAGATCCTAGGCTGGAGAAATCCCCTCAGGACAGGGGTAATTCCCCAGTCACTAAACTTACCTCATAAAGGCATATAATTTTTGAAAGATGTAGCATTTGAGAGCTGAAGGGGGTGATACCACTTCCTGAAGAATTTTGCCAATTATCTCAAACCAGGGTACTGAAAAAGATATTTGAAAGAACTCAGACTACACGAAAGAAAAACAGTAATGGAGTGAAATAAGACTGTCATGAAATCCAGCACTGATGGGAACTGGAGTTTCAGAAGCAAATGCAAGAAATTTCATACATATGCAGCTGGAAAAATAGCTGCACAAAGGGTGCATTTTATCTTAATCCATGGTAGGAATTGTCCAGCTTCATCCTTCAATTTTCAGGGTTTATGTCCCTCATAATTACCAGAAACTGCACTAATATCTGTCCATCAGGAATGTTCAGCCCTCTGAGGCAATGGAACCCAGAGTAAAATTTCTGGACCAAACTGAACACATCAGGAACCTAGCTGTGTTAAGGAGAGGGTTTTTGAGTATAGAGCTTCCTAGAGATTACACATTTTAGAAGGTCATGCATAAGAATCTGCTACTTGTTTCCCACTGGACAAGGCTGTACCATAAGTAGGACTTTTTATTTTTTTCTGTGAGAAAGAAATTCCAAAGAATGAAGAAAGCCTAGCAGAATTTCTGCTTTTGATGATCTCTTTTACAAAAAATTGCTTGGTTGGAACCTGCAATAATATCTGTTAGCATAGACAGAGGAGTTGTACGGAGCTATGCTCAAAAATAGATTCCTAGCTCCTATAAAAAAGGAGAATAATTTGCTGTTTAGAAATGAAAAAAAAAATCCAAAACCAAAGCCAAACTGAAACCTACAGTCACTTCTATCGAGAAAACAGAATCACAGAAATCTCTCTATAAATGTCTGTCAGCTTGCGGTTGAAGATGGGTGAGAAGAAATGCGTCCGGGCACAGCAGGCATGTTAGAAGTGACCATTAAAAATATCTCAGATAATGAAGTGTCGTCTTCTCCTTGACAGAGATGATGAACATGGATGAATGACCTGGCTAATATTACTTGGTCTGAAAGAGTTTAGATATCCTTGCTGAGCTACTACCTGTTAGTAGATGTCATGCAGAAAAAACAGCATCAAAAAAGAGCAGGCCTGTTATCCATAAGGTTGTGCTGAGAGCATTATAAATACACTATCCTCCAAATGCACCAAATACTTCCATTTTAATAGTTTATATGCTACTTTCTTGTAAGTACTGAATAGCCTATCGAGCACAGAGTTATTTGATGACATACCGAAAGTCATAGCAGAAATCTGGAATTACTCCTAATCAAAAAATGGGGTACTCTGGCAACTCCATATAACAGAGAAAAAAATGTTCAGAAGTATTTTGATAAAACTCCTATTCACTCTTCTCCTACAAGCCTTTAGCACTTTGTTGTACTGAAAAGAAAAACATAGCATCTTAAATAATGTAATAAAAAAAATGGTACAGGATTTGATGTCAAAACGAAAAACTTGTGAATTTATGTGTACAATTTTCCATCTGAAATTCTATTTAGATATCTTTTGTTCATTCTGGAAAGAACTACATAAAATGTGTTGCCTTTATGTGCCTATCAGCTCTGCTGAAGCAATTAAACATTTGCATTATAGAATGAAAAGGAAAAAAATACAATTCGTTTTCAACTCACAGAGAAAGTAAAAGATTTAAATCTGTGGACTAACACTTAAATAGACCTTGTGTTTAAAATATGGCTTTTGCATATTTTGGACAAAATTTATGTGTCAATATACTATTCTCCAAAACAGATAGAAGATCACTCCACACAAAGAAATGGCTGGTGGTAGAAATGTCCAATAAATATCTAGGAACTGAAAACAGCTATAACATATTTTATATGTAATGCTGTACATTTTATGAGGGAAAGTTTTTGTAAAATATACAGAATTACACACTATTTGCCCCTTAGTGTTAATGGAAGCGGTTCATATCACTCCCTGCATGCCACGCTGAAAGTAATTTGCTCCCCCAGGTCTAGCGGTTAAAAGGAATTTGGTATTGTAGACTTTTAACTGATTCAGAACAACAGGGAGATAAATGGATGTTTAACACCCAGGCATTGTAAGTCACACTGAAGGCCTGATCCAAAAAGCCACCGAAGTCTGTGGGAAGCTTTCCATTGCTTTAAATGGGCTTCAGATCAGGATCCCAGGCATCCATTGGCAAAGCCACAGTTAAAAACATCTGACAGTGTTTGTATTACAAGGCTCTGCTTTCACCGGGTTATAATCTCAGTCATAAATATTCACTCTGGCCTCAGTTCTTGCCGTATTTTGTAGATCAGTTTTCAAAAGTGGGTTTGATAGTTCATAAATTATCTGCTCAGGTTGCATTCTTTTAATGAGAATACACACATGGCTCCATAGAGACTGTTTATTTGTGTGTGTATATATGTGCATATGTATGTGTGTTTGCATACTGAACGCACGCTGAACAACTCACCACAGTGCGGACAGGTTTGCCACCACAGTCCCTTTAGAGTCTCCCCCTCTTTCTTTGTCATATGATATCTTTGACAACCCCTGCCCGCCAGTGCCACTTCACTCCAGCTCTCCACTTAACTTGAGACATGGGAAGCAATTCCTCACACTAAAGACACCTATGTTCAAGTGTGCATCAGTACCTACCTGCAAGTGAGCTCCTGAGGCTCCCACCACAGTCAAAGAAGACCTTCTTCACATGAAGAATGATACATCTCAGACTGAGATACCAGATAGCAAGCTGTTCCCTAACCTTCACAGACTGTATTGGCTAGATCTCCACTGGCTATAACGGGATGTTAGAAGATTAGTTCACAACAACACTTTAATTTACGTCTTTTAATCTTCAATGGACTTCCAACTGTGATGTTTGCATTTGCTGCCAGAAAACTGGCTGGAGCTATTTACGCTCATTGTAAAGAGGCATAAAAAGCTGGAAACCAGTGCACTGAGTAACTTTTTACCCTCTTCTGCACTCTCCACATTTTTGTGAATTCTCACTGTCTCATCCTCTCCACCTCACTGGGACCTTTTCCTAGGAAGCACTGGGGAATTGCTGTTGCTTCAGCCCTGACATTCATAGGATGATAGAATGGTTTTGGTTGGAAAGGACCTTAAAGATCATCTAGTTCCAAACCCACTGCCATAGGCAGGGACACCTTCCACTAGACCAGGTTCCTCAAAGCCCTATCCAGCCTGGCCTTGAACACTTCCAGGGAACAGCTTCTCTGGGAAACCTGTCCCAGTGCCTTACCCTCTTGATGGTGAAGAGTATCTTCCTTATATCTAATCTAAATCTGATCTCTTCCAGCTTAAAGCCATTACCCCTTATCCTATCACTACATGCCCTTAAAAAAGTCCCTCTCCAACTTTCTTGTAGGTCCCCTTTAGGTACTGGAAGGCTGCTATAAGGTCTCCCCAGAGCCTTGCCTTCTCTCTTCTTCTCTTCTCTCTTCCTCTTCCTCTTCCTCTTCCTCTTCCTCTTCCTCTTCCTCTTCCTCTTCCTCTTCCTCTTCCTCTCCTCTCCTCTCCTCTCCTCTCCTCTCCTCTCCTTCTTTCTCTTCACTAGACAACCCCAACTGTCTCAAATTGTGTCATAGCAGAGGTGCTCCAGCCCTCTAATCGTCTTTGCGGCCCTCCTCTTGGCTTGCCCTAACAAGTCTATGTCCTTCTTATGTTGGGGGCCCCAGAAATGAACACAGTACTCCAGGCGGGGTCTCGCAAAAACAGAGTAGAGGGGATGAGTCACCTTCCTTGACCTGCTGTTCACACTTGTTTTGATGCAGACCAGGGTACATTTGGCTTTCTGAGCTGCAGGCATGAATTGCTGGCTCATATTAGCTTATCATCAACTTAACACCCCCAAGTCCTTCTCCTCAGGACTGTTCTCAATCCATTCTCTGCCCAGCCTGTATTTGTGCTTGGGATTGGCCCATCCACGTGCAGGACCTTTCATAAAGCAACCAGTTTGGATGATAGGGTCCAAAAGCTCATAATCCTCCAGACACACAACAAGAGTAATTAGCTGTCAACCTGAGCATGTGAGATATTAATTTCTGATACCCTGTGTGAAGAATGGGCACTCATTGTGCAGCAGCGCCTTCCCCTTGAGGCGGCCCTCAGGTCTCAGAGGAAGGGAGCGAATTGTTCCGTTTCTGCTGAGCAAGATACACCATCCGCTTATGTCACACCCTCTGAGTTGCAAGCAGATTCTTACCTCTTTCAGAGGGCCCTGGAAACTGGAGTTGGCATCCAGGAGCAGAGGCTGCCTGCTGAAAGGTGAATAGCTGCCCAAGACTGTGCTGTTCCTTAGAGGTGTACCAGGGTAAGTATGTTGTTGGGAAGCATTTAATTACCACAGCTGCCCACAGTGGTCCAGTATCACTTTGCAGATTGGCTGTTCAAGATGTGGTGAGATGTCCACCTGGGAGCCTGAGTAGCTTAGCATCTGGGAGAAAGTAGCAGGCTGTCTTAGTGAATGTCTGGTAGATCCATGCTAGATACCAGCCTCCAGCTCTGGCACAGTGGCGTCCTCCTGTCCCTCTAGCTAGAGCTTGTACCACGTGAAGAAGCAAGGAGGTGCCACAGGGCCTGGAAACTCTTCTTCTATGTTGAAGTACCAAGATGAGCTGAAGGAGAAATGTAGCAAATTAAGCCTGGCTGAGAGACCTACGTAGCTCAGGAGATACGGTCACAGTTAAAACAGAAGTATCATTGGACTCAGCTGCTGCCTTAGTTCATTTCCTCAGTCAGTCAAGAATGGATGACTTGGATTTCTTTTTCACGTTTTGTTGTGAGAACAAAACTTCCTCAAATAGACTTTGGCATCAGCTGTTTTATTTGGCCTGTGTTTCAGTGGCATGTTGACTTTTTCAGTCCTTTATCGAGTATCAGTTACCCTTATGAACGCTTTCCAGATAAATCTATCAAACTCCTTTTCTCTTTCATGTCTCACTAACTCTGTCCCTGGGATACAACCACCCTGTTCTCTCCTCAGTCAGGTCTGGGAATGCACATTAGCACAAAATTGCATGACCTGTGCTTTTGTCACCTACCTTGTTAAATGAGGTACAGGTTAGTTTAATTGCAAATCTTTGAGGGAACAGCCTTGAAGCACACACTTTGGGATGTGTAAGTTCTCAAGGTTTAATGCTCTTTATAGCCTTTCAGTAAAACTTGTAAGAATGACTTTGAATTGAGTGACAATAATATACCCTGTACAGCAAAAATAAAAGTACTGCAGAGGTATCTTCTTGCTTTACTTTTAAACTGCTTGTTGGGTGAAATAAAAACATTTAATGTATAAATACTTTAATGCTTAAATATCTATGACAATTAAAATTTATCAAGTTCAGTTTAAAAGGCCAAATTTCCGTTATGAAAATCAAGATCAAACTGGTGGTGGTGGGTCATTGTTTTGTTTTGCTTTGGTTTTTGTCCTTTACTTGAAGGAAATGGATGACTTTTATGATGATTCTATACACAAAATTAGGGGCATAATTAAATTTTTCAGACAGCACATGGTTTTGTGCAATGGATGATATTGTACTGTGCATGATTAAGAAAAAACAACTGTAAGGATCTTTAGTGCTTATATAGCACTATCTATTCTGCATCACCAAATGATTTAATCAACTGTGACTATAGCCAGACAGTAAACATATGTTACTCCTCCTTCAAGAAGCAGTAGATCTGCCCTTGTTTGTTGATTCAAGCATGGCATATATGTCAACACCATTAGCCAGTCACCTATAGTTTTAAATAAAAAGAGGATCTATTTGCTTGCAGGGAGAACTGTGAGCACTTGCAAGGTAGAGAAGAAAAGACCTGAAGAAGCAAGGTGGCATTTATCCACCTGAGAATGGGAATTATTTGCCAGCCTCTAACTATACTGATATATTTTACAAGAAGGCTCTTGGCAAGAAAATGGTGCCTTGTTTTGCTCCCAGTAGCACAGGCTGCTGAAAAAGACACTGTGGAGCAATAAAGCCATTGATACGCTGATGCTGTAACATCATTTACAAGGGAGTCACTTGCTTAAGGGCATGTTTCACAGCATGGCATTGCAAAGCAGTGGTTACTTTTGGTGATATGAGTATTACATATAAATACACTCAGCATGTAACAAACTAACCACAAAGATGATAGACATGTTTATTTTCCTCTAATATTTTTCTGCTCTTCTTCCTTAGTGCTTCTCCAATGCACTTAGGTTCTTGATGCTCCCCTTATTACACAATTTGTAATCCTTTCTCACCATCTCCTAAACATACTGTCACTTAATTGGTGTCTCTGTCACAAACAGGGAGCAACAGTAGGATTTTCCAGGGCTGAAACACCTAACTCACATTGATTATAGTCTACATCCCCGCAGTGAGATCCATGTCCTGCATTTGATATTGGCACTCCTGGTGCTCAAGGTCATGCTAAAATTTGTGGGAACCTTACAGCACAGGAAATAGAGGGAGCATCCAGTCTGCCCTCTCTTCTACAGTACTTTTAGTAGCAGTAGCTTCATCCTCTTGTTCTCTGAAATAAAAAGAAAGGCTCCTTCTCACAATTTCCCTGACAAACAAGGAGAAGAAAATGTCAAAACTGAATGTTCAACACCAAAGAAGTATCAGATTCGTGAGCCCTGTTACATCCTAGTTGGTACATCGTGTCAGAGATGTGGTACCATATTCCCTGTCTCCATCTCGGTGGGCCTGCCAAATCTAGGATCTCAATTTGTCGGAGAATGGAAGAGAAGCCACAGTCTTGTACCCATGAAATGCGACCCTCAGTAGTAGCCCTCAGAGGTACTTAGACCTGTATTGTCATTTTTCTTCTGCTGGTTCAGATGATGGGCCAGGCAGCAGCTCCATTACTTGGGTGCCATCTCAAGGAGTGCTCTATATGGCACATGCCAGGAGAATTTCCTTGGCTGTCATTTTGGTTTGGCCTTTAAGGTGAGGCTTGTCAACCTCACTTCAATCTCTGGGAAGGTAATGGAGGAAATCCTCCCGAAAACCATCTCAAAAGACACTAAGAACAAGAAGGTGATTAAGAATAGACAGCATAGATTTAAAAAGGGGAAATCATGCTTGACCAACCTGATATCCTTCTGTGATGAAATTACTAGCTTGGTAAACAAAGAGACAGCAATGTTTTGTTTTGATTTATTTTGTTTTGAAACAGTAATGATTTCAACATTAGACACTGTCTCATGTAGCATCCTCATAGACAAACTGATGAAGTACAGATTAAATAAATGGACAGTAACGTGGACTGAAAATAACTACTGAGCTCAAAAGGTTGTGATCAACAACACGAAGTCCAGCTTGAAGCCAGTCGCTGGTGGTGTACCCCAGGGTTCAATACTGTGACAATTTAAACATCTGTACTAGTTATTTGGATGATGGGACAGAGTACATCCTCACCAAGTTTGAAGGTGATACAAAACAGGGGCAGGAGTGGCTGATGGAGTTCACCAATGGGAAATACAAAGCCCTGTGGCTGGGGAGGAATAAATTCATGCACACTGGTGAGTGACTAACTGGAAATGAGATTTGTGAGAAAAGAACCAGGGTTTCTGGTGGACACCAAGCCAGCACTGCATTCTCATAGCAAAGAGGTCAAGAGCAACCTAGGCTATAACAGGAGAAGCATTTCCAGCGGGTCAAGGGAGGTGATTCTTCCCTTCTACTCAGCCCTGGTGAGACACATCTGGAGTGCTGAGCCTGGGCTCTCCAGTACAAAAGGGACATCAAGATACTGGAGCAAATACAGTGAAGGGCCACGAAAATGATTAAGGCATGCAGCATCTGATATGAGGAAAGGCTGAGATAACTGGAACTCTTTGGCCTCGAGGAGAGAAGGCTCAGAGTATCTTATCGGTGTGTATAAATACCTGATGGGTATAAATAAGGAAGACAGAGACAGGCTCTTTTCAGTGAAGCCCAGTGACAGGACAGGAGGCAATGGGCACAAAAATGAAACACAGGAGGTTACCTCTGAACATAAAAAATTACTTTTTTTTCTACTATAAGGGTGGTCATGCACTGGCACAGGTTGCCCAGAGAGGCTGTGAAGTCTCCATCTTTGGACATACTAAAAATCTGAATTGACACAGCCCTGAGAAACCTACTGTAGGTGACCTTGCTGTGAGCTGAAGGTTAGAACAGAAAATCTCTAGAGGCCCCTTTTTACCTCTAGTGTTCTCTGACTCCTTTTGATTTGAGAAGCTAGAATGTCTGTTCTGTTTTGAATAAGCCATCTCCACTGTTATGGGCCTGACTGTTTAGAAATAAAAGCAGGTTTAAGCACTTTCAGTACCAAGAACCATAATTATGCAATACAAGAAATACTTGCATCTTCTGTCCCAGAAATTCACATCCACTCTGCGAAAAGTCGCTGCTCTTGAAGAAGTACATTTCTTATGCTTAGGACAACCTTATATATCAAGTTCACAGACCACTTAGGTGAAGAAACAACTACTTGGTAAATGTCTTTCAGGTTTTGGCAGGAAATCAATGCCGAACAGATGTAGAACTGCTTCAGGTATGCCAAACCAGCTGCGAGTGGTTGAAGAACATTTGAGTAAAAAGTGTGGAGCCTATAAAGCTCCTGCACTTTCAGGGTTGTACGTAAGTATTTCACTTGTAGCTCTCTTCAGGCACCTCTTCTGGTTGTAGCTCTTTATCCCCCTCATTCTGAAAAAGTGGAAGGCACTTCGTGAAGTCCCTAATTTGCCAGGGGGTGGTGGCAAGTTTGTATCTCAGGAGTGGAAGAGGAGTCTGTCATGCTGCAGGAAGCAGCATCATGCCCGGGACTGGAGCTGGCAGCTGGGCTGCAGGAGGCAGTCAGTGCTGGAGCAGCAGCTGCCACCCATCCATACTATCTAGAGTCCTTGGGTTGCTGTGTCTCTGTAAATACAACTCTGCCGACTCCTATTCTGACCCTGCTGCTTTCTGTCTTTATTATGTGTCAGAGTGGACACTCAGCAGTTCTTCTGGGAAGCTCAAGCAATCCATAGTGTCACTACAAGGGCTTCAACAGCCAGTGCTGACTTTTTGTTGTGCTGAGTTTCATCCAGAAGAAATTTCTGTAGCCATCTCAATGGCTTTGAATCTTTCAGTTGTTCAACCAAGTCTTGCTCCCAAGTTCATAAATTACTTTTCTCCAGTGCCTTTACTACATATATAACAGCAAATAGCTCTGTTCTGAGAAGTATAGTATACAGCCAGCTAGGATTTGCTTTCTTGATACCTAGTGAAAATGATGATAGATAAATCTCCAGCCATCTGGAATAATTGAACCCTTAAATGGAAGTTAAATATATTACCAAAATGTTAGGTCATGTTAATCAATATCAAGCAAGAATAAAAAGTGTGGTTTGAATTATATTCAGAATATTCCATCTCAGTTGGGTAAGAAAGGGGAAAATGTGTAATAAACAATTTTCCCTTAAACTGAAAGATTAATTGTACTGTTAAACAAAACTGTGTGTGGCAGAACGACTCATTCCTTTCCACTGTTAAGAGTACATTAATCATTGCAGATACTGGGATTTTGGGGAGTCTAATTAGCAATCATATGATGCTTCCAATGTATTTTCTTTGAAGTCCTATTGCTTTCCTTCCTATCTTTTCAACTGTATACATACATTTTTCAGTGCAATATGGTATGTGGTATTAAACCAGATAAAGTGTAGATGACAGTCACAGCTGGTTATTAATATTGATGTTCACCTAATTAAACATCATAACCCTGAGGTGTTAATTTATAGCATCTTCAGTAAAAATCTAACAGATTTGAATGTATTATCTACATGAGAGAAATAAATCATCCTGGCCACAGCTCTGTAGCACTTAGTAATTTGAGGAAACTAGTTTTCTTAAAAATACATAGTTTTACACCAATTAATTTACTTTATGCCTTTGAATTGAAAAGGCAATCTTCTTTCTGTTCTGCTGTGGTACTTCACTGTAGAAATCAGATACTTTTACGGTTGATGTTAGTCGGAAATTCTGGAACTTAGAAATTACAAATAATATAAAATCCCAGAAATTATTTAGCACTTTGTCATTAGCAACTTTGGTATCTAATATTAGATAATCTATAAAATTGTAGGAATATTTTTCACCTATTATTTTCTTTATTCTCTGCAATGTCAGATATGAGCTCCTCTGTAACCAATCATTTACCAGGCCTATTTACATAGCCTAAAACTAAGCATGATCTATTCTATCTAAAGTGTAATGCAGTGCAGCTACATAAAATGTTGGGGTTTTTTGTTTTGTTTTGTTTTTTGTTTTGTTTTGGTTTTCTTTGGGAATAATAGACTGAGAATGCTGCATATCATGATGCAACAGTTTTTATTTTTAATCAAAGGCTGGAGACTGGCAGTCCAGATGCAAGCTAAATGTACTTCATTCAGCCTCCGTTCCCTAGTGTAACACAACAAAGTCAATAGCAATGTTCCAACCCATCTCCCTCCTCCTCTTCCTAGAATCAATTGTGTTTGCTCACTTATCACCTTCTAGATCATATTTCATTTCTATTTTGGGGCATCAAATGTGATACAGAATAGCTGCTACCTATTTGTTGTAAATTGCTTCTTGCTGCAGATTCTTATTCCTTTGCTGTGTAATTCATATCAGTTCTGATATCAGGGTCTAATAACACATCAGAGCTTTTCAAAGACACTAGACCAAATGTGTAGTCTCCCTCAAGAGTCTGGCTGGGACCTGATCCTCTTAAATACCATCTAAATACAGAAACCAGTTGAGTCCACCCTCTTTTCAGGATCATCTGTCTGATGGAGATTTACATTCATTATGCACTTTCTTATTTGGCCTGAAAGTTCAGAAGTGCCTTCATAGGTGGATGACCTTAATGACCTGTTGTTATCATTTTTAGGTAAGCAGGCACTTGAACTCTTCCTTTATTCCCTCAGAAAGCAGAAAAATTACACAAGCAGGAATATAATTAACTTTACTTGCCAGTGATAGAAGATTGCAGTTATGGAGATTTGACGACAAGGACTTCTGTCTCTGCTCCTAAAGTAAGACTGTTTCGTTTTTGCGCTTTTTTTTCCAGATCAATGGTAATCTTATGCATTTTAATGCAGCTGGCTCTGGAAGGCTGGGTCTGTCTTCTAAGAAATGTAACAACTAAGACACAGTCAGACTTTTTAAATCTGCCTTGCTGACATTATGAACACACGGAAGATACCAAGACTGAAGATTAACAAGAATTCTAAGCAACATATCAATCAGTTGAATATTTAATCTGCAGAAATTATATTTAAGGAATTTTAGAACCAAAATTTGAGGTGTGGAAGAGACAGTTGGCAAGAAGAATACCTGGATGACCTTGGATGACCTTTTTTTTTTTAATGTAAACTTTTTTTTTCTGTAGAAAAAAAAGGCAAAATCATAAAATTAAGTCAGATTTCTCGTTATGATAGAACACGCAAATTTATCTATTTTTTTGTGATTATGTTTTGTTTTCAAGAAAAGACAGCAAAAAAAGTTTTTAATGTAAAAAAATAACCTTCTTATGCAGTACTTTACCCACACATATGATATTCTGAGATTGAATATGTTGTCTCACCAATGTCATTGCCACTCTGAAAATTCAATACAGAACCAGTTCATCTCACGGACCTATGAGTCAGACCACATGCTAACTCAAATAACACCAAGTAAAATATTGAGTTTAGACACTGTGACGCTTAGTCTTCAGCTTGAAAGTATCTGGCTCCAGAGTGGCACTATTTCAGCATCTTATTTTTCATTATCATACTTTGGTAAATCATAACACCTTGAAAGAAGCTCCAAAAAGAACCCCACACGTGTTTAGGAAAGAGAAAGCTAAATTGTAAGCAATGTTTAAAGTTTTTTTAAGAAGCAGCACCAAGCCTGTGACCTATATATACACTCTCACAACAATTTAGAGGCACAACACTCTCACCTGTATTTATAGCTTTGAACTCTCCTCCAAAGGAAGGCATCTAGCTACTTTCAAAACTCCTTTCACAAATAGAGGAGGAACCTGTGTTTCCCTTTAAGACATGGCAGCAGGAGGAAATATTCTTTCCCTTTACATACAAGGACTGAGTATCCCAGTACTCCTTTTTTTTTTTTTTTTTTTTTTTNATTAAATCAAAAAAAAAAAAAAAAAAAAAAAAAAAAAAAAAAAAAAAAAGGCATTCCTGCGCGTAGGGGCTGGAAACTGCTCTGTCTGTCCTGCAAGGGTACCCTCATGAGCAAGGGTTATGTTTCGTAAAAGTGTGACAATCAGTGCTTCACCCCAAAGCAGCTGCATGCAGCTACAGCTGCATGACAGAGGTTAAGCCCTGGGTTTGTGGCTTGAGCAGCTTTCAAACAGACTGAGAAGTCCTCTCAGCAGGTGACAAAATTAAACAATATTAGTCTTATAGCCACTTTGCTGTTGTGTTAAGTGCTTCCTCAGATTTTATTTTCTTCTTTTTAGAAGAGGCAGCTTCCACTTCATTTTGTAAAGATCACAGATTTGCACTGCTATGCTGATAACCTCTGTAAGAGATAGTCCCTCAGCAAACCTATTACTCTGGGATAACTGGCAAATGAAACCTAATTTAACTTACTGCTGCTCTTTTTGACCTGCTCAGATAAAGGTACACCTTGGCACATCATTGAGTCTTTGGTGTCAGAGAAATTAAATACTGGGAAAAGTTGCATAGGGAACACAAATTCACCCAGAGCATTTTGGACTCTGAACTCTCATATTCAGGCTTACTGTTTGGGATTTAGAGAGTTAGTTCTCAGTTTAGGCCAATCTTCATATTCTGGATGTAGCCCATTGAGTCCTTTCTACACACAATATCTTGAATTGAAAGGAAGCCTAACACTGCTTAAGGCTTCTGAGAGGATTGCTGTCAAGTCACAGAGAATAGATAGCAAAAACATTTTTTACTCCTCTAAGAACTTTTTTACTTTATGAACAACACAAAATTTTCAGTAGATGGGTGCTGAAAATGATAGGAACAAGATATTGATAGTTCAGAAAATGAATACAGAACAACGACCAGCGAAACAATCAAAAACTGGTTTCAGAAGCCTGGAGTTCATTCTCTCTGTCAAAGTGGCAAGCAGCTCCCCGTACAAAGAATGAGGATTACAGCATATTCTCTTATCTGTCAATGTACAGGAGGAGGAGGTTTTTGCAAAGACGTTTTTAGTAAGCCCACCAGGACAGAATTACAATTACCCATTGTGGGTAGATCAAATGAGAAGACTGTCACTGAGGCAGCCTTTTTGCTGTAACAGCACTTGGGATCGAGACAGCAATTCTGAATGCAGAGTTTTGACTGAGTGAGCTCAGTTACAACTTCTACACATTTCTTTGATTATGTTGGGCATTAAAATACATAGAATAACTTTTTTTTAGAAGCCAATTTTTAGTAGAAGACAAAGAAGGAGCAGGAGAAAAAGGGGCTCCTTTTTCAAGAGAAAGGTAGAAGTCATTGTCTTGATGTCAAAAGCCAGAATATCAGGTATAACTTTTATGTTTGTTTTATATATTTTTATAAATAAACCTCAAATAAAGAAAGAGATTTACATCAAAGCAGATAAGCGTTCTATTTATCTCCAATAGACTTTTTCATTTTCTGTGAGAGTCACATATCTGTGATTTAAAAATACTATGACAGGCTCATATGCTGCTGTTAGTGAGGAGAGAGGGAGCCAGATGATCAGGAGGAAACATTGCACCAGATACTAATAAAGAAGCAACAGACTTCTTTTAAGACACTGAGACGGCATTATGCTTTTCCTTAGTGACAAAAGATGCTACTGTTTGCTTAAGGAGTCTATCTTCAAATAAAATCCCAGATTAAAATCTGTTGTTGGCAAAAATATTGAGCAAACTTTAGTGTGGGAATCGCTACCAGGTGTGGTAGAGCTGAAGCTCACTCGTGGAACCATTTGTGTCTTTTCCAGCCAGTGACGAACTATAATTGTGGTCATTCTGTATGTGACTACCAGGCAGATTGGTTTGAATGACCTCGGCTCTGAAGACTTTGACCTGAAACAATGCATACTAATGTCAGCTTACCTAGCCTTGTCAGATGCTTTCTTTGCTGTATGATGAGCTGGGCAGATTCTAAGGCAGGTGACTTGGTTGTGAATGAAACTCTTTCGAGTAGGCATGAAGCAGATATCCTATCCAGTTCCCTCCTTTTCATCTAGTGATTTTTTCTTCTGCATATACACACTCTCACATGTCACAGGCCCAGTGGAAGGCACACTCAGGAATTCTTAGAAGTCATGTTCTTCCTCCAAAACATAAATAGATGAATGAGCCTATGAAATATTATTTTAAGTCAAATTTTGGCCTTTAATGCACCATGTAAATAACCTTTTTCGTGTTCTCTGTAGAGGCTGTAAAATGCTGAGTCTTACCACCAAACATTTTAAAAAATTAAAATACGATACCCTCTGTCTTTTGTCTCCAGGCTTGTAAAGGCTGTTGAAGGCTGAACTGCAGCACAGACATCCAAGCAACAGAGTTAGCATAGATTTAATATCCAAACCACAGTTTCCTAACACCAGTTAATTGAGAGAATCACACCTCCCTCATCTGAATGATGACACATGGTAACCCAGCCCCTCCTTCTCTCAGCCTCCCCACAGGTAGCAGGCAAACCTGTTGATGGGCTTTTGACATGCTGGGCCTGTGTCTTGTATGACACTCAGTGAAGTGTCTCTCCAGGAGAAGTGATAGCTTCTGGCCACTATTAGCTTGGAAGAAGCTGTACTCCTGCAGCAGTGTCATCTCTTTTGGCATTAGTGTTTTAAAACAACAGTGCCTGTTCTTATTACACATATTTTACAAAGCTCTACAGAACCAAAGCAAAATGTAACTCAATCTCTAAAATAACTGCCTCAAAGGTGTTTTAAATCCTGAATCAAATAAATAGAGATCAACAAGGCATTCAGGGAAATGTAACACTGAAGAGAGGGCAGGGGTTCAAACAAGCTCTGATAGTCTTACAGAGAACTGTGTAAGAAAGGAAGATTTTTTTCTGCTAGAAATGAAATAAAAGGAAATTTTGGTCATGGAAGCAGCCTTCAATCTACCCGGCAAGACTAGATTCTTGAGACAGAAATTCTCTTTCTCTGCATATATATAGCTCCTAACATAAATGTATTTCAGTCCAGATTCAGGCTTTACCCTTTGCCAAAATATAGGTAACAAGTAAAACTGCAATCATGGTTTTTGCTCCATTGGGGTAATCTTTACCTCATATTTGGTTTCATTGCTGCTGGGAACTTGTACAGACAGTTCTAATCAAGACCTGCTCCATATTGGAAAACGCTGCAAGAGTTGTGGCTGCCAGAGAGTTATGGTCAATGGGGCAGAGTCTAGTTGGAGGCCTGTATCTAGTGGAGTGCCTCAAGGATCAGTACTGGTTCCAGTACTATTCACTATATTCATCAACAACTTGGATGAAGGAATAGAGTGCACTGTCAGAAAGTTTGCTGATGACACAAAACTGGGAGGAGTGGCTGACACGCCAGAAGGCTGTGCTGCCATCCAGTGAGATCTGGACAGGCTGCAGAGTTGGGCAGGGAAAAATTTAGTGAAATATATCAAGGACAAGTGTAGAGTCTTGCATCTGGGCAGGAACAACCCCAGGTTCCAGTATAGGTTGGGGAATGACCTGTTAGAAAGTAGTGTAGGGGAAAGGGACCTGGGGGTCCTGGTGGACAGCAGGATGACCATGAGCCAGCACTGTGCTCATGTGGCCAAGAAGGCCAATGGCATCCTGGGGTGTATTAGAAGGGGGGTGGTCAGTAGGTCGAGAGAGGTTCTCCTTCCCCTCTACTCTGCCCTGGTGAGACCACATCTGGAATATTGTGTCCAGTTCTGGGCCCCTCAGTTCAAGAAGGACAGGGAACTGCTGGAGAGAGTCCAGTGCAGGGCAACAAAGATGATGAAGGGAGTGGAGCATCTCCCTTATGAGGAAAGGCTGAGGGAGCTGGGTCTCTTTAGCTTGGAGAAGAGGAGACTGAGGGGTGACCTCATTAATGTTTATAAATATGTAAAGGGGGAGTGTCACGAGGACGGAGCCAGGCTCTTCTTGGTGACAACCAATGATAGGACAAGGGGCAATGGGTACAAACTGAAACACAGGAGGTTCCACTTAAATATGAGAAGAAACTTCTTCACAGTGAGGGTGACAGAACACTGGAACAGGCTGCCCAGGGCAGGTGTGGAGTCTCCTTCTCTGGAGACATTCAAAACCCACCTGGATGCCTTCCTGTGTAACCTCATCTAGGTGTTCCTGCTCCAGCAGGGGGATTGGACTAGGTGACCTTTTGAGGTCCCTTCCAATCCCTAACATTCTGTGATTCTGTGATTGTCTTTCAGTGTTTATCCTTTATGGCTACTGCAGTCACACAAAATGTCATCAGCTTCTGGTGACCCCAGTTTTTAGTAAAACAACTAGCATAATGCATTAGCTAATATCCCAAAGTGTTTTGCAAAGTCCCAGGTCACTTACCACAGATCTGTGCCCCAGCTCCATTTGTAACTCTCCTGGGTGTTTTCAGGTCAACCTGTTCCTATCTTGAGTAGTGGCTGTATAAACTAGGTCAAGTGGTTGATACTCTAATGGATCCATTGCAAATAATTCTGCCCTACAATAAAGCTCTTCAAAGGTCTACTTGTCAGTAGAAAACAACAAATATTCAAACTAAGAAGGAGATTTTTCTTTAGTAGATCTCAGGATATCTTTTCTTACTGGGTTTGTAGTAGTGCTTTCACCCCAAGGTGAGGAGAGACTTTATTTTGAAATAGGTCAGTGCCAAACTGAAAATTATATGAAGACATAACAATTTTCAGAAACTACAGGAAATCAAAAGTCACTTGTAAGAATAACTTATGCAGTTAGATAGCTACCATCAGGCACATGAGTACAGTCCAGTTTGTTTTATAGTATCCATTCAGGTGTGCAATACCTGCAATGAATGTGAGGAAAGCCCTCTCCAAAGGTTGTCTGGTGGCACTTAGTGTTTCAGGATGCAAGGAACCCTTTAAGACTTTCAGAAGAGGAAAGCAGTTCCCTGCAGATCTGCTGAAGGTTTTTTTCAGAGACCTTCACTACCAGTAGGAAAGCAAAAATTAAGAGGGTTCAGGAAAGGCCTTAGAAGAAGCACTACAGGGTTATTGCTTAGTCAGAGATGGTACCTTTGTGTTCCAAAGAAAAAAAAAAAAATCTTTAAAGAGTTATGAAGTAGTTTGTTGACACCTTCAAAAAGACCCTGTGAGGCGATATCTGACATGTCATGTCCAGTAATTCCTCATGAGAATCCCTCCACTCATCTCTTAAACATGCAGAGACAAATAACAAAAATTGGACTCGTATACACAGTAAACACTGAAACTGGGGTGACATCTCATTAGGAAACCTCAAGCCAACTGTGTAAATACAAATAATCAGAACATAAATCATAGAGAAGCAGTGCATGTATAAATATGCAAATTGTCAGACGATCTTCCAACTCGGAGTGTGCTGCTAATCCAATTACGGGACACTGATTACCAATCTGACTTGAGAGTGTCAAGATTACTGCTCCATTAAATCTAATGGCTTCCTGAAGCAGGAAATGAGGTGGGTTAACAACTATTAAGTTTTGGTAGTCCAATCAAACGTGGTGACATCACCCTGCCCACATGTGATCATGAAGAAAATCTGTAATATAGAGAAAAGAAGTTCAGAGAGAAACACCAGGGAATTAAAATATGAATCTTCGAAAAAATTCCTTTATCCGTAAGGATTCTTGGCACAGTAAGTTAACAGGTGTGCTGTAAGCAGCCTAGTAAATTTGCTCGCATTGCAACTGAGAAAGTACATTTTTCCCCATTACAAGGAATGCAGGAAATCACTTCTGAATGAGTGAAGAGCAAAGGATGTGTTTTTTCACTGTGACTTTATTTTTAGCACCTACTCTTATAATGAATTATAGATTCTCACTTCAGTGGAAGCCCTGAAAATAATTAGAGAAAAGGTCTACTACAATTACCGTTCAGCATGAAAGTACCAAAACAGTACACACACAGGAAGACATGGTTTAGAGTGTATGATGGAAGCTTTTCTGACACTATCAAGTTCTGTTTTATTCCAGTTCTGTGCCAGTGTAGTTCCCCTAAAACCAGTGGACTTAAGCCCCAAAAAATACACAGGAAAAAAAAAATTAGAGACACCCTCATGTATGTACAAAATAACACAGTCTTTGAAGTCTCCTTGTAAAGAGATGGAAATGTCCAGCCTTAGAAAATAATTGCCCAAAACAATTTGACATAAAAGACCCTGTTCCGTGTTAAACATTAAAATGCCCCCTCTCTTCTTTCCTCTCTTGGAAGAGCTCATTCCAGTTGCCCAAGCAATTTTTTACCATTCTTAACCACAACACACTTCCAGCTCTCCAGCAGCATAGATTTTTCTCCCTGATGTCCCTTATTCATACCTCATTCCCACCTGGAAATACAGATGGCAGAACTGCCTCCAGTGTTGCCAAATGTCAAGCAGATCAGACATGGCAACATTACTGTCAGTCAACTGCCCTGAGTTCTCCTCTGATCTCTAGCATAGATTTTAATACCATTTTTTTGGTAAATCATTTTCTTTCCTCGGGCCTCTTCCTTGCTCTGGAGGAGTCACTCTTTCATCACATGTATGGATGGTATTCGGGGAAACAGGGTACTCTGTGCTACAGTGGTGACAGAAATAATTCTTAAGGACAGGTGACCTGAAACGTTAAATAGTGGGCAGATGCTAGCAAACTGCCTCAGTAAG
Organism: Pampusana beccarii; assembly: GCA_013399365.1. Lineage (NCBI taxonomy): Eukaryota > Metazoa > Chordata > Aves > Columbiformes > Columbidae > Pampusana > Pampusana beccarii. Next base: position 1,259,296 of record VWYH01003030.1, read on the forward strand.
CACTGTGATTGTGTATGATCCTTTCCACCTGCTAATGAATATGCATGTGGAAAATAAGAAACTCATTTTTTTAACTACTTTGAGTTTGCATTGGTAGTGAATAGATCAGGATGATAAAATGTGAAGTCATCCGTATTTAAGATTTAACAGAAAAGGACAGTTATAATCTACTCAGGAATAAATATAGGTTCATAACCAGAAAGTTCCTGAAGGTCAGAGGAAGGAGATCTGTAACACTCAGTAAGCATTTAGGTCTGGGACAGGGTAAAGGGCAGTTTTCAGGTAAGTTTACAGATGGGATGTCACTTTCTGAGGCCATCATTTCCAGAATGCCAATGATCCTGATGCTTCTTTTTAGTCCCATGGACTATTTTGTCAGGCTGAAAAGAACTGTGTGTAATTAACACCAAAAAGAAATTAATCTGAGAAGACAAAGCTTGTCGTCAAAGGATAATACGCTAAGGAAAAAGACAAAGCTGATGATAAAACTGTAATAGGAACTGGCAGAAGAGAACCTCCACAGCTGTAAATTTTGGCATAATCTTGGACAGTATTAGAAGAACAGTCAGACTGTGTTATGTTAAGAAATTTACTTCTCCTAGTTTTCCTAGGATAAGGATCATAAATAGCTAAGATAACCAAATTATTAAATAAAATAGTTGTCTACGTTGTCAGCCACTATGTAATCCTGGATGTGACTAAAATACTTTGATACTTAAATGTTGACCCTTTCCTAACAGCAGCTCTGTTTCTGCCACTCACAGTATCATGCTATGCACAAACTCTGGGAATACTCACTCAGTTTTAATGTAAACCCAGTTAGATCTTCAAACTCAATATTCTCCTCATTATTCCACTGGTAGAATCATATTCAGAGCAGTTTTCAAAGCAGCACATCCAGACCAAGCCTTTTACAAAACACAGAAGTCCTGTTGGTTATGTGATGTGCACCCTCCTCACAGCTGCATACCTGAATATTTTAATGTATGGATTTACTTGTTGCTAAAGCTGGCTTGAAACAAAGGCTGAAATCCAGATATATCTCTGTCCTGGATTATTCTGGTTTCAGTATTGCTCTCACTTATTTAAATATTTATCCATTGTTACATTTAAATAATATTTTACTTGGCAATATGAATATACCTACATCTAATGGCTAAGCCATTTGTGCAAAACAGGGAGATAAGAGTTTCAGGTCCTTCATCAACTTAAGGAAATCAGGGATTTTCACCTGAATCTTGATAGTTGGTTATTTATTCACAAAATTGGTCTCAGAATGATAAAGCTTCTTGTTTGAGAGAACTGAGTTTTACATAATATTCTACACTTCCAGTCAGGAGACAAGCAGTTACCATTAAGAATGTGGGTGTGGTTTGGTTTGGGTTTTTTTTGGTGTGTTTTTTTTTTGTTTGGTTGGTTGGTTGGTTTTTTCCCTCTCCCTGTTTTCTGTTAGTTTTCCTGCACTGGTCTTCTGGTGTCCCTTACCCCTATTTGGATCCTGGTTTCAGATAATACATCTGGGTAGCAGAGCAGCTCAGCAATAGAGAATGCAGCTCTGTGTACTACTGGGCTTTGCTTTAGGAGTTTTGCCAACAGTTTCACAGAGACAGAATTCAGTCTTCCAACAGAGAAAGATATGGGGCCAAACTTCCTACCCTGTATTGTGTCTTGCTGCAGCCAGAATTTGAGCTGCAATGTTGAATATTATAGTGGTTTCGCTGTGTAACTCCAGGCTGACAATGTGCACACAGCAGCTGACATTTTTAAAATCAGTGATTCACAGTAAAGATTAAAAATTACTTTTCCTTTGACTCAGGATCTTATATCACCCACACAGCCCATTGTGAAATCATGTAAAAATGCTTTACCCTAAATCCATCCAACCAAAGTCTACAAACAAAAGTGATATTGTGCAAAGTGGTTCTTCAGTAGGCATAATGAACCAAGCTAACCCAGCTAGATTGCCCTTGGGAAAAAGTAGCTTGCCTTGATGTGATCAGTCAAAATAATCTGTGGGATCTCTATCCAGCAGTGCATTATTTCCTGTGAGCTGCTTCTAGTATATTTTAGCCACTGGGTTGATTCACAGTTGGACTAAGTGTGGTATTTAGGAGCCTTAAAATGGAGAAGCCCTTGAGGGCAATCAAGGATGCCTACTTTTCGAGCCCTGCAACATCCACCACCTCCATTTGTTGGACATTTGCCTACTCATCTCTTTAGGTGAGATCTTTAGGCAAGGTCTTTTAGGTGAGGTCTACTCAGGTCTTCAGGCGAGCGTGAGCCTCAGAAGCTTACACTGGTCGACATGGTTTCTTGTCATCCAGGTTTAAGCTGACCTGCATCATATCTATAGCTTCACCCTTCCTTAAGTTAAAACTTTCCTAGGTTTAAGATGAGTGGTTGTTGACCTGGCAGGGAGTAAAAGCACCCTGGCATGCAGATAAGTTTTGTCTTAGCACATAGCTCACTGCAAAACAAAAATGGCAAAGTGCTAAGAGCTGCCAGGAGCCTTGATTTCCTCTTGTTCCCAAACAGGAGGCCTAGCTACCACATTGGGATGAGGTTCATTTGTATCTGTTGCTTGACATTACATAGAGCACCATTTTATCTATGAGGAGGGTTGCTGGGAAGAGAGCATGCACTCAGGCTGAAGGCTAAAGCTGTCTTATGGGTGATGGCAGGTGCTTGCTCGCTGCTCTGAAGGGATGCCCTGATCTCTGGGGTGGAGGGATTCCCAATTCTGGCTAAATGCTCTAATCCATGAGACCAGTATTGAAAATGCAACATCACTCTTTTCATTTAATGGCTCTCTTCAGAAAAGGTTGAACAGAGTCAGTCAGCAACTTCCTATTAATCCTGTAAGCTCTCAGTGGAAGACACATTCCTGATTTAAAGGCCCTTATCTCTCTAAAGAGGCAGTGCTCCCAAAATAGATAAAGGAGACAGGGAGGTTCCCAAAGCAAGAATTTCTACCTCAGGCTTATGGAGGAGTCTGTTTTTATCCAGGAAACATGGATGGTCAACATGGGAGGTAAGGACATTCCACACTGGTTGTCCAAGGATGCAAGTTTTGTTAAGACAGGATTTAAACTAGGCATCTAAACAAGGCAGGCTTGATCTTAATCTAAGTTTGTATCCTTATGAAATATTAAGCATAACATGAGCATACGGTAGTTCTATTTTTAATATCCAAGACTGTGCAGGTTTGCTTCTATTGAGTCATAGCTAATTAAAATAGCTTTGCTGTTGACCTTTAAATAACATGATTGATTTATTTATATATTTATTTAAGCAAAGAAATCATTTTAGCTTTCAAAAAAACCTCACTCAATCTCTTTTGAAAAATTGAACACAAATATATCTTTGCATGTTCATTTAATGATCTAAACATTACTCAGAGAAAGTCTGACAATCTGGTGAAACACTGGTTATTTTTTATTATCCAGAGAAGAGGAATGAGGGAATATTCAGCATCAATATTTAAAATGAAACTATTGACCTGAACACCTGTTCCACTTTTTATTTTTATTTTTTTAATTTTATTTCAAGAGTACTAATTTTCTGTGCATGGCAGAACTTGGAACAGATGCAGCGAAGCAGAAGTTAGAAGAATCTGCTTGCTCTGATTGCTGGCCAGAGGGCAATGCAGGGCTACATAGGAACGCTGAGGGCAAGTGAAGAGTTCTTGTAGACTGATCAAAGTCTGCAAACCACACGACTTTTTCTTCCTACTTATTTGTTTGTTTGTTTTTCCAAAGAGCTGAACACATCAACATGTTTTCAAACTTTCTGTTTTTTACAGTGAGTCAGTGAGAGGTCAGGTTTATTTTAGGCACCTGTGCATTTTATGTAAAGAGAACAGTGTATGTGCAGATGAAATAAATGATGTAATAACTAGCTAAATAGCTCACATGCAGGCATGAAGAATGAAACTATTAAGTGCTGTATTAAACAGCTTCATAGAAGTTTGCGTGCATAATTTCTTTAATTTACATTTTTATGATCACTTATTCTTCATAGCAGTACAGATTTTACCTTCCATCTCAGCATCCCAAAGTGCATTGCAAACGTTTTGTGAATTAAAACACCTAACAGCACTGTAAGGTAGGAAAGCAGAAACAGCACCACATTTATAGTTGATGGAAACTGAAACAAAACCAATATTGTTAGCTCTTATGAATTTTTCATATCTCAAGTTACTTAGTATTTTTGTTTAAAAAACCTTACTAGATTCCCATGGCCCTTTTTTCTTGGTGAGGAAGCTGTCCCAGGAGTTCCTCCTTCTGATCTTACCAATACACAGACTAGTGTCCTCAGCTGCATTGGTGCAACTGTTAACAGGGTGCACTGTAAGCTCGGGATAGTGACACTGTCTGGTTTAAAAACAGTCCTGATACCTGTTCCCTGCCCAAAATGTTATCATAACTTGTATTATATTCCTAATCCATCTCCTAGCACAGCGGCCTGCACTTGTGCTGATGCAGACAAAAGGGAAATGGACCACAGCAAAGGAAAAAGAATAGAAAAACAAAGAGGGAACCCCCTAATGAGCTGTGTGGAACTGCATACAATGACATTCAACTAGTTTGCTTTCCTAAAAGGCACAAGTAAGCAGGTAAAACCTGTGTCAGACCTGGACTTTGTGAGGCGGTGGAGGTTTATGTGACTGTCTATGTTTTATAGAATCTTAGAATTATTTAGGTTGGAAAAGACCCTTAGGATCATTGACTCCAATGGTTAACCTAGCACTGACAAGTCCACCACTAAACACATCCCTAAGCACCGCATCTACATGTCTTTTAAATGCAATGTATTCCCGTGAATAAGGAAACCTCCTAATTGAACTCTAATATTACACTTCTCTCACAGCCAGGGAAACAAACTGGACTGCTAGGATAAATACACAAGTAAAGCTTTGTTCAGACTTTCATAACTCCTGGGAATGAATTGTGGTGTACTCTTAAGTCATGCATATCGTTCCCATGCTTTCAGGTCCTTGGCAATGCATGCCTTATACACTGCAGAGGAAAGGATAATTTAATGTTGTCGCAGTACACTGAGTATCTCTGGTACATGTGATTGTGTAGAATGGCCTGTACTTTGGCTCTGAAAAGAGCTTTCATCATGCAGTAAATAGCCACCGATAAATAAGTAGGAATGATCACCACTTTACTTAGAAGGGGAGAAAGAGAGATAAAGGGTGAAGCCATGGCTATACTGAAACTGAGCTCAAGAATGCTATTAAGTTCAAAGGACCCAGGATTTTGACCAAGAAATCAAAAGGCCTCTTACCTCTTCCAGAACAAAGCAAAAACAAAGTCAAAGAGGTCTCATCAAGGTTCTTAAAAAGTACATAGTCTGAAAAGTAGATTATGAACAGAATATTACATAATAGTAGAAAAGCCAAGGGGACAAAAAAAAAGAAAGAAGAAAGATGAAATCAGATCAGAATTACACATCAGTCCAAGACACTAATTTGTTTACGTATAAATATGAATGAGATCTGATAGGAGAATGTAATTTTTGTGAAAACTTTGAAGATTTTTTAAAATTTCTGGGAGTTTACTTACAAAATCTTAAAAAAACAAAACACCACCACCACCACCAAAACAAACAAACAAAAAAACCCCACAAAATGAAGCTGTGTTAAAATGTCCATTTTGAGATAGGAAAGACAAGATTTCTGACTCAGTCTTTTACTGAAGACTTCATCCTGCACCTCAGAAACATGTCTGTGGGAAAAGCCATTAAATGCAAGTGCATAGAGCATTCTTTGTTTTGAGCAAAAAGGCTTTCCTGACAATGAAATTATCAGTTCAAAGTGTTCTCTCCAGTTCTCATCACTATTACTGTTCAGGTTTGCTGGCAGCACTGAATGCTTTTCACACAAGGGAACTTCTTGCTTGCGCTCCAGGACCTCATAATCTCAAAAGCAAACAAACAAATATCCTGAGAAACCAAGATAAAGGAAGAAAGAGAGAAGAAAAATGAAAATAGTCATGGAACAAGGGGTGACATGCCAGGGAAGGAAAGGTTGGAGAAACTAAAGAAAATTAGCTGATCAGTGGTAGGTTAACATGTCATTAGCAACCCCTGAGAAGCTTTGTATTAGATTAAGAACATTAATAATGCCGGTTTCTCTCACCAAGCCTGCAGTTTTCCTCTCCAGCTGTTTGCAGTATGTTTTCAGCATTTTCCCTTACCTTTCTCTGATAGACAGGTAGGGAACCAATATGTAAAGTGTTAATAGACCTGAAAGGTTGAATTCACTATTTTTCTACAGGTCCAAAGGAAAAACTGGAATATTTTGGTAGAATCAGATCAGAAGCTACATGTGTTTTCAGATCAGCTCAGGAACAGTTTGTCCTCCGTAAAACCTAAGAAAACACAGATGGCTGTGGGTAAAGACAGGCTAAGTCCCCCCTTTTCCCTGAACTACTGACAAAAGATAGGGGGCAAACCACTATGTGGGAAGGCGAGCAAGAAGGGGCAAGATGTCAAGTAAGGCTCCTGGTTTCCATTAAGTGCACATTGGTAATTGATATCCTATGACTAGGTAGTTGTTTAATGATCTACAGTCAACTTCTCCCATTTGTTTTTAAAGACACTAAGATATGTCACAGCAGCAAGCCAAAATTCATTACATACTACAATACGGCTTTTAATGCACAGCACTGAAGGGCTGAGTTACTGCTCAGGTGCTCTACTTAGGGAACCAAGAGCGCAATCTGAGAGGACCTGAGGTTAACAACTATGAAGATTTTTCCTTTTTCTAAACTTTAATGGATGGAAGAGGCATTTTATCATAGAATCATAGAATTGTTTTGGCTGGAAAAGACTTTTAAGACCATTGAGTCCAACCATTAACCCAGTACTGCCAAGTCCACCCCTAAACCATGTCCTTAAGAAACACATCTGTTGATTGCACTTGGCATAAAACAAGTTGAAAAGAGATGGCACTGCTGCCAGAGGTTACCCTGCATGCCTTACATGATGACCAGAGGAATACTTATAATCATTACTATCATTTTACCTTCTAGATTGGTCCTAATTCACAGCGTGGAAGGGAAGGTGGGAAGGTGATGGGGGAGAGCAGCAGAAGAATGGCTTATATGTTATTTCTGACTTTTCAGTTGCAGCATCCAAATACATTAATGATTTCCTTTAGCACTCAGGACCCATAACCTTATGATTCCTTCTCAAGAATGGTAATATTCAGGAGCGTGTCTCTTGATGTACTTGCATAACACATTTGATTACTCTACTTGTTCATTTTATACCAATGATGTACTTGGATATATAGAAGACAACAACAGTGCTTACAATAGTTTATGGAAGAAGACCTTGTGCTTCATTTCAGAGTAGCCTTACTGTTTAAAAGCTAATTGTAAGTTGCTTAAAATCTGTCCAGGTGGCAGAGAACTCTAGCTGATGGCAATAACCTGAAGCTGAATTACTCAGTGCCCAAAGTCCAGTTGGTGACATTATCGATGGAACGTGCTGAGAAGCTAAGCACTGTGGAATTGCTTGTTAAGGCAATTTGGGATAGCAAGAAAGTGAACTGACCTATAGCCACCTGTTTTGTGTTTCTACAGCCAAATGCTGTGTTTTTCCACTGAACTCATTCCCATGCTCAGAGCTAGTGGTATAAGGCCTTGCTGGTAGTTTTCCACTTCATCTGTGATTTCTTTTGTGGAGGAATGAGATGGTTATAAGAAAGCTGAGGCCAAATAAATGTCACTGAAAGCATTATGGAAATTCAATATAATTGAAAAGAAAGGAATAACAAAGAAAGTACAAATGTTGCATTAATGCCTTCTGTGCTTTGAAAGGTTAAGGAATCAGTAGAAAATAGTTGTTTTCTGTTCCTGAAGTTTTCTTTCAGCATTAGGTAAGAAGGAGCCTTACACACTTTAATCTTTCCAGCTTTCCTATAGAAGTACAGTCTGATGCAACTCTTCTTTATACTTTAGGGTTCTAAGTGTCTCTGTCTTGTTGGCCCCACCTTCTGTGAATCTCCAGGTTGTAACATGACAAAATTCAGCTAGTCAAGAGGGAGTTGTTTGGAAGACTGTCTCTAAAAATGATATTGCACATATGTACCACTTATTAGTGGAAGAGTGTTATTGCAAAGAGGCAGTTGTTTTACTTCTTATATATTTCATTGTCAATATATACGAATTAATATTTTGTCTGTCAGCCAAAGATATACAAAGGTCAATTACTTTCAGCTGTTAGAGGAAGTAGCCTTAAGTAGTAAAGGTGTTAAAAAATGTAAACCCCTAACCTTTTGAATAATTCAATATAATATTTATTTCAATGGAAAAAGACACGAGACAGAAGGGAAGCAGCTCTACACAAAGAATGATGTAGCTGTTGATGTCAGAGTTCTATTGGTAAAAACCAGTCTATAAGAGCCAATGATCTGTGGCTTGATTTCGGCACCAAGAAAAAAAAATCCAAATTAGTTTCTAAGTAGACTTTTGGAAATAATATTTTAAAAAACAAAGATCAAGACTATGATCAAACTACAGTCTGACTGTGATTAGACCAGTTTCTGGTATCACAAGGGTATCACTCCATCAAAGCAGTTTCCCACAACTTTGTCCTTTTTTTCCTAGTTGGAATTCTCTTTCCTCCCATAATCATCCTCGCAGGCAGCTGCTCCATTGCCTGCTTACCTATCCTGGCACAAGAAAACCCTGCCCCAACCCCTCCTTCCTTCAGACGGGGGATAGAACATTCATACTTTTATCCCAGTCATATTCATCTGCTTCATGGCTACCAACTCTGAATTGATGCCTTTGAAAAAGCAGCTCAGCCCTGGCAAAGAGGTCATAGATCATGAGAAAAGAGTGTAAACTATAAATCTGAAACCCTTGACATCAGAGGGAGTTGTTGCAGATAAAAAGTGCCTACAAAAAAAAAAAAAAAAAAAANAAAAAAAAAAAAAAGAATCTCAGCTCCTCAGGCAGCAGTAAGATAAACACTGAGGGGAGGTGGTGACCATGAGATCATACTTTACAGAGAACATAGTAGGAATCAAGGCATCCTGTTCCTGGTCTCAAAATAGTTTGTCAGTCAGTCATTGACCCAATGAAGAGAGCCGGACAAAAATGTTTTTTCATTTAGAGATCAATTAGCTGAATGCCAACCATTTACTCTTTGTGACAGGTGTCACAGAGGTGTGCGTCCAGGTCAAAGGAACATATAACAACATGGAAAGAATATTGAGGCTGGATATTGTTGGCAAAATCATGTTTGGGGTTTTTTTCTCGTTGTTCTCTTTCCAACACAGGAAAACACAAGAACTCTTCAGATGTCACAGTAAAAATATTTGATAAACCACATTTGCCTGAACATGGAATTGAGAACCTCTGTCTAATACTCAAGATCACACAGGGAAGAAAGAAACAGCAGCTGTCACAGACCTTCCATGTCAAAATGCAAATAAATTTGAGGAGTAAAAGAGAAGCTGGAAAAGAAAGTGAACAGTGCAAATCTAAAACCAGAACTGTACTCCAGGAAATTCTATGTTGAACTAAGGGACAGATTAGACAGTGAGAAAGACATAGAAATATGAACTAGAGATTGGAGCCAAAGAAAGAAATAGCAGCACTTGGAGGCAATGTGTTTGAAGTTAAACCAAACAAAACTAAATTTTGGCAAAAAGGCAGCAAAAACTGCAAAACTGCAAAAGAAATATACCTCAAGGTAATATAGAAGACCCCAGGTAGGATATTTTCTAGAATGCTAATTCCAGTAAAATATTGGAAGGAGGAAAAGGGAAGGAGCATGAAATAGCAGAAAAGCACTGATGAACAAACAACAAAAAGCCCCACAACCAAAACCAACACCACATACATTTCTTGATGGTTTGGTGCGAGTTGCTGTTTTTATGGTAGGAACAGGGAAAAGCAATAAAAACGGAGATTAATCTAACCTAATCTCACCTATTTTCCTCTGTAGGCAATACAGAGAAATAAGCACTTCTAAAGTGCAGGTTACCTCATCTTCTTCAAGTTCTCTAAAGTAAATAAATCAGTGGTGGCTTGAAAGTTCCTGTTTCTTTCATTTACTAAAAGAAGTGTCTAAAGTTACTAGCTCAGAAGAAGAAGATATCTAGATTGTAGATATCTACATATTGTTTCCCAAAGTGGCTAAAACTCCACAAGGAAGTTTCAGAACAAAACATGGGAAACTGACAACAGAGACACCACAAGCTGTGAGACAGAAGAGCTCACACAAGTCTTCAAAAGGTTGCACTTCAACATTACATGCTGACATCTAAATTCAAATAGTTTAATGTTTGCATCGGACAGTCCTTGGTGTTTGAAGCACAGGTAGGTATCAGAAGCTGAAAAAAGCAAACAAAAGGCAACAAACTCAAAACAGAGGCATTAAAAATCACCTGACATTACTGTCCTAATGCAAACAACACAGTTGTCCAGTAGAGCCTGGAGAATATAAGACTTCTCTTTTTCATTAAAAATACAAAACTGTCAGAGAATCCAACAGAAACACTACGATCTGGAGAATGGAATGTCATTTGAAACATGGCAGTGAAGGACAGAAGAAGGTAACAGTGCAAAACTTAAAGAACAACAGAGTAAATTCAAGACTAAATTGCCGTATGTCATCCAGGTGTCACAAAGAAGGACCTTTGAGAGTATTTTCCATTTCTTTCATTCATCTTAGAGAGTTTTCTTGGCTAAGGATAATCATTGTCTCTTTTCCCTTTCAGACTGTTATTATCAGCTTTAAAACCAGCTCTATGCAGAGTTACACCCTGCTAACTTCAGAAAAAAAATTGTATAACATGTTAAGGAACTGAGCTCCACAAAACCTTTTGTAGCACCAAGGGACCAGAAAACAAAGCAGTTCAATGTGGAATCTTGTATGAGGCAGAGCTGGTTAGCATTGCCTTTTAGAAACACAGTAACACAAGAAACACTCTACAGCACATCCCTGTTATTCGAACTTAAATTACAGAAGTGCATCACTGATCAATTATTTTGGAAACTACAAAGACAGTAACCTGGCAAAGGGCAAGCCATCGGTTGGTTAATGTGAAGAATTCTAAAAGAGACAACCTTTAAATTCTCCATCTTAAGAGACACATCAGAGTATTTTCTTAGTGCTATCTAACAAAGAAAATAATATTAGAGACAGGACGTGTATCTACAAACTCAGTCTAGCATCTTCACCCAAACAGGGAATTTAGAGTAGCAGAATCAAGCTGATTTTTTTTACCTCTAACAGTAAAGTTAATACATATTTGAGAGAACTGAAGATCAACCAAACATTAATATAATGGGATATATTAAGTCCTTCTGGTATTTGAAGGAAAGATCAATAAGAACAAGGTAGACATCATTAGCTGCAGCCCACCTTCAGCTGAATCAGGAGGCAGTGTACAACATACCAGAAACCTGTGTCCTGGATAGTTACATGTAGATTCTCAGATGAAGCTACCAAGTAAAAATAAACTGCTTTTGGGAAAACGTTAAAAAAAAATGCTTAGCAGAGCAGTCAAACCACTTAGTAAAATTACTCAGTGGCAGCAAAGGACTGAGTAGAGATTCTGTATTTTCACTAGCCATAGCTGTAATGCTTACTTTCTCTCCAGTGGGTATCCTAAACATAAAACATTGTGGTCACAGTTTAAAAACACAATAGCGTTAGTTGGAAGAAGTCAGAGAAGTTAGGTCCAGAGTATTTATCTGTGAGGTAGGTGATGCAAGTCAGGATATTTTCACATCTGAGTATGAATTGACTACATTTGCAGCTTTAAAGTGGCCTTAAAGCTAGACTAATGTGTTTAGGCCAGGTACTACATGATATCAGACTTGAAAAGTATATTCTTGGCCTCCTGAATAGAGCAATTTGTAGAGGTAAAAATAAATAGGACTTCAACCCCATTTTCAGATCTCAATGGAGATCCAGTGCAGGCAGAGTATGCAGCCGCTCAAGATTTTGACCCTTCCTAGCAAAGTGTTTAGGGAAGATTAGGGAAGCATGGTTTATCGATTTCAGTTTCTTCCAGTAGCTAAGTACAAATATTGTGAATCTACAGTGACTGCTGTGGTGAGTGGTCAGCTTTCAGATACCAAATTTGTGTGGAGGAACTGCTAAGGGACTTTATTACAGAGTGGATTCCCAGCATACAGTGGGTGTGACTTGCTGTCACGGGGGAGTAATTTAGGGTTCTGCTTGCTGCAGAGCAATGTTTAGATTTCTTAAAGAGAAGCATGACTTAAAAGAGTTTTGTGGCAAGTTCACTCTATTATTTACTGCATGGGGGAAATATGCCAAGCCAAATGCTGCTTGCCTTCTCTCCAGGTGCCTGTATCCATTCATGAAGCAAACTTTCAGGTGTCTTTTCTCCCTGATAACCATTTGCTACAGGGGCTGTGTCTTGGAGCTCCAAAGACAAACTTTCAGGCGAGGCTTATGTCCATCACGGCGCAAACATTCAGGATTCTTCTCTCCCTGATAACCATTTGGTCTGGAGCCTATTTTTAAAGCTCCAGTGGCAAACTTTCAGGCGAGGCCGTTAACTGCATGCAAAACAGGCTTTCAGGAAACAAAATTTTCAGAAAATAAAAAACGTAGTGGAGTAGAATAGTAGGAGTTCTGACTCAAGCTGGGTACTTGCACAGAGGTCCGCCCAAGCATAGAAAACTACAAACTTTTATATCTTTACAGACCATTCACACCAAGATCCAGTCCAATAGTAAAATTTCACTACCAGGTCCTTTGCTCCCCATTGGACCCTTTTTCCCTGACTCCACGTGGGCCTTTGCTTTGTTCAGTTGTAGACATTGGTTTTGGTCTATATCCTTGAAGGTGCTGTTTTGTCTGGATAAATTCTTTCTTCTCAGCGAAGTGCAAAATAGGCCCTGCTTTGCAGATGTCTGTGATGTCTCTGTGTTAGCCTTGGATTGTTGTTTTCCCAGTCAGTTCCATTTTTCCCAGAAAAATGCAAGCTAGACTTTATCTTGCGGGCATTTAGCGTAGTCTGCAGCTGCTTTTGGTAAACATGAGCTTAAAACTTTAGCAAATCTAGCCTACTAAGTAACATGAATCAAAGAGTATATTAAAAATCATACAATCTTATACCTCTAAATAATCCATTACATTTGGTGTGCATCTACTTAACCTAAATGATTAATATTGAACTTAAATTGGGCTCATCCACTGACCTGTGAGCAGTAAAACCATTGCCATACAGCTCACTTATTTAGCAGGGAGAGCTCAAAGTGGGCTCATCCAGGCTGTCGTATTTATAGAATGAAATGGTTGACTTGTAGTCAAATTGCGTACAGTAGGAAAAGTATGCACGAGACTCCCTATGCCCACAAACCACCGGCGTTCAATGTGCTGTTCTGCTTCCCTGTGGGTCTCCTGGAAGGATTTCTTGGCCTGGCTGTGGCTCAGGCCTTTACCTCCTCCGGAGCCTGGACCAAACTGCTACTGGTTTGGTTGGGAAGGGTTCGAGTGCATCCGCCACACTTGCCAGCTCTGTTCAAAGCAAAAGGAGATCCGGAAGTTTGGGAAAAGGAAGGAAGAGAACTGGAGGACATGTCACCCTGACTTGAGGAAGAAAAGCGAAATGACAAGTGCCAAAAGGAGGCTGACCGGTGATGAGAAGACGTAGCTGAATTGCACCTGCGTGCTTCAAGGATATCTCCTTTTATGAGATGTCACTGGTTTCATGCTCTAAGGATGTCTAGGCTCCAAGCAGCTCTAAGGAGCCACAAATTGCTGAAAGCTGGACTGTTTCCACTGTTCAGGGAAAATATCCCTTGCTATGTGCTTGTGCTGCTTCATACTACTCCCTGGATGTCTGTCGTTGACCCCCATCAGAGACAAAATGCTGAACTACACAGACCTTTCATGTGACCTTGAACAGATAAACTAATGCCTATAGTTTAACTCCAGCACTACCTCTGTTTTTACATGCATTTGTTGCTACCCATTATTCTTCTCAGGAGGAAGGCAGTTTCAGTGATTTATCCTAAGAGAGGAATACCAGAACATTAACCTTCCTTCATTACTTCATCTATGTATTTCTTTCATATCCTCCATTTAGTGCTTTGCACACTGCTTCTCACTGCAGGGCATTTGCAGGTTAAAAGGAAGAAGTAGTTATGAAGGACATACGACAAGAATGCATCCTGAAAACTGAGAAAACAGTATACACCTAAAATGAAATTTCTGTCATCAGTGCATGCTCCTTTACACTCCTAAGCTCCCTATTAATAGTGTTCTAAGCATTACCTGAATTGCTAAATGAAAGGCAATTTGCCAATCAATGAATCTCTATTTTAAATGTTATAATTAATAAAATGCTTTGTTTTTACCACTGCCAGAAGTAAACATATGAAAGAAGGATCTTTGCATAAGTGGGAAGATCATTACAGGTTGAATGGTTTTGCATGCTAGTTTTAGAAGCTGTCCGTAGCAGAATAGGTACTAAATACTCTTTTATAATGCAAGGTAGGATGTGTGTTTCAGCTTTAATAGCTACTAACTCATTTAGCTGCAGGGTAACACTGGGCTAATCAAAGGTCACCCAAGTGCTGGTTGATGTTGAATGGGAGTTGACAGCTTTCCAGAGTAGCGCAAAATTCATGGGGATTTTTTTTTTTTTCTGCAGGAGCAATATTCATCTGGGATTGACACAATGCTGACTTTCAAGACAATTAATTCAAATCCTTAAAGACTCTGCAAAATCAGACAACTTTTCAAGTTTTATCCTAGGGAAGAGGTGTTCATCTAAAAAGGAAATTCTTGTCTCAGGCAAATTACTGAATTCCAGTAGCAATAAATTTCATTAAAAACAGCAGGAATCAGGGACCTGCTCAGACAATTAATTTCAGGTTCTGTAGTTTCAGTTTAAAATGACATAGGTCACAAAATCTAAGTATGATTAATGGAAGAGAAGCATTTATTTTTACATTTATGAGATTAAAACAATAGAAAACATAAGAAACGACAAGGAAGGTATAGGCATGTTTATTTGTAAGATTAAATAAGCTATACTTAAAGCCTACACAGACTTTCACAGTCACAAAAATCCCCCAGCAATGTGGTAAATGAAAAATAACATGTTCAAACACCAGCTGTTATTTTTGAAAGGCACTGTATCTGCCTGCATCATAAGCTTGAATTCATATGGTACTTTTAACTACCTTTAAGAGTCAAAGTTCATTGTTCAGATGTGTGCTTGCATATATTCTCCGGTAGATGCAACTGTTGTGATTGCACATGCAAAGGGATTACCCTCCGCTGCAGACATGCTGAGTGCAAGTGACTGTATGTGTGAAGACATACAGCCTACTTTACAATTGTAGAATTTTGCCCAGAACAAAAATATACTATTTTACCAGTGCATGAAATAGTTATCTCCTACAACCAAGATTACCCGTTTGACTATGTCACACGCACACACGCACACATCCTCTTATAATGTGTCTTGGTAGATACTTTAATACAATGTACCATTATATAAATGATTATAGTGGATTTAAGATCAGGTCAAGAGGAAGTGTGAAACTTATCAGTTAGGGAAAAAAATGAGATGAAATATCATGCAATTAGAAAATAATTAAAATTCTAATGAACCTATCTCTGACAAGTATGTTTGTCCATGAACCCATGGAGAGGGGAGATGCTCTTTGAAAAGATAATGAAGTATAAAAAAAATACTTTGCCATGTGGCTACAATAGAAATTTAAAAGATTATATATCAGTCTGTAGCAAATGTAATTAAATAGGTTATGTAACTGCAGGGTAAAATATACCCATAAATTGTAAAGTCTGAGACCTACAGCTGTCTAAACAGCCTACCGAAGTTCCTTAATCCTCACTCTGTCATGCGTTAAGAATTGTTTTCCAGAACAAGAGCTCCAGGACTGTGACTACAACCACTGTGGAAGAGATGGCCACCATACAGACCGTATATTCAGACATGTTCCTCTACGTCTGTGACTCCATCTATAACACCACTCCAGATTTCCACAGCATTGGATTTGACAAAATTAGTGAACTGAAATAAATAGTATGTAAGCTTCACAGATGACGTTCTCCTGTCGTTACGACCAGGTGTCATGAGCAGAGTACTACAACTTTCCATAGGAGAGAACACAGAGGGTCATTAAACTGCTTGGGTAGAGGGAAGTAGTGATTTTCCTTTTGCTTTGTCTTCTAAATAAATCTACTATTGTATTTAACTAAAGTTCTCACTTATATTATCAGTTTTTAAAAAGAAACCAAAACAAACTAGTTCTGATTCAGAAAGGCAGAAATGTCATTTAAAAATCTTATCAAATCTATCTGTTCCATTTTAACAATTTTTTTAATGTTGATTATAGATGGCTAAAATGTTTCATCTTTTAACAGCTTAAAAATCTAGCTTTTGAAATTACTGAGGGAAGAACTTGAGTGTCAAGGGGGTTGTGAAATTTTATCCTGTAAAATTGTCTGATTTTTGCTTCTTTCCCAGCATCCTCTCTTCACTTGCTCTCTATCTTGTGTCATTTTTGCTTATTCTTTTTTGTATAACTACATTTCTCTTTAGTACATACCCTCTCAAATTCTGGTGTCATCTCTTTTTGGTTTACGTGACACCCAGAACACTTGACTTCAATGGGCCTCCCTGAATCCTTCAGTATTACCGTGGTTGACAGCATTAGTTTGCCACCTTGGAACACTGTGAAGCTCAGCATATCAGGGACATTATCAGAACAGAAGTTCTTCCTCTTTTCTGTTTTCCTTTCTTCCCCATCTTCTCTTTTACCTTTTAATTTGGCTTCTCATTGCTGACTGAGTAGTAATGCAGTTTCAGAAAAGAGAACATTTCCTCCTTTAAGTATTTGTGCTGGTAGTTAATGCATATTAAAACCAAATTATCTTCAAATAATTCTCCTTTGCTTTTCTCCTTCCCCAATATATTAGAAAGCTGCATTAAAACAATTTGAAGAATATAAAGGGCGGATTCTTACTCAGGACTCTTTTATTCCTGATTAGCCTGACCACACGTTCAATAAACTGCAATTATAGATCTGCACAGCAGTGAGAGTGTGGGAACTCAAGGGAGGAAGTCATGACTTGATTTTTTTTTCTCTCAAGTATTTTCTCTTTTCAATAATCAAGAGCATTCAGGTTGTCCTAAGAAAAAAAAAAATCAGGAGCATTCTAGCTTTCTTCAAATATTTACTTTTCACTACTTTCCTTAGTTTGGGTTTTGATGGTGTTGTTTCGGTTTTTCACTTTCAATATTTTATTGGGTTTTTTTTTTTTTGATATAAAGCTCAAGGCTGTGAGTGGAGATGAAATGTTTTCTTCCACAAATATGTTGCTGTACTCATCCTTTCTAGTGGTACCTGTTGTGAGTTCAATTGATTAAATTTGCAGAGGCATAGTCAATTCCAAACACAGCAGGCAGCTGAATTTCTAGACAGGGGTATTGCCCAACTTGGCCGCTGCTATTGTAGTCCGGTAGAGTTAAAATAAGAGGAATGTGTGAAAATTAGTCACCTGTCAGTGGATTTGTTTACTCTTTAAACAGTAGTAAGCAATTCTCACTTTTACATAGACCTATTTCACCATTTTGGGAGGGAAATAGCAGAGTCCACCAAAATGAAAAGTGCAAGTTATTAGTAATTTAGCATAAGAGAAGTAAACCTTGATTTTCAATAATTTGTGAATATCTATTACAAGTCATTAGTAATGAACTAGCATCATTGCCTGAACTACCATCTGCTGAGGGTGGTAATTATGTAAGAATACCATCCCTAGTACGGTGAGACTCTAGCCAGTTAACATGCAGGTAGTGTGGGAAGCAGCCTTTCACACAGATGTTAAGGAAAAAATAGACTGTTAAGCATTATATGTGATGATTAGGATCACAATAAGATATCAACCCTATTCAAATAAATAACAAAAGTTTTTTAAGTCTGTCGCCCAAGTATAGTCACGCTAAATATGTACCTGAGATATTTGGGACAGGAAGGCAACGTAACACAGAGAGAACAGATCAGCAGGTTTAGTATGTAGGTAGAGATGAGAGGAGCTGTTGGTTCCTTCAGCTTTTGCAGTTCATCTGCCCTGAGGTCAGCGGCACTTTGGCAAGTTACTCAAACAACACATGCCTTTATTGCTCCCACTTGCTTGTCCAGGGCTCCTTGTACTTTTTCAACACCAAGTGTTATCAATTAAAATAAAGTCCTGGGCCTGGAGTAGGGAGTATATGCTAATTTGCAGTTGAGCCACACTTGCTGTAATATAATTCTGCTGGTATTGTCCAGTGGACAGCTCTGGTGGCAGATGCAAAGGAACCCTGCCGGCCTGTGATAGCCAACCTCTTCATTGCCAGCTGCATGCAGAGTAGTTTGAAGCTTGAAGTCAATGCTCATGCAAGGTACAGTCAGAGCCAGACACTGTCAAGGGCAGCAGACAGTTGATGATACCAATGCTCGATCCCATAGCTTGTTTTGCCCACAGCAGCCCTCTGGAAAGCTAAGCTGACTGCTGATGATGCCAGGAGAAAAGATGGTGTACGTGACATGTAGGCCACTGCAACTGAAAGGTCTCTTTTATAACCTTCCCTCCTCGGAGGCTTTTGTTTGGACACCTTAAGCAATGCACAAAGAGACTTTGTAAGAAAGAGATATACTACTTAAAAGTCTAAAGCAATTATTTATGGGTTTATTATTTATGAGCTCTACACCGAGTAGAGCTAGGATTAAGGAGGTACTACTAGGCTTAGCATTAGTATGCTCATCATGAGGTCTCTGGAGACCAGGCAGAGCTCTCTCAGGAGGGGAAGTGTTGGCCCCTGGAGCTGATCCTCAGTGTGGTTGACTTACCATATTCCAACCACTTGTATAATTTTTTATTTGTCGGGTTCATGCTTTTCCTCTTGAATCCTTGAGCTGTTACCTATCCCTACCTCAACAATCCTGCCTCTTCAATTTTACCTCTTCTATCTCATGTGGCTCTGCTCTACAGACTGTTTCGCAGATCTTTTGCCCAGCTTCATAATTTCTTCATCAGCCTCAACCAAGCCTTGCAGCTGGGACATACTCGACCTGAGCCAAACCATGGGGAGGTAGGTGTTGTTGAAGAGGGGGGCACAGAGCAAGTGGGTTACAGTTACCCAGCTGTACCATATAAAAAATAGATCTTGGACTAGAGACATTGAACCTTTTATGTAACAGAAACCATTACTCCTCCATGTTTCTCACCAATGACTTCCCTCCAAGGCCTGCTAATGACATTAGCTGCAAGCTGGTCCCATGAAACAGACAGCAAAATCAATTTTTATCACTAACACTGAAAAAACATTAGCTGCTTTGCTCCTAGCTTGTCCTGCTACAAGACCTGCAATCACTAGCAAGACAGTATTGTCAACATGCCTTATGACAGTATACAGGAAGCTTAGGGATGATTTATGTTTGAGATCCAAGATTATGTAGGGATGATATGAAAATAATCAGTGTTCTCTTGTTTTTCTGGTATCCCTAAATCCTACCTCCTGCAAAGAGCCCTTTCAACAAAGTTCTTCCAGCTGAGCAGAACAGTATAAAGACAAAAACTAGTTCAAATGCTGTTTCCTTTTCTTAGGGGATGATCATCTCTTCTAACATCTCAGTCACTTAAGCATCAGTTCTTATCAGTGAATAGAGAGAGCAGAGTTCCCTTCATAAGACTGGGACAAAACCAAGGAAAGATCCAAGTCTTTGTCTGGAGTCAGCTTCTGAGAATCAGTGTTACAGGAGGCCAGAGTCAAATTTTCTAACCCCTAGTTTTAGATGTGCTTGTTTTATGGATAAATGTTATTTTTGTTGCATGAACTAAATTTAACAATAATAATATGTTTTGCTTCAAGACATAAACTGATTACTGAAAGAATGAAGGATAAAGTTCTGTGCCTCAGTCCATATGTTGTGTAATGCTGTTGTCTAAATATAATTAGTGATGTCTTTGAAGAACAAGATGCTAATTACTTCAATAGACAGAATAAAATAGAAATCTACTACTATTTGCCTAAAACTTCTTTTTTTTTTTTTTTTTTTTTTCACTTGGTGAGTTCAGGACCATTTTCTAAGATGTTTATTTACCTGAGGAGGTCAAAAATGTCAATATATCCATCTAGCACAGTAGAAACATTTGGGCAGCCACTGTAGCTGATGGGAAGGTAGTCAATTACTCCAAGGGCAACAAAATAAGGCTTTTAAATAGAAACATGCAAATCATTATAAGAAAATCCCAATGTTTAACGTGCAATTCACTGAAAATTCTCTTAGGTTTTAAAAATAACGTGATCAAGACTGAGAAGAAGCCATCCAAAGTCAAAATGTCTATATAACAAGCTTCTGCTTCATTTGTTTCTTCAAACAACTAATTCAGTGCAAAAGTATTATTCAGCATAAGTGAATGCTAGGATTTATTTTACCGTCTTATCTAATCATTAAAAATCCCAGTCAAACATAGCAAATTTTGCTAGTTTAAGGCTGATGTTAACATCAAGCACGTCTATAACCTTTATGCCTTTTGCCTTGTTAACATAATTTAAAAAAATATTTAAATGGTATGGGGGGGAGGAGAAAAAGAGGAGTAGACTTAAGAAAGTATAATAGATACAAATGTAATATTCCCAACAAGAGCAAAGGTATGAAAAAAACTGTTAGCAGAACTGCTTTACTGCTGGAAGGCTTCAGGAGAGTGTTACTGAGTTCCGAGACCATAACACGTGAACAGTGCCTCACCTCCCCAGAGGGCACTTTGTACCACACAGCTAAGAAAGTGGCTGGATTTGGTTGCCCTGTATTTGGTGTACTTCGTACGTTTTGGAACAATCTTTCTATCTCGTTTCTTCCCTTTCCCTGAGCCGGAGGTAACAATGTCAGAAGGATTTAGATGAGAACATAAGGAGCAGAAATTTGGGGTTCAAATGCATTTTGGCACAATTTCACAATTTGGATTTGGGCAGCTGTAACTGTTTCTCAACACCTAGACATTAAAAAATTGCATATGCACACAGTTAGTATTTGACAAATAAAAGACAGCTGAACTAGACTTAAAATATTTTTATGTTCTGGCAGCTCAAAAGTCGGTGGTATAAAATGTACATTCAGTGCTGTTAAATCCAGCCTTCTCACCTCCATTTCCAACACCCTCACCTTGTTCTACCATTCAAAAATAGCAGTTATACACCTCCCAGATACCAACTGGTATCCAGAAATACTTTCAGAAATATTGCAGCATTTGTGCAGATGTTGAAAGGCATTTTAGTAGGGCAAAAGTAAACTTCATGAATGACCCATGGGCTTTTGTTCCTTCAGCCTTGCTGCACAGGTAAGGCCAGGGGCAACACTGACACCTTCTGATAAGAAGTGGGTACATCCATTCCCTTTCTGTCGTGGAGAATGGGGGATGCACCCCGCACCAGCAGGAGTGGGTGGTTCTCACAGATAATTTTATTCTATTTCTGTAGTTTCAGGCATCTCCCCAAGTCCTTTCAAACATTTCACCTTTTCAACATTCAGCTTGATAAAAGTTTCAGCTAAAAAGAGATGGCAGAGCAGGAAAACAGGGGGATGAAGGCTGGCAAAGGCCTGCCCTGGCATAATCTGTAAGGGGAAATGCAACTGTGTTGTTTCTATGGTGTGGTACTCCTGTTTTGAGAAGTTCCATTGAAAAATAATGCCAGATGTAGGTATGAGATACTGCAAATCACCAGGTCATCAGTCACTGCAGATAGAGACCCTGCAGAATAGGCTTAGGCTTGTTTTTTCTTAGAGAATTATTTAGAAAGAGACACAGATTTACCTGGAGAGAGAAATATATAAGATTGGTTAAAGTAGCAGATAATAAACACAAAGGCTTGGGCTGAGTGAGGAAAATTTTGTGTAACACAGATGAGTTGTAGCACATTGCTTATGGGGATAAAACCTGAAATAAAAGACCTGTCTGTTCAAGAATCTAAAAAAAATGATGTTAACTGAAGTGAGTGTAATGGGATTCTGTTTGCTGCAGGAAATCTGCGTAAAATACGATGCACTGATTTTCCATTCATGTTACCGAAGCCACAAAATCCTCTTAGTGTTAGGGACAACACATTGAGTCTCCTGTTTGTGTTTTCTCCGGGCAAAGCACAGGTCCGAGATCAGTGCATGATAAGAGTATACATTGTAAATTATAGTAAAACCAGGTAACCAGTGGTGGATTAACAAGTAAGCGGGACTTGATATGCTTAGATCAATATCCTGACTTTGTGCTCCCTACACACAGATATCACAGCAGGTCAGACTGCATATAGCACTCGGGTTCCTGCCAAGATAATTTCCTTCAGAAGCTGTGCATTCCAGAGGTGGAAAACCAGGGAATGTGTTAAGGGACGTTGGTTGTCTTTCAGCCCATGAATTAGAGATCCTTTCTGAAGGAAAGCACAGGAAGGGATGACACATGCTATGTTTCATTCTGACATTGTATCAGGGCTCAGCTACAGTATATATACACATCTGTATCTGGCAGCTGCAACATGCTTTTTCCTATTCCATATAAGAAATAAATAACCTTATTTCTAGGATGAGGCATTGTAATTACATTTCCCCAGTGATCATCTAGGATTTAAGAGCCCTAGGTAACCAGGGTTCTGATTAACAGCAGATGCTTACCTCTTTCTTTAGCTAAATTGCCATAGTAGTCATGAAAACTATTTTATTTAACTGAAGGGGTAAGGTTTTTTTAAGTGTGCCCATCTTTAAGAACCTAGATCGAGAATTTGTGAGCTTATTGACATCTCACAGCTGAAACTTGCTGGAACTGCAAATTTCTGTGTCAGTCTTAATCTTTCTGCAAAGATTAAGATGGAAATTTCTAAGTGTTATTAACAATAAACAAAAGATTAATGATTTGTTTATTTGCTACTGAATAGCAATGTAGGTATAGACAGATACTAAACCTTAGCCTGGCTAATAAGGCTCCTCTTGAAGGTAATTTAAAAAAAAAAAAAAAAAATTCTTGATTTTTTTTCAAATTTCCTTAAGGATTTTCTTTTTACAGAGGTAAACCACAACATATTTATTTAAATGAAACCATTTCTCAGCTGTGGAGCTAAGTCATACATCACGCTTTGCCTTTGGTATTTAAACAATGTGTGAAAACTTAATTGGTTCAGTGTATTTACAGTACAATTTTAAGTGCTTCTTTAACAATTGATCATTGCCCACTACTTGGGAATTCTCTTCAAGTGTGAGAAAAGTAGATTGTTTTCATTCTGATGAAAAGTTATACTTTTAGTTTGTATGCCACAATAGAAACAGGCTTCAAAATCAGTTATACTTTGCATGCACAAGCTCTTCTGCATTCAGCAGTTTGACCAGATTCATGCCAAAGTAGTTTTAACACTGAGACCCATAATACAAACAATAACATGGGTATATTATACTAAAACTATCTTTAAACTCACTAGCTCTGTTCCATGGGCCCGGTGCGTCTCCTTTCTTGGTCTGGTTGTGCCATCCAGTTTGAGCACCCTGTGGCCACTGATAGGTGCCTTGCCAGAGAGGGCAAGGCCAGCTTTGCTAGTACAGAGATATCCCCAGTTTGTGACCAGTTAGATTCTTCCTCTCTATTCAGTCATGTTATTTTTGCTTACTTTTGCCAGTAGTTTTGCCACATCAGTACCTGTGGCTAGTTTCTGATAATTTTCCACATTTCTGAAGTCTGAGGTTCATCCTGGTCTGGATCTGAAGTAAGTGGGCAGTAGTCTGAATGCTGCTTGGTCTGTCTCTCATCTTGTTACACCTCTGATCCCACCCTGCCATCCCAGCGCTACCTCAACAGCACATTAGCTTCTGTCAGGGGTGAGCTGAAAGCTCACTAGTGACCTTGAGCCCAAGGACATGGCTCTAGGGATGCCCAGTAGCGGGCGTTACTTCTCTTCTGCTCACGTCCATAACATCTGGAAGAAGAAAGATTGCTGATGGAAGAGAAGAATACCTTGGCCATGGAAACAGCTCTGGTGGTGAACATGAAAGAGGTAGGAGAGCAAGAAGAGTTCAGATCTTCTACATTACGCTTATATGAGGGATTTAAGATGTGTTAAATACTGGGGAAGTCAGTCAGATATGAGGAGGGTTTCAAAGATCACAAGCTGAGGAAGGAGATGGGGAGATTTCCCACCACAAAGCTGTGGACATCCAGCTGTTTCCTTAGATGGGAGCTCATTTAATGTTTTTTAGAGCCCCATCTAAGGAGAGCAAGTCTTGTCTTCTCATTGTGTCATGAAGCTGGATTGGGATTACTGGACAATTTTTCTATTTTTTGAGAAATTTAGTCAGCCACCAGATCAGCACACGAGGGAGACCACCACCTCAATGAGATTTTTTAATGGCAGAACATTATTTACTGAGCTTTACAAAAGATCTCTCTGACTTCTAATGCTTTTTATGGTCTCCCGCACTTTCTAATCAGGACGTTCCTGGTGCTGTGTTTCAGCAGCACCAGAAATTCATGTTCTCTTAGACGGTATCTAAGCATATTATAAGTAGCGAACACGTTTGCTAATAAATAAAAATTTGTGATGGAAATTGGATAATTTTAGCAAAGAGACAGAAAATGCTAGATGCAGCACAACCGAATGCAACTTTCCCAGGAGTTCCTGGAAAGAGAGCAGAAATCTCAAATATTTAGTTTTGAGTTGTTATTCAAATTTTGCAGAAGTTGGACTGGAGAGCCATGAGAGGAGACAGCATTCCTGTCCAAGTAACACATAATCTGTAAGTCAATGCTATCTGCATATAGTCCTGCATCTGTAGACTTCAGTCTTGCAGACTTTGAGGCTGGACATAGGAAAAGAGGAGATCTCATAATTGTTGCCTCAGTACTTGCCTTTTGTTACTCTGAAAAAAAAAGGAAAAATCGTATTTCAGTTTCCTTTCTTTCCTTTTTTGCCACTTCAGCACCACGCCAGACTTCATCCTTCCTCTACTTTCTCTTCTCCCAAGACTCTTTCCACTGCTTTTTTTCATGGCATTGCCACAGCTCACTCCTCAGCAGAAAGTCTGAATATGTATTCCCTTTAAACAGGCCACCAGAGTAGACCAATGACCTAGACAAGAGCTTTCAAAGCATGGTATTGCCAGGCTTTATTACCTTTCTGTATCCCTGCAGATGAGTCACATTCCCCTTCTGCTTTCTGATGTTAAAAGCTTGACTAAGTCAAATCTAAAAGCAGCACTTAATTGGAAAGGAGGAAAATGAAATGCATTAGAATAGAAAATCAAGATGTAGAAACTATTTCACTATGTCAGTTCATGTTTAGCTTTCTTAGCCTTTTCTTTTTCACACCGTTCATCCATATCATTATTTACCATATTTAATTTGCACTGAAGCATTTTTTACAGATTTTACTCTGCCTGTGCTCATGGTAACACCAGTATTGCTTAGAATTGGGAAAGAAACACTCTTTGAAAGAACAGTTAGAGTTAAACCCCAGCTATTCAGCCTTGCTGAGGACTGCTGCAGCAGCATCTCCCCAAACTGCAGTATCAGCAGCAGGCTATACATTCTGGTATTTGATAATTGTCTCTGTGAAGAAAATCACTAATCCTCATTGCAGGAACTTCAGAGCTAAGTCATCTAACAGGATAAGCATTGGGAACTTACCAAATGAGCCTGATTTGTGCAGAAGACTGTATCCAGTAACAGTTTTAATACAGGGTGCTTGCTTTTTATGTGGATACTCTACCACAGTTTGGCTTCAATTCTTTCCCGTGCAGCCTTTATATGATATAAGACGGGATATGAAAAGTAAGCTTTGTCATTTCAGGGTCTGTTTTTTATTGCACACTTGCATGACTGACTTTGCTACAATTACTGCAGCTATATACAGTTTCACCACCAAACCCTTTTTTTTAGACAAATGACATAATTTCCTTATTCTTTATGGTACCTTATTCTCCTAAATAATCTCATATACCAGAAACATGTAGAAACCAGTATTAGCTTCTCCATGTTTTTCCGCATAGCCTGTTTAATGTAATTAAACCATGAGAAGTCACTTTATTCTCTGGTGTGAAATTGCATTTTTAGGGTGTAAAAAAACATTCACAGACCATAACTAACTCTGTTATAATTTTAAAAAACATTTTTAAATTGTCCAGAACATCGCAGCAACTCTATCAAAAATTCCTTTATCTAAGCCCAGTATCACATCAAGTAAAGATAAATGTAGATGTCTTGTCACACGGACAGTATTTCACACAGTAGCAATTATTTAGTTTTCAACTTACAAAACATTTTGTTGCTATGAGTTTATCTGAAGGGAAAAGCAAGTATGTTTCGAATATTTACAGATGTAAATACCGAAATCAAAGTACTCAGCACTACACCCTTTGAAAAATCCAGTCATTTTTTCTATCCAGCTCTTAGAATGACAATGACTATGATGATCCACAGCTGCCTGCCTGTGATATTCAGAAACTAATCTCACATGATAATGAAAGATGGCAGACACAGGTAATAGTTAAGGAAAAAATACAGAAGTATCTAACACCAGGAGAAAGCTCAAAGTATTGTGTAGAAGAGTGCACAGTAAAAGTTGCCAAAGTCACGAGAGCACTAGCAAGATGTACACAACTATTGCATTGGGCAGGATCCCAGCGGGCCAGAGCATGGTGTTCTTTTGCTGGGGTTATGGTAAAATTGGAGTGATGTCAATATAACAAAACTCAGCCAATTCTGGGATTGAGTTCACTAGGCAGTATATAGCAGGGTCCTTCAACTTGGTTTCGTATGCTGTACCTTTTCCAGAAATGCAATGACATTTGTATGTGCCATAGAAGAATTCAGCATCCATTAGTCTGCCATCAGAGACTCCCACATTGGCAGGATAAAGCAATGCCCTTTCTAGGGTCACGTATTTTTCATTCCTCTTTTAATTATCATAAATGTTTTCATATATATCTGACACCGATACAGAAAAGTGCAATCTCAATAAAAGTATTGAACCCTGAAAATTAGACTCAAATTTATGTGGCAGTTTAGAAATGTGATGCCTCATTCCAAGAGACACACATTTTGTAAGCCATTACCTGATTAGGTTTCTCACAGTTGCAACACACTGCTGTGACATCTAGAAAGAGTTCAAAATGACTCAGTCTCCTTGTTTTTATGATGCATCATAATTTTTTTTTTTATTTTGTTGCTGTGCCTCCAATATTCTTATAGACTAATGTTTCTTAATTTGAACTTATTTTCCAGGTCATCAATTCAGTTGTCCAATGCTGATGTCTTAAGGATTTACAACCAGATCATTGTTTTTCAAGTACTATTTTTCTCTGTTTCTAGTTTTGTCTCAACTTTCTGCAATCTGAAATCAATATTTCTATTGTGGTCATATAAACTGTATCACTCAATGTAATCCTGTCACACTGAGCAAGCCTAGTTTTATTTGATAGATGAAGTGCATGTTTCCAGATGCTCAGATATTGTACATAATGGAACAAAACTCAATCAAATAAAATTAAATCGGATCAGATTGAATCAAATGAGATGACCACCATTGTCAGAAGAAGAAGTTGAATTATGGAGTATTTCTTTGCCCAGAAACTAATTCTTACTGTAGTCATTCTTACCACCAGTAATATGAAAAGTTTAAAGTCCAAATCAAGTAAGTAGGAGCCTTGGCTTTTACTCTCAGCTCTTACCATAACAAATTCCATCACTACCCTAATTCTATGTCCCTCATTTTGTCCGTGTCAGGTATAAGGAGAAACTAGACAGAGGAGACAGTCCTCTGCTGGATTACTTACAACTAAAATTTCCGTAAATTATATCACAAATTTTGCTGCAATCAGCTAGCAAGTAGTCTCCATGTGACTATGAAATATCCCTACATGTATGATCCTAAAATTTGTATGCCAGCCCTTGGTTATATGAAAACACCAAACCGTGCAAAAATGCCATGCTGTAGAGAGATGGTGAGTACCAACATACATAGGTGCTACTTTATTCTGGCAGCCAAATTTCTGAAGCCAGAATTTTTATTTCAAAGTTGGAAAAAAAATATGGCAGTTAAAATATTATTTTCTGGATGTTTTCAAACTGAGTTTTGTCTTCTTCCCCTTTCCCTTGAACCATTTGTTTCAACAACCACATCTGTTTTGAGTAGCACGCTCCTCAGTCACCGCTGCTGGAAGTCCTGTCTGTACCCTCATGGCTGCAGTGGCATCAAACTAATATCTGTTTTACCAGTAACAAGGAAAGCGAGTAAAGAAGTAAAGGTAAGGTGAAGAATCTGGAATAAGCACTTCATAGTTCAAGCCTGAAGAAGCATGAAGGCTGCCTGTTGTGCAAACCACCAGCAGCAAAGTTTCCATACAAGCTTGAAGCAGCAATAAGGAGGGAAGTGGCTGGAGAGGGATTTTTAACAGACAGTTCTGCTGAAACAGATTGAGCTTCACAGAATGTATATCTTACAATCATAGATGTAACATGAAAATTAATCCAAAAGTATAAATAAAATGAACGAAGTTGGAGGACAAACACTCTTAATGCTGTGTAGGGATGAGGTAACGATATGTCATCTCCTGGGTAGCTGGGGTTAGGCAGACTGGTAACTACAGAAATGAAGCTGAAATGCAGTAGAATTGTGAACAAGAGTTTTGGTAGAGGAATTACTGAGAATTCTGGTAGTCTTTTAGGCATGATTGCTGATAGACTTACAGACAGAAGTGACATGAAAATTATGAAATAAAAGTTGTATCAGATGTCAGGTAGGTGACATTAGAGATGAATGTGAGACATGAACTGTGGAAATGGAGCTGTGGCTGTGGCTGTGTTCTCACACAAAATGTTATACCCCAAAATATATGGGAATTGAATCATCATGATTTTTCTGCGTGACATTATATCATTTATTGTATTCTCATTTCCAGAAGGTAACAATTCTGTTTTCTCTAGTCTTCTGTAATTAGTTACAAAGTACTGGACTACAAACAGGATAAACCACTACTTGATCAAGATTTCTTTGGCATGCCTTTCCTTCCTAGTGTGTCTGAATGCCTTATTAATAGCTTTTAACTTGTTTACATTAAAAGTCATATTAGAATTCATGTATTCTATTGATACACTAATCTGTTTCTCAGTTTATGTCAATTTGGGAACTTGCTACATCCCTGAATATTTTGTACTCAAATTAAAACTGTTTAAACATGACAATATCGTATGACATGTTTAACAAATTAATTGCAAAAGGTTAGCAATTTCATCATGAACTGTTGAGTTAATTTATCAATATGATTATGCTAGTACTGTTATTTACAATCCACATTTGTTGCAATTATATACAGAGAAGATAGTGGGAAATTAAAAACAAAGACCCGGAGTCAAGTGCCATTTACTGCAGTACCTTCAGGTGGACTATGTTTTGCCAGTAGGATGGAATACGCCCAGTTAAGATATCTCACATCTCTTACTTACATTTGGATACATATTTAAAGCACTGGGGTTTTTTTGCAAGTGACACTGCTTCACTTATTTGTTTTCCTAACTAAAAGAAGGACAACTACAACTACCTGAATGGAGGTTGTAGTGAGGTGGGAGTCAGCCTCTTTTCCCAAGTAGCAAGTGACAGGACAAGGGAAATGGCCTCAAATTGCACCAGGGGAGGTTTAGGTTGAATAGGAAAGATTTCTTCATGGAAAGGGTTGTCAGGCATTGGAACAGGCTGCCCAGGGAAGTGGTGGAGTCACCGTCCCTGGAGGTATTTAAAAGACATGTAGATGTGGCACTTAGGGACATGGTTTAGCACCAGTGTTAGGTTGATGGTTGGACTCGATGATTGTGGAGATCACTTCCAACCAAAATGATTCTATGACACTCAGGTTTCAACCACTGGCTAATGCTGTTTGGCTGTGAGTGGAGTCAGCTGCAGGACTGAAAGTGCTTTCAAATTCTCTGGGTTCAGGAGGTGATTGCCCTCAGCTCCTAGCTCTGGAGATGAGGACAGACATTCATAGATGGTGGAGCTACTACAGTGCCAGATTTTGTGGTGCCAGACTGCTGGATTTGGGTACTTCTAAGACTGGCAACTTTTGTTGTCTAGTTGTTCTAGGCTTTGTATACCACAGAAAGGTGTGTGTTACTTTGGTATGTTGCAGAAAGGTAATTTTGCAGCCAAAGCTCCTTTTCCCAATTTATACCTTCAAAGTAAAGGTAGTTAAGATAAAACAAAAGGCTTGTCTTATGGGGAAAAAATGGAAAAAAAGTTTTCTTCTTAAAAGAAAAACAGATACATATCTTTCACATCTCCACATTTAGGACAAGATCTTTAAGCAAGAAAATATTTTGTCCACTTTTTTTCCAACTCTACAGTCAGGAACTGACCGTAGCTTTGAAAAAGAGCTTGGCTTTTGAGGTGGGATCTCTCCTTGCTGCTGGAGTACTTGATCTCCCTGGTGAGTTCCATGTAGCGAGTAGCCCAGAATCAGTGGTCCCTCATCCCCATTATTCCCATTATTCCCATTATTCCTACAGGTTAATAGTTCAATCTCTTTGGCATTTGCTCCTTCTCTTATATTCCAGCTTCTCAGCTAGTTATTCAGCCTACTCCACACCCAACTGAGCCTCTATTCCATAATGAGGACTCTTATATACACCCCAATGATTTCCAAGCCACAGGTTACATAACAAAGTGGAGCCTTGGAGGATTGCAAGGGGAGGAGGGTGAAACAATATTCAGAATTTTAAAAAAAGAAAAAAAAAAAGGAAAAAAAAATCTAGGCAGTTCTGCACCACATAAGCCTACCCATTACAGAACAATTAAGTATATGTATTTATGCATTCATAAGCACAGAAAGAAAAGTTAGCACAAGCATATAGAAACTATTGCATCACATCGTGCAAGTGGTTTATTATCCACAGCTGCATCTGAGGAAAGTACAAAGGAGCTTACTTTATTAGCCCAAGCTGGAAAGGAGGTTTGCTTTTGGCTTTATTTCTGATCTTGATTTTTCATTTTTTTTAGAAAGGTTTTCTCATTCTGTTTAAAATATCCTATCCGACACCACTGAACTGGTAAAGTGGAAGGGGAGGTGTGGGTGTTAGGGCTTATTCCAAGAAGCCTTTGCAGTAGTTGCACTGGCATTGTGTCCTGATGAGTCTACCGTTCCGTCAAAGCCTGACAAATTAACAGAAATTGTACAGGAGGACTCATCATGCCCCTTGAGTAGCTTTCTATTTTATTTTTAGTGTCCCTCCACCAAGTGGCAGGTGGGAAGCAGGAAAGGAAGTTATAGGAGGGGAATATTTTAGAAATGTCAATAGGCTGCCACTAAAGCCCTAGAAACCAAAGCTGTGAACTACTTCCATTTCCTGCCTTTCCTCTGAGCCCTTCTGTGTCCCAGTCATCATATACAAAACTCTCACCTAGTGGAAAAAAATGTGGCAAAAATCCCAAGATTGTGGCAGGTAATAGAAAAATGTTAGTTCCTTGGGGCCAGGAGGCAACCTCCGGTACTCAACCCACTTGACTATCCTGGGACGTCAATAGATAGAAAGTGGTGTGGAAGAAAATCAAGTAGCGCTTTGTAACAACTGCACGGTCATTACGAAGGGTTAATAAGTAATTAAAAGTTACAGGCATGAACTATTGCTGTAGGCAGCTACAAGCCCACCACTTCAAGGTTATAAACTAGAGCGATAAGTAACCTAACCTGCTGGGATTTTTAACAACTGATTAAAGATTTATTGAAAGAGCTATTCATAATTTATTAACTGTATAAAAACTGCTATATGTACTCTTAGATTAAAAGTGTGATAGAATAAGCTTGTGATAAAGAAATAATTTCAGCACTTACCTTAAAAAAGACTGTATTTAAGTAATACCTGTAAAATGTAAAACTTGTTTTGTTTTAAGGGGAGAAACATGAGAGGGAGAAGATGTTCTGTCTTGTTGAGTTAAAATACAATATGACATTTACAAAATCCTCCTATTTTAAATAAAAGACTGTTTTAAAACCAGTCCTTCAAAAGGGGAGGAACCTTGTATACTAATGAGATTAAGCTTTTAAGGAGAGGTGGATGGCTGACAGATCTGGAAGACCTGTCTGAAAGGGGTCAGATGGATGTGACTTGATGTACAGCGCTGAGACAGCAATGCTCCATTTCTGCACTTTGAAAGCATGTTCCTCGCTCAGTCTTTGGTTTCAGTCTAGAAAGGGATAATACAAACAGCAGTGTCACTCATTTCACAAAACATTGTATAAAAATGTCTGTCTATAAAGTATCTTACTTGTAAGATGTCTTTTTGTTCTGTTGGCCAACTTACACAAGAGCTGGGAGAGAACATTGTTTTACTGCTTGTCGGTTCCTGACATTTATTGTGGTTGTATATGAAGAGTGATAATGAAAGGAGAGAAAAAACTTTACCTACTGGGACAAGAGGAAGGTCAGATTAATGTTATTTGCCACATGTCTTCTGCCCAAGAAATGGAGAGAAAAAGCTGAGGGAAAAAGGGACAAATGTGATTTGTTGTGTCAGAAACACAAGTCTGAAATAGATTTATTGGTATTGTTCAGCACATAGATGAGTTGTGACACTGAAAAATTTACTTTCTGAAGCAAATCTGGGGATTTTGTTGTCATGGGCTTTCTTGGAGCCAGGAGGTACTTGCTGAGTATGGTCCTGAAATGTGACTTTGCTCTACAATATGATATAGCTTTATACTTTTAGTATTTAATTATTAATATAATCATAATAATTAATTATACTTTTAGTATTTAATGCGACCAGCAAAATATGTTCTTATGTTTAAAAAAGACAATCTAGTGGTGGTTGCAGGAAGGCCTGAACACTCTAAACTGAACTCTCTCTCAAAGCATGTGAAGATGTATGTCAGACCAGCCCATGCTCGTGCTCGTGCATCCTCCATAGGCACAGCAATTACAGCAATAAGCCCGCAGGGTGCAGATGTACCTATTAGTGGAAACCTTTCCAAGTCCCAGTCCCTATCAAAAATGTGCTTCTCAATGTCATGCAGTTCTGCAGCCTCTTTACTGCTCTGCAGCCCTTAGACAACCTGCGGTCACTAGTGGCACTACTGGTCGCAGAGCAGAAAAGATACCAAAATACTATGCTGTGAATGCACGGGAGGTAATCTCCCCAGTGAAAGAGCAGAAGATTGGCTACAAAATATATGTCTTGTGCTGGATATAAAAATGTGTTATAACCAACTGGTGCAGCCAGGTGCAGAGTTGCCAGAGGAAGGAAGAGCAGAGGAATGAGGGGCAGGAGGGTTGGAGCAGAGCAGAAGATGGCATAGCTGTACACAGATTTCTTGCCTTGGCCTGGGGCAAGCAGGCAAAGCGATGAGAGTTGGAGCTGGTTTCCAGGCATCCGAGCTCTCAGTATTACCTTGTCTCATTTGGGCAACCAGAAGCACCTCTGACTTATCTTTTGCATCTTTCTTAGCATTAGACGCTTATTAAAGAAATAAACAACTAACTTCAGTGTAGGCGACTACCTTCCAGACTGTCATGTCTGGGGTGTATATTGACCATGCACAGAGCTGTAACCCTCACTGTTCCTCAGTAAGTACAATAGTATAAGTGGCAATCGCAGCATGTCCCGTTAAATTCAGGGCCTCAGTGAGTCATAACAATCAAACCTGTTTAAGTCTGTCCCTGGTTTTTGTTCTCAAATATCCTTATGTACTTTCACTGCTAAATACAACCATTCAAACTGCAGTTACACAAATACACTAGAATGCTTTGTATCTCTGATACAAAGGGGAAAAAAGATAATGAAAAGTTGGTCTCATGATGAGCAGTTTAGATACATATTGCCTGCCTTTTCCTCCAGTCTTTTATCTTCCTTTACTCAGTCTATGGGCAGAATGAAAAAACATTAAATTTTTTTCAGATTGGTTAATGAAATGAAATGAGAATATACATGTAGTTTTTCTGTCATATAAATAGTCACCACTTTCCTGCATCCTTTCAGTTTTACAGCTATAATGCAACAAATGCACTTATTTTTTATCATGTTTATTATTCCACTCAGTTGTGACATGTAGAACTCAGTTTCAAATGACATCTTACCGCTACCCATGTGTGTTAGTTTACCTTTAAATTTGCTAAAGAAAATTAATGTATTATCAGCACAAAATGGATCCAAGTGTAACTCTGGTGCTCTGGAGCCATAAGAGATTTGATTCTGCACCACTGAAGTCAATATGACTCCTGCCTTGTACTTAAATCAGAACAGGAGCGGGCTTCTGGTCATTTGGGGCTTCAGTAGAAAAAAACATTAGAATAAGGTTAATTAAACACAAGATAAATCATTGAACCAAAATATAAAGGTAGACAAGAGAGACCCTACAGAAACACAAAGTGTGAAAACAGGATTAATACAAGAAAAAAAAAAGGAAAATAATGGTTTCTAGTATTTTGAATTAAAAATACAGATGTATAACATATATGTACTTCTTATATACCTGAACTATCAACAGTTTTCTTTTGAAAATATTTCGTCAGAAAAAAATTAAGCAGTAAGTATAAAAATCTCAGGCTTTTCCATTTCCCAGAATTGGTGATACAAGTGAAGACATTGACCAAAGTGCTAAAGAGCAAGGTTCTCCTCATCAACTTTAGCTCATTTCTTTTTCTTTCTTTCCTCTGCCCCCTAACCACCACTCCACAGCAGTGTGATATCCTGAAATTTTTGGGAAAAGTGATACTGAGAGACACTTAGTAAACCAGGCTCATGGCCCTTCTATAATCAATGGTCCATTGCATATACAAATGTGAAGGTTGCTCCACTCTCCTCTGAACAGGACAGAACAACAAAAGTCTGCCATGGGCTGCAGTCAGGTCAATCCTATGTGATAGGAAAGAACAGAAAGCAGGAACTCAAAATCAAGTAATCTGTCATAGAAACGCAGTGCCAAATTATCAATATCATGTCTTGTCCTTTCTGTCTCTGTGTCTCTCTGACTTGGAAAACAAACAAACAAACAAAAAAACCAAAACAAAACAAACCCAAACAAAAACAAACAAACAAACAGCAAACCCAAACCAAAACAAAAAAACAGCACCAAAAGACCCCC
The DNA here is from genome assembly GCA_013399365.1 of Pampusana beccarii. Classification (NCBI taxonomy): domain Eukaryota; kingdom Metazoa; phylum Chordata; class Aves; order Columbiformes; family Columbidae; genus Pampusana; species Pampusana beccarii. Next base: position 1,294,422 of record VWYH01003030.1, read on the forward strand.
CACGGAACACTAATCCTGTACCAGAAGTAAATTTATGGTCGCTCAGATTTTTCACTAAGTCGTTTCAGAGGTTTTTTGGTGGATTTTCATTTTTCAGTGAAGAAAAACTTCTTATTGGAGAATTCCTGGCCAGTGGCAGCCTTAATCCGATTAAAACTTCTCCCTGGAACTTGCAAGTCAACATTGGAATAGATTTATCAGGTGATGGCAAGAGTTAAACATTTTGTTCAGTAGTTTTCCTGCTAACTGGTCATGTAAGAAAGCACAAATGGGGAATACTGTCTTCTCCTGACAGAGAAATGTCCTGTTGCTCCTTGTTTCTATGTCTGAGAAAACAAACTCACATGTACAACCCTCCTCCATCACACACACATATTTTTCTCTCTAAAGAGAGATGTATATATATATATAGTAGCCTGTGCGACTACTATCTAGTCATAGGAAAACAATAATGATTTTTTATAAAAGGAGAGTTAAGACACCTAACTGTATCAGGCTTCCTTTCCAGAGGCATCAAATCCATCTGCACTTTTGTCACACTTTTCTGATCAGTTTTCCTCTCTGCACTTTCCCATGGGTGTCCAGCTACCACTGGAGCGCAAGTCAGAGCTGTGCTGTGCTTCTGATCTTCTGGCCTCATTGGATTGTCTTCACAACCTGGGAAATAACACAGTCTCTATTGTTACATTTTACAACAAACTGATACACAAGTATAGAATGTGCGAGTAGACTGATGATAAAATAACAGAAAATAGGGTTGGAAAAGTGGTCAAGAGATCATCTAACCTGCAGAAAGACCAGAGTAACATACTTCTTGCTAGACCTTAGAAGGTCACCTGACTTTTTCTAGTCATCTTTCAAGGAGGAAACAAATGAACAAACAGAAACAACAAGCCTACTACAAACTTCTCCACACAATATTTTACTACTTAACTATTATGCCTGAAATAAGGCATTTCCTAATCCCTAACCATTTTGAAAATTAAGCCTATTATTTCTTATTTCAGCTAAAGTGAATAAGACAAGACAGTTTATCATCATAATCCTTGAAACTAACCTTCCATGTATTTAAAGTCTGCTGTCATAGCTTCTTTTCTCTAAACTTGATAACTCAGCTCCTTTAGATTTTCTTCAGAAATCGTGTTATTTAGTTCTCTGATCATTCAAGTTCTTGTTGTTTTTCTCCAACTGGATTTTGTGCTACAGATTTCTTCCACTGCATTTTTATCAGATTCAAAGAGGATTATTCCATATCTTACAATATAGATATTTGTCCATACCAGTGTGATATTCATAGACTGGGGTTTTTTTGCCTTTTTTTTTTTTCTTTTTACAAAAGCATGATGTTCTTAAATGTGTTGGCTCTATGATCCACTATACCTTCCAGATCCTAGACAGCTGCTTCCCATTCTCTGTACAGGTGATTATTCCTACCTAGTACAAAACTTCACATTTATCTTCAGTGTATTACATCTATTTTCCCAGGCCACTTGTTTAATTTCTCAAAAGTATTTTGAATTCTAATCCTGTCCTTTGAAGTGTCTGCAACCTTTCCCTGTGTGACTTGCAAGTTTAAAAAGCTGTGCTCTCTACTCCACTATCCAAGGAAATTATCCAAAGTAGTGAATAGTATCAGCCCCAGAACAGGTAGCTCCCTATTTGCTTCAGTTTGGGAAAGTACCATCGACTGAGTCCTTAAATATGTTTTTCCAAATAGATACCTGGAGAGTTTACTTTCCCCCCTTTTCCAGTTATTCACTATGTATCAGATGGTAATCCTAGTTTTTACTGAGAAGCCTTGCTTTTCTGACATGCCTGACTGGGTGAACCATAGTACATCTTCACCAAGCAATATTCTTTTTCAGTTTTGTCATGACTGTAAAGTCATTGAATTTTGCAATCTATGGGTGCTCAGCAGTATTTTACTGAATTCATAAAGTTCGTTTTGTAGATGAGAATAAGGCAGGAACTAAGACACAATAGTTGATTATAGCAGGGGGTTATTTATTTTTAAGAGAAGTTGTTAAAACAAGGGAAGGAGAAGAAACTCCTAGGAAGTTAGATGATATCTTCTAACTTTAATGTTCAATATTCTGACAATGTATCAAGTTTTTGTCCCATTTTTTTTTTTCTGAGGCTTTTACTGACAGGGTATTTGTCACAATATGCTTCCAAAGTACCAGTCACCCCATGGGTGCTAGTATGATGTAATCATTAACAATAATATTGGAGTAACATTATGTGGTATATCCATTAATTTATTTTTTGCATGACACCAATAGATTTTATTGCTTGCTAAATGCAGTCAAATCCTTCGTTTAGACAGTATGTTTTTTAAATTATTTTAATTCACAACATGTTATTTGTACAGAGAAAGAAAGACATAGAGATCTGTCATCTAGAAAACTAAAAAAAATTAAAGACAGCCAGCCCCAGAACTGAATTTTCTTGGTTGCCTTGTTTGTGATCAATTGTATCACGAGCATGTCAGATAAAAATAACAGAATGTTTCAGGTTTTTTGTCAGGAGTCATTCCTTTAAAGTATTTTTGGTTTGACTTCGTTTTCATTCCACATATATATTTCAAACAGAAAATCATAAATAACACTTCATATCAGAAAAACACTTTTATGTACACAACAAAAAATTAAAATGAAACGGATATATCAGGCACGAGATTCTGAGTATCTGTCTTACTCTATATTTCCTATAGTAAATCAATCACAACAGGTAAGCAGAAGGCCACTGAAAATGGTGGACATATACTTATAATTTTAAAAACACATTCAGCTTATGCAGAATATTGAAGGAGCACAGACTAGTGACCAGTATAAATGCAGGTTTTTATCACTGCTTCCTTCAGTCTCTCAGCCCGTTCATACTCTGGTATTTGCAATAGTTATTTTAGTGTATCCTGTTATAAACTAAGTTTAAGGCATTTATCTGAAGTGAAGTCTTTTTTTTTCTGTGTTCATACAGCAGTTAACACAATATAGTCAGGACCTAAAATGGAGCCAGACTGGAATGAGAACTCATGTAATATCAGTAATAATACTACTTTATATTATTATTGTCACTGGAAGTTAGATATATTGCACACTCAAGGTTTGGGACTGGACAAATTATGTGCCAAAGAAGGTTTTGCATAAAGAATGACCCAAATTCAGTGATGAGTCAGACGTGTTTATATAGAACCCAGAAAGTCTAAAGGACTTTGAGTTTGGCACATGGCTCAGTTTGCACCAGTTAATCTCACCTCTTAATATAAATCTCCATCTATTTCTTACACACAGATGGTACTGAGTGCTAATTATGATTACATTTTTATGGAACTCTTATGTTTTGAAAAAGAACTTACACTTCGGTTTGTAATTTTTTAATTATTATTTTCTCACTGTGTCTCAGACTGTTTCAGTGGGCATAAGAATAAGCTTGTGTGAGTGGAAGCCTGTAAAATATATCTCACTTTCTAACACTTCTGTTGTGTGTAGCAGCTGGACTTATGGAAAGATTCTTTGTTAAACTCTGAAGGAATTCACTAACAGTTATCATAGCTTTTAGCAAGGTAATTGGTTCCAGCTTTTGCACAGAAATAGCTACCGCATGTTTTTCTTCCCAGAAAAGTTTCCTCATCACAGCAGTTAAAGGAGTAAACACCTCTGTTCACACACTCAGGGTACCTCTAACTCTCTATCTAGTGAGACCAATTTTGATGGTGATGTGCTTCCAAACCTCATAAATATGGCCAAAAAGGATGCTTGTTTAAACAGTTAAATGGTACAGGATATCATATACCTGTCACATATGTGAACAGCTTTCCAGTTCACAGTTGGCTTTCTTGTCATTCTTTATACGGTATCATCCCAAAATTGCCATGGTAATTGTTAGTATTGTTACAAGAAGACTATCTAGCTCAGTGCTTCTTAGCCCACATGTGCTTCAAGAAGATAAAAACCCAGATTAAAATGTTTGGGTTTTATCCCACCCCAGATAATCCTGCTGTGACTGCTAAAGCAACTAATATGTGAGTAATCCAGTACTGTAATGTACAAGACCAAAATGTAATATAACATTTTGTAAAGATTGTAGCATTTTATGTTGATAGCTCCTCCATATGACAGCTCTTTGTTTGCAGTATGTGGTCTCCTTTATGAAATATCGGTTTTGAAGAGCCATTGTACAGCATGCCTTTCAGCTTACAAAGAAGGATGGCACAGGCCACAGGGAGCTGCAACTCACTCCTGTATTTTATAAAAGCAATTTCATTACTGTTATGTACTTCCCTACATGGTGTACAAATTCTAAAATACTGAAAACTATCCCTATTTTACTCAGCTTAGCAGTCTGAAATTTCAGAAGACATTAAAAACCTCCTCAAGTTGAATATATTGCGAAAATTTAATTTTCCCATTTTCTTAGTCAAAGTGAAAATAAAAGCTTTTTAATAATTCCTAAGAAACTCTGCTTGTATTTGCCAAGTTTTAGTCTCTTTAGTGGATCAGTATGCATACTGTTTTCTCTTATACGAAACGAGAAGTATTATTTGCACTAGTTTGTATCTGTCAGGGTTAAAAATACTATATTTATGTCTCATTATAATCCATTCACCAGCTTCCAGACCCTGGGTGCTCTGGGTATGTCAAAACTCCATATGATGTCTCTGAATGCTGGATTTTGCATTTGGATATCTGGAATAGCTGAAAAAGTGTTAATCCACATGTGCTATAACAAGAAAACTCCCCGTTGACTGCATAGCTACAGGGGTTAGCTCAGAAGAACACATTTTTCCCAAATGCATGGCATAAATTAAACTCAGCAAATTACTTCTGCATTTGCTTTTCTATTTGTTTGAAAGGGGGGGGGGGGGGTATTTATTTATTTTCTTTTCCCAAAAAGTAGAAGTGAAATGTACTTGTTTTCAAATATATCGAGTTTTGGCTGCATTATAAGCCTCTCTGACAGAGGATGAACCACTGTCAGTGGGCCTTGCACATGTCAGGGTCCGAGCTGTGTGAAAAAGGAAAGATTAGAAGAAATGCTTAAACAGGAGGTTGATAACAGTGTCTCAATTACAGCTCAGGATGAATTAATAATTTTTGCAAATTTTGATGCTCAGAAAGGAAGAGAGTTTAGGATTTAGAATTCAAGCTTTTTTGTTTGGTTGGTTGGTTTGATTTTTTTGTTTTCCCTGGGATTTTGTTTTGGGATTCTCTGATCTGTTTTCATATGCCTGAGGTGGTACACTATTTTAATACTAAACTCATTCATATAAATATCTTTGTCAATAGGTAGGATGATAATTTCCTGGCAAACTTCTTACTAATACATGTATTGAATAGAACTATGAACTAAATTTGGGTTTATAAATCCTATTGACTAGAGTAATATCAGAGTTTAGCAACCTGCATAGATTATTGAAAGTCATCAGGTGTTTCATATGTATACTACAATAAATCAGAAATAATTACATTTGCATTGGGGAAGAAAGGGAGCAATACATTATAGAATACATAGCTAAGAATTTAGAAATGGATGTACTTTTAGCAGTGGAGATGATGAATCACTGGATGAAACTGCCCACAGGAAAGGACAGCTTCTCTTCTGACTGGGTCAAGAATGAATGCAGTTGTAGAAATTCTCTTTGCAATGCAGCATAAATCCAAATTACTGAGCTCAGCACAGGGTAACTGTATGAAATTACAGGGTTAGCAACAGAGCAAGCGTCTGACTGGATGACAGATTGGTGCTTTCCATACAGAGAATCTAAAAATTTAAGAAATCCTCAAGCCACATGCTCTCATAGGAAATGAATTACATTTACCCAGTATGTGCAGATGTATCCAGAAGTTATCCCCCCATGAATAATGGCTAAAGGTTCCCACTTCATTCTGTTTACAGTCAAATACATTGAGTCAAAAGCCTGTTCAGAAGAAATGCACTTCATTCTCAAATAAGTTGTGCTGTCTTTCTGGCAAATGAACATTTTAAGTGCATGCAAACACTAAAGGACAAGTTGTGATCCATAATTTGTCCTACTAAAGATAAGGCTAAGTGGCAGCAGATTATCTACTGCCACTTTATAGTGTTAAAGACTACTGCAATCGTAGCTAGAATCGTGTTTTTAGTTTTATGTTTTGTACGTCTTACACAGAAGCTAAATACTATGTAAATATAACAGGGATAATTATATGAGGGTAGATAGTGGAATACATTAATCTTTTACACACCACACGGTGATAGCTCCAAAAAGCAAGTCTTTCTGTTAAAAGCAACTAAGTATGGGAAAAAAATGTATATGTGGAGATATATTTATGCAGCAGTCAGTATTTTAAGACACTTAATACAAATGCACAACAATGTATTTTGAAGTGACTCAGACATCTTCTCAAAACTTACAGCACTGCCAGCTGTCTTCAGAACACTGTGAACCTACAGGGTGTAAAAAGCTTTTTTATAAATAACCATAAATCTTAAAGCCTATCCATTTTCATTTTAGAAAACTATTTTTCGAGACTGAAAGATTAGTCCTAAATGGAGAGGAGAAGTCTTCAATTCCTCTCACAGAGTTTATTTCACATCACTCACTCATACACATTTCTGAAGAGAATCTAGGTGACAAACTCTTACCCTGTGAGACTGTCAATTCTAATCTATCACCTAAAATACATGTGTACTTTATAAAGAGAGATTCAGAAATGTTTTTCTTACTTGTTTTTTTTTTTTTTTTTTTTTTTTAAGCTCTGGAGTTACACTGGACTTTCATGAAACTTAAATCTATTGGGTTTTCTCAGTGTGAACCTGTTTCTTAGGGCCAACATGAAACAGATTTATACCTCCATAATCCTAAATGCCAATTCATTAAAGGTGAAGACCATACAGTTTCCAAAAGTAAGGAGTGGAAATGGCAATATTCATTTTATACCATACAGCAGGTATTTGTGCCATATTAAATTTTAGTTAATTTAATTTGAAAAAAAAAGTTAAAATGACCTTGAATGACCTTGATACCTCATGATTGAAAACCCAGTTCTGTTGAAGTCAACGGAAAAAATTCTGCTAAGTTTCCAGGGACCTAAGGGTCCTTACGTACATTTCACAGTACATTTGGTGAAAGTTCACAAGTACTGATATTCAACTTATCCAGAATTCTAGGGCCAATTCTGTGCCATGCTAAAATCACTCTTGAATCTTAATTTGAAGATTTTGAAGAAAAAGCAGATTTCTTATAACTTTGAGGCTCATAAAATATTGCAGTTTTTGTGTTTATGTTCAGTGCATGTTCTTGCATGTGAGATTAGCAACTGAGTAAATCATATCAAGAAAAACAGACTCTTTTCAAAAAGCAAATATATTTTTTTGTATTCATGGCTACTTTCATTGGAACCCCGATGGAAAGAAGAATGAGCTTCAATCAGGGATAGTCATTCTTTCAGAATCTTCAGAACCAACCACGGCTCTCAATGGACTTGACGCGAGGACATGGCCAAAAAGACAAGGGAAGAGAAATGTCTGCATGTTCCTTGCTCAAGTGTTGTCAAAGTTGATAAGCAGTGGAAGAAACAAGCCACTTCCAGAAGAAAAAGATCAGTTGTCAGTAGGCAAAGGCAGTCTTGGAGAACCACGTTCAATCCTTGGTTTTCTGGAAAAGCTTATATGTCCCAATGAGTGGGCTCCAGATTCCAGAGTTTTGCAGAGGTAGCCATTACTTCCATGTGTCTCATATTCCACACCATCTCCCCCAGCACCTTTGGATTCATAAGCACAAAGGCAAAAGTAACTAGTTCTTACCTGGAGAAGAATGATAGGGGCAATAAAATGATAGTAGAAGAAGAGCCTAACTAGTTTGCCTGTAACTGCCATAGGAGGCAGGGCTAGGGATCTGGCAATGGGAGCACAGAGTGTCTACTTCCAGGTCAAGGTCTTCTAGGGGACTCTGCTCCCCATCAAGTCCCTTCCAAGCAGAACACAGAAATAACAGGTAGGGATATTCATTGGTGCATTCATTGGTGCATGGGTGATGGTCAGTATATCATCCCTTCTTACGAGTTCATTAATTTTGTCCTTCCTTTGCTCTTACATGTTTAACTCTGTGGACCCTTTTTTTTAGCGAGCTGCCTCTCTAGCTGTGAAGCATGTAAACACTTTGCAGACAACCCTGCTATTTTGAATGGAGAAGACCTGAAGGCACAGAGGAAGTGAAAGACTGACCTCAAGCAGAGGAAGAGGGATATGCTGTTTGGAGATCACGGGATATTGAAGTTGAGGCAGCATGTCTCCTAGGAAAGGGAAAGGGGAAGGGGAGTAGGACAGCATTGCTGTTCTGTGAGCTGGTGGCATGGACTCCATTTCTCCCTGCAACTTGAGCGCTGTCTTTACCCACAGAGGGAGACAAGATATCTGCTGCTGTGAATTATTGCTGATAAGCAGGGAGGCAGAAAAAAGGGAAATCTTCCCCCAGTTGACAGAAAATTAGAGCACTTGGCTCTCGAGTAATAATAATAAGCAAAGGCTTCTCGAGAATTGCCACTGATCCCTAAAATAAGGGTTGTACAACAGTACTGTGAGCCAGATAATGTGGTCTATGCTCAGAGGGAGCCTGAGCCAGCTCTGATCACTCCCATCAGCAACTGACAGTGGTGCAAAGTGCTGCTGAGTGAATCTGGTGTCATTGACTGCAGATAACCTATTGGTGAGCACCATAACACAGCCAAAAAGAAATGAAGAATTCTGACTCAGGAATGGGCTTGGATCAGGCATTGTAAAAAAATCCTGTGTTCTAACACAGAACAAAACAAGACACTGAGCTAAGAGCCAAGTATTAACCCTTCTGTGCACTGAACAGGGGAAAGTTCTCGTAGAGGCCAAAACAGGGTCATGATCATGCAGCTGAAGAATAATATAAGCAAAGGCAGTGAGGATGAGTTTATACTAAGACAGCAAAAGCAGATTTAATTCTGGCATTTTACTTCTTTGGGGAGAGTAGTTTTGCAAGCTTAATGATGTCCTTTAAATGTAGTTGTTCACAGTAGTGTTGTATGATAATAAAACATGGGATAGTGTGAAGTACTATCTTGTTAATGAGTATCTGCTTATAGCAAGTACTTAGCTCAGTAACCCATTTTCTCATTAATTTCCCAACAGGCTCAGCAACTACGCCCATACTGGTGTGATTTATTGTAGAGAGAAGTCTTATTGTGCAGGACCTTTTTCCAGGGCAATTTTGATAAGTGATTATATTTTACACCATTAAATTAGTTTAACTCCCAGCATAGAAGGAACTCCTCATACCCTGTAGAAGTGGTACTGTATTTTAGACTATTTTATCTTTTGAATAAAGATGCATCAAACTGAGACTATTTCACCTGTGTTTCAGACTACAGCCAGGTAAGTATGTCCATACCTGAGGTTATTCTACATGCTGGAAGTGTCCATACTTAGTATTGTGGTGTTATGATGACAACATATAACCATCATGACCCAGAACTCTGGTCCTGTTTGGGTGACGGTTTGATCATGGCAGCCCGGCCCATATATGTCTGGTGTTGGTTTACATCATTCTAGAAAAATCTCAATCAAACAGGTGTATTTACTTAATCATCAATATTTCAAACATTCTACAGTTATCATTTGCCTGTCTTCTGCTCCTGCACTAATAAAAGAAAGCTGGTGTTCTGTAGTTTACTTTTTAAAAAAATTGGTAAACAGTGTGTGTTTGACTATTTTCCCTCAGCATCTTATTTTCTGCTTTGTTTTTCCCCTGCTTTTCTCATCATGCTGGTCTCTATGGTGAAACTACTTGTAGCTAAAGCACTGAACTTAGTGCTACAAGGCTCATGAATTCCTCAGTGGATAAATGCAAACTGTTGTTTTCACTTTTGTCTCTATTTTTCTGTTTTATTATAAAATTGTATTTGCAAGTACAAGTTCAGCAAAGGCTGCATGCAGAGATTAGATCGAATCCAATTTGCTTTTGTAGCATTCTGCATATATTTGAATATCAAGGATTTGTTTGAATGCTAGCAGTTTAAATATAGTAAATATCTGTGCAGGATTTCAGAAAACTCCTGATCTATCTAAGGGTGCGTGTAAACCTAGTCCTGAATTATCATTTTTTTTCAGCTGCTGATTTTCAGACACAAGGTAATTAAGTCTTAAGAAAAAACTATATGAGACAAAATCCAAGTTTTAAAATTAACAGAAATAATTCTGACTTTTCACTTATATCTTGCAATACTTCCTAGAAATGTTTCCAGGGGGAATTGTCAAGAAGTAGTCACAAAGGGGTCTACTAAATGAAAAAATATATTGACTTTGGAACTTTATGATCTCAATGACTGAAATTAACTTTCAAAAATTTTATTAAAATTCCTTTAAAATTGACTTGAGTTATATGCTCCACTGTAGGTACAGCTAGCATTTTATCATCAAAAAAGGGGGTAATCTTGCTGTCATTAGAAACAGATTGTCATTCTTTAGTTTTGGGAGATGAGGGGAGAACAAGAGTGTCCTTAACTGTCACTCAGTATTACTGGGCTTTCGTTTCTAGGGAAAAATGAAGAATGAAAGCAAAAAGTTCAGAAATAATTGTTGCTTTGGAAAAAGAACAGATTGAGGTACTTAATAGCACCAAAAAAATCAGTTAATAGAGCTCAGTAGTAAATATTTTTAAATGTCCACTTAAGCTCTTGCAAAATGATTGTATATCAAATTTGTAAGCAATATTGTACTCTCTAAAATACATATGTAAGATTACAGAAACCACCTTAAAAGGATGGCCATGTGTATGTCTGGTCTGACATTTTTTGAGGCAACTGACATTAATAATATTCTCCCTTGTATTTTTTTAATCTGAAAAATAACACCAACTTGAAGGTAAGAAAATAACCTTGCAATAGCCAACACAAGTCAGGTTTTGGGAAAGCTGGGATTTGCTCTTGGTTCTGTGACTGACTGAGGCTTTGTTGCTTAAGTCTTTGTTTTCCAATCTATAATAAAGGAAAATCAATATGTCCCTACCTCAAAGGGGTGTTGCAAACCTAAATTCATTCATATGTGGCAACTGGTACAACATGATGGAAACTCAATATAAATTGTTACATATATTCTCTTACCCCCAGTGGAAGGCTTTGGTCCATGAAATTGCTGCCATACAAGCAGACCTGGACAAATTGCAATGGGGAAAGAGAAAAAAAAAAGCTTTACATAAAAAAAAAGTTTTTGCCCTGAAAAGTGAGGCTAAATCATGAATGTTACAAAAACTACTACTAGAATTTTAAAAAACCCACCTCTCTCCAAAGGAGATGAGTGATGTCCATAGGCACGGAAGCAACTTAAAATAACATAAGTAGGAGAAAAAAAAAAGATACACAGTATTTACTTCAGGATAATTTACTCAGACTAATGTCATATTAGTTGTTAAGAAGGTATGAATGCTTATCTGAGGATTATATTCAGCTAGCATGGATAAGATGCATCTGTGAAAGGAGTCCATTTTGCAGAGTTCATGTATATATATTGCTCTCCCCAAGAGCCAGCTTAGCTGAGCCCTTCCCCTGGGGAATTCACTGCAGTTTCCAGTGTAACATATGGGAAGATTTTTTGGCCCATTTCCACAGAATTTTCTTCTTGGTTGCACCCGTCAGGGTCTCTCTGCTGATACTGTCCTAGCTTTGCTGCAGGACTTTCTCCCTGACAATGTTTATGCTTCTTATCCATGCTTTTTGGGAGAATGTTATGGACAGCAGGGTTTAGGTTTGGGGTGGGAAATGTTCCTGTGAGGTTGCAGGCTATCTGTTCAAATGAGACAATGTTTATAAATATTATGCCTATGAAGGCGCTTGGTGGGTTTTCAGGAGAACTAGTAAAACTGGCTGGCAGGAGAGCTCAACCTCTTCCAGCTACTGCCCGAGAACCTCTTGCAGCTATTACCTGCTAGAGCCTTTGAATCTCATGTCTTTTTCTCTCACTTGAGCATGTCCTGGAGGTGTATCCACCCTCTTGTAATTTCTTCACAACTTTTTGTGGTGGCTGTGCCTGCCAATGCCTTTTTTAAGTCTGTGTGTCTTGAGATAACTGTTGATCCTTTGGTCACACAGTTTTGGAGGCAATACTTTGCAGGACCTGCAGGAGAAGGGTGGTTGTCCATGTGGCTATGAACAGTTGTCTGTCCCTGCTGAGGACACAGGTCCTTCAGCTGGGGATGTAGATCCTTCAGTGCTGTCGTGATGTGCTGACAGCTGGGCACAGAGATTGTCTGAAGACTCTGCATTGAGTCATACTGACCTTCTGGTGGCCTTTGGTCTATGCAGACATCATGAGCTATGCTCAGGCTTGCCCTGTCTATGCCCAGGATAAGAGACTGATGCAGAGGCCTCACGGTCCATCCTAACCGCTAGCAGCTCCTGAGCAGCCATGGCAAATTATTTCAATGGATTACACTCTGGACACACCTGCGTCCCAGGGAGATGAAGAAGTGCTTATGGTGGTAGATGTGTTTACAAAGGCGGCTATTCTTGTTCCACTAAAGAGGTTCCCCCTGGCCCCTCAGACCACATGCTTTTGCATTTCACTGCCATGGGCTCCCATGGGCTGCATGGGGACAGACCGAGGGACTCAGCTCACTTCCTGCTGGACACAACTTTTGGGTCTGCTGCGGCTGCAATGCAGACTTTACAACCCATGTCACCCTTTAGTCAAACAACCAGACAAAGCAGGTGAACTAGATACTGGAGCAGTATTTCTCTTGTTGTATTGTCATCAGGATGACTGGTTTACCTACTACTGCTGGCAGAATTATGCTCTAACAGCAGTGCTTGCTCTTCCAAGCATCAGACCCCTTTTTACGTGAAATATGGTCTATCCCTGCGATCACTTAGCTATGCTGGGGTGGCTGTCCAGGGGTTTTCCCTCAAGGACTCCAGTCACCGGTTGCAGCATATACATATTTTTCCCCAGGAGCAGCTGGAAAAAGCACAGGCTGCTTACAAAGTCTATGCAGAGAGTCGTCTGCAACCAGCATTAGACTTTGTGGCTGGGGACTGTGTTTGGCTGTCCAGTAAACATGTTGTTCAGTGTATTCTTCTTCTAGGTTGGACCACTGTTACCTGGGCCCATGTAAAATCATGGACTGGGTGAGTCCCATTGTATTTTGTTTGCAGCTTCCACATGATCTCGAGAGTCACTGTTGTTCACACCCCCCTGTTAAAACCTGTTCACCCAGACCCCTTCCAGCAGCAACCTTGACCTCTGCTTCCAGTGTGACTGATTGGGCAGGGTACGACCATAGTGTGAATTGCATATAAATGTATAGGCAGGAATAATCCAAACTTAAAGCCAGTTATAATTAAAAACTATAGAACTTTTAAGGATGTGATTAACCCTTGAAATTGTGGAACAGATTTGACATGTTCATAATCTGATTGAAGAGCTCATTAGCTATTCTGCAGAGATTAACTGTGTTACATGAAACATGCAGAGAAGATGCTTGCATTTCAAGGGACAAGTGGCAACACTATCTGGCATATCTACCAGTAGTTATTACAATAGTAAAGCCAATGGAAATAGAAAGAAATTATCCATATGTTGCACAGCAGAAATTAACAAGAGCATTGCATCCAAAATGGTAATTGGCAAGAAGGGAAAGGCTGAAAAAAGTGAGGTATACTATCCTATTTAAGGTGTATTTTTTAGTGTTATGAACAAATTTGGTGTCAAGTAAATAACATGGAAATAAAGGGAGAAAAAAGGACCAAAGAGTAACAAGCAATGAGAAGGTGGTGTAATTACTGTAATTTAAACATCTGAAGATGGCATTGCATCTTTCAAATATCCCGAAGTTAACTTTTAACTAGCAAAAAGCTGCAGAGAAAATAAATACTTACTATTTGCAATATTGTACAGATCATTCTGAAAAGAAAAAAAAAAATACAAAAAACACCACTAGATATAAGTATAGACATGAACTATTATTTTAGAAATGTTCTAAAAAGCATTGCTCTGCAGTAGTTTAATATTCTTATTCTTAATAATACTTGTGGAGGTTGGTTCTTTAAATAAAACACAACTTGCAGCCAGAAGACCTGATTCTCCTGTCACATCCCACTTACCTGAGCTTCTGCTGTGTTGTGAAATAAAGAAAAAGAACAACTTTTCCCTCACTTGAATTATCCTGCCAGGTGAAAAAGTCTCCCTTGGTTATAATTCACAATGCCAAAAAGGGAAAATACTCATATAATAAAGGCAGCACAGAGGTGGGCTCTTACATGTTGGCTTTATCATCTCCCATCAACAATTTTTGTAATACATATTGGAATGTGAATTTTTCGTTCTTCATTTTGAGCCATGGCAACCACTATCAAGATGGGAGCTTCATTTGGGGGCTGTTTGAATCAGGCAAGGATAATGTAGACAGAAGACAGTTACTTTTGCTATTATCTCTTATTGTCTCCAAAGCCATCTCTAACAGGAACATGTTTGTCATTTCTACATTTTTGGAGGCTAAAATGTATTCCAGTCCCACCAAATTGTTAAACAGCAAACACTGAGCTCAAGTTAATTTCCTTTATCTATCTAGTACATTGTTACAAAACAGGCATAGTAAATATCTAATATGTCCATTTTCTTTATAAGATTCCTTAGGATTGTTAACATTCCACAGAGATTTGGGGAAAAAAATTAAAAATCTTGAATCTTCTGTTTATATTACTTATGCAAAGTTAAAGAGTGCTGGTTTAGAATAAAGACATTGACTCATTTGTATGAACGCAAAAGCTCATCAGTAGTTTTTTCATAATCTTTTCCTCACTTGTTCTCTGCTTTTGTGAAAACTTTTACTAGTGCAGTATTTATTTCATCTAAGAGACTGAGTTTTCTGTCCATTTTTAATTTTTCACAACTAACCTTAAAGAAATATTTGATAATTTGAAGATTCTAGTACTTGGAGAGATATTGAAGATTTCTTATTTGATTCCCTTTCCTATTTTAGCCATTTATTATTCTCACTTTTTATAAGCCCTTAATTTTTTTTTTGCCTATACAGCAGACATGATGCTGTCAGAGCCATCAATATTCATCACAATATCCAAAGCCTAATTGTTTTCAGAACAGATGACTCAGAAAAATAGTAGACAAGTTGTTTTTCCACTGTCAAAAACAGATTACGAGGATATTTGCTTGTATTCTAATTGGAGATTCCTCTTTTCAGGTTACCTGAGAAGCAGGCAGCAATTTCTACTTTTACCTGTGAGTCACGTTGCTTTCTTTACCACAGCAGTTCACTGCTCATTCACCTCCTGTGTCCCTTGTGTTTGCTGTCTGATGCATGGATCTCTGTCTTCTGCTGCTGTACAGTAACTTGCACAATTGGTCCTTCATAGTCCTTAGGATATGCTGCAACATGAAATAAGTACCAAAAAAATTACCAAATACAGCAAGTTCCTGAAATCCTCTCTGCACAGTCAGAAAGCTCTATGGAAGAGAGACACAGGTCAGTATGAGAGTATAAACAGTACAGAGTAAAAACCGTAGGACGAATAAAATCTAGCTCTGAAATGTTCCTAGTGTGTATTATCGGAAGGATTTATGTCTAACTTTTCAGATCGATAAGCTACATATTAAAAAAAAAAAATCTAGATATTGTCTATGGCTATTATAAAATCAGGTAACAGAAGCATTCATTTTATGTTAACCTATGTGCAAGAGACAATAACGACCCCACAAATGAAGTTAATCCTGCTTTTCACAAAATACGGTCTTTTGTGAGCTGAATGAAGAAGAAATTAGACACACTGAGTATAAGTTTATGTTTGGTCTCTTAGATACAACTGTATGTTTTCAACTCTTTCAGTCACTTGCATAGAAACATCAAAGACTATGTTAAATATGCAATCCTACTTTGGCAAATTTTTATTGCCATGTTCATAGCTGCCATCTTATGAAATATTTTTAAGATGTCTTAAAATGGAATAGTAAAGTAACCACTGTTAATTAAAGACCATCCTCTATTTCATGTTGTGGTAGCCATGCTGACACCAGTTTGTGAACTGAGGCTTGTAAATATATGATAAACTACAATACTAGTGCAAAGTAGGCAATCTTTCAGACACATAAGTCTCTCCTGAGTTCTACTTACAAACTTTCATTTACTTGTGCTCCAAGTCTATAACGCATGTCCTTCTGAGTATGAAATACGTGTTTTATTATGCATTCCTCCAACCTCATCGGCAGTCCTTTTCCACAAATGTGGTGTGCTCTGTGAGCTTTAAAAAACATTTCCCATTTAAATCAACATCCATCAGTGATTTGGAACCCCTCTCTGTTGTGAGGTTTTGTCCTTTCCTTTTGGTTAGTGTTATGTATAGACAAAGAACAGAACAAGGACACCATGTTAGATTTATAAGGAAATAATGTCAAAATGGTTAATGCAATTCACCAGTTCAATAAACTGGATTACATTTCAGTAGGACAAAAGATCAACGAAAGCCTATTTGTATTCATTGGGTAAAGGCTGTAACAGCAACCTCATAATGCATTCCCCATCTTTGGGCTCATTAGCTGTGCCTATTAGATTTGTTAGGTATCATAATATCCAGATGCTTCTGAACACCTCAACTGACATTTTATCCATGTGCAGACTAAATATTAATGGATAGTAGGTTAAGAGGTACAATAACCAGTCTTGGGTTTAGAGCATTTGGAACACTGTCAGGGTTTGGGGTTTGTTTTCTGTTGTTTTGTTTTGTTGGGTTTTTTTATCCCTTCTTCACATGTTTCTCAGAATGAAGGAAAAGACAGCAAATCACCTTTAGGAAGCATGATTCTTCTGGAAGTGGCAGAGAGAAGTTTGCTTTGTCTCTACGTAAAGCATCTTTTTATGCTGAGAAGAATTCAAACCCAGAGTCCACATTATCCAATGAAAAACCTGCTAGCTTTTATCTAGAGACCTCACTAAGCTCAGGTTGAGCATTCATTTAAGCAGTTAAACTTTTACTGGTCCTTTCAAGGTTTCTTTTTGAAGTCATTTGAATGTAGGATAAGTGCTTGTAGAAAAGTGATTTTGAATGGTGACATGATCTTGCCATTCTTCATTGGAAGGATATGTAAAGAGTTCGGGAATCCTCTCACTGCTCCTTCTCTGCCGGGTACCAAACAATCAGTTATAGCAATTCATATAATCATAGAATAGTTTGGGTTGGAAGGGACCTTCAAAGGCCATTTAGTCCAATCCCCCTGCAATGAGCAAGGACATCTTCAACTAGATCAGGTTGCTTAGAGCCCCGTCCAGCCTGGTCTGGAACGTCTCCAGGGATGGGGCATCTACCACCTCTCTGGGCAACCTGTTCCATTATTTTACCACACTCACTGTAAAATATTTCTTTCTTACGTCTAGCCTGAATCTCCCCTCCTTTAGTTAAAAAGATTACCCCTTGTTCTGTCGCAACAGGCCCTGTGAGAAAGTCTGTCCCCATCTTTCTCATAGGCCAGTTTTAGGTACTGAAAGGTCACAATAAGGTCTTTATGCAGCCTTCTATTCTCCAGGCTGAACAACCCAAACTCTCTCAGCCTGTCTTCACAGGAGAGCTGTTCCAGCCCTTTGAGCATTTTTGTGGCCTCCTCTGGCCCCTCTCCAACAGGTCCATGTCTTTCCTGTGCCGAGGGCTCCAGAGCTGGACACAGGACTCCAGGTGGGTTTTCACCAGAGCGGAGCAGAGGGGCAGAATCACCTCCCTCAACCTGCTGGCCACGCTCCTTTTGGTGCAGACCAAGATAAAATTTGCCTTCTGGGCTGCAAGCATGCATTGGTGGCTCACGTCCAATCTTTCATTCACCAGTACCCCCAAGTCCCTCTCCACAGGGCTGCTTCAGTCCCTTCATCCCACAGACTGTATTGATACCAGGAGTTGCCCCAACCCAGGTGCAGGACCTTGCACTTGGCCTTGTTGAACCTCATGAGGTTCACATGGGCCCACTTCTCGAACTTGGCCAAGTCCCTCTGAATGGCATCCCATCCCTCAGGCACGTCAACTGTGTCACTCGGCTTGTTGTCATCTGCAAACTTGCTGAGGATGCATTCGATCCCACTGTCTATGTCATTGATGAAGATATAAAACAGTACTGGTCCCAGTACAGACCCCTGAAGGATACCACTTGTCACCGATGTCCATCCAGACATTGTGCTATTGATCACTGGTCTCTGGTTGTGACCAGACCATCCATCCAGTTCCTTATCAAACAGTGCACCCATCAAATCCATAACTCTCCAATTTAGAGAGAAAGATGTTGTGGGGGACCATGTCAAAGGCTTTGCAGAAGTCCAGATAGATGACACGTGCTGTCCTTCCTTTGTCCACTGATGTGGTCACTCCATCGTAGAAGGCCACTAGGTTGGTGAGGTAGGACCCCTTGGTGAAGCCATGCTGGCTGTCTTGAATCACTTCCCTGTGCTCCATGTGCCTTAGCATAGCTTCTAGGAGGATCTGTTCCATGATCTTTCCAGGCACAGATGTGAGGCTGACAGGTCAGTAGCTCCCAGGGTACTCTTTTCTACTTTTTTAAAAAATGGATGTGATGTTTCCCTTTTTCCAGCCATCAGGGACTTCACCTGACTGCCATGACTTCTTAAATATCATGAGGAGTGACATGGCAACTACATCAGCCAATTCCCTCAGGACTCTGGGATGCATCTCGTCACCTCCCACAGACTACAGGTGTTCAGGTTCTACTCTTTCTTTCTCTTCCAAGGTATCATAGTTAGTGAAAGGCTATGGGAAGTATAAGATTTTACCTATACTGGTATTTTCACTACACTGGTATTTTCACTACCATAGAGAAAATGTTAGACATGACACATTTTAAACCTTGATTTCTCTCTTTTCTGTTTTCTTCAAATGTTCATATCAGAAAAACTCTGATCATAAGTCACTAACATAGAAAGTGATTTTGTCTTCTTTTCTGTCTTCTGCAATATTTTACTCTTCAAGTTTCCCCTCTGGGACATATCTGCAATTGTTACACAGCTATAATTTTTCACTGAAACCAGTGGAACTGTTCCAGTTTACACCAGTTATAGAGTTAACTCATCAATTCACTATAAGGGGGAAGAATCAATTAAGGCAAGTACTGGTGGCAGAATCTGTCTATTAGTATCTTGTGGTTCTTACAACTCAAAAACATAGCAATTTTCTCCTGAATAGTCCAAAGGAAATATAAGGAAGATGGCAGAATCTGTCCCTGTAATTATTTCGGTGTTCAACAAAGTAAAAACGATCCTACCTGTTCTATAATAAATTATATTTTGCTCTCAGACATGCACCAAGACAAATCCTGAAAGACAGAGTTGCAGCTCCTTCAGACCGAAATAAAAGAGCCAGGAAAGTCATAAGAGAGTTCAAGTACATTTCTTGGAATTCCTGACCCTTAATTAGTGCAGTTGCATAAGTTCGTTGCCATGTGTATTCTGTGTAGACTTTTTCTTGTCGATCATGAGAGCCTGAGGAGTTAGCTTTGTTGTATTAGTGAGTGCTGTCACTCTCCAACACCCATATTTTATGAGAAAGTATGAGATAAAGATGAGATTTAGTACATCATAGTTTAAATGTTTTACTGGGTGTCCGTCGTCTATATTCGTAGTAAATGTCACCAAGGTGTCTGCTTTGAATGACAGTGTAAATCCACAGACAAATAAAAAATAATGTCTCGGAATGAGGAAAGCAGTGGTGTATCCCTGGCTAAAACAAAATGAAGTGCTTGCGCTCCCCAAAAACCAATCAGGCTCGGACACTCAAAAATGAGTAATATGTTCAGCTAATCATCGATCTGCTGGTTGGGTCAATAAATGAATTTTGAGACCATCAGACATTCAGGGCTATACAAGAAGCCAAAGTAAATTTTGTCTAATTTTGAAACCTAATCAAATATCATAGTTTTGACATTTTGTCTCGAATGCTAACATTTTGGCTTTTCAGTCCACTGAGGAGTGATTTGCTTTGCTTTGCTTCATTGTTGTTTTCCCCTGCTAGGCAAGTGAATAGAGAATAAAAGAAATAATCCGCTGGGGGTGAAAAAGAGAACAGAGTGAAAAACAGAATGGAAAAACCTACACAAAGAGGATCAGTGATATGAAGAACAAATTTGAATATAAAAAGATACATTTTTATCTATCCTGTTTTGGTTTTTTTTCAGATCAAAACTGAATATGCTTCTAAAATATAAATTGCAGCTCCAACAGAAGTTATAGATACCATGCAGAAATAAATAGGCAATATTCTTTGTGCTTTATATTGTGTAACAAGAACCAAACCTCATGATCATAAAGATTCTTTTATCAGTGACCCTACAGAAAGTACATAGAAGACAACATTTGCTTCAACTTGACTCTTGGGGTTCTTCTACCCTAAACCCATAACAAAGGATTCCTTTTATCAGTGTAAACTTCTTTGAAACGGAACTGCCATGACAACAGAGCAACAGGTTTCAGTCAAATAAACAAGACTTTTCATTTTTCTTTGTGTTATTTTTGACACTGTAAGCAAGAGTTGAAAAATTTGAAAACTTTATGAAGTTTATTTCTGACCTGGCTTGCTGAAACAGGTTGTATCAGTTGTATTTTCCTCTCAGGCACATGAAATGTTTCACAAACTTTTAACCTGTCCTTGCATAAACCACTAGAATTGCATTGAGGATTGCTTTATTTTAAGTTTTCAAAAGAAGAGCAAGTCCTTTCCCAATATAAATTATTTCAAATATCCTTTTAGCTCATATACGGTGGGAAAAAAATTAAAAAATAAAAAAAAAGGAGAAAAAAATAACGTGGATAATTATTAACATGTAGTCAACTAATACGGGTTGCAATAGGTCACTATTTCTAAATGCACTTCAAATCTGGATCAGATGATGGTAGTACTACAGATAGTAACATGTAGTGAATTTTATTTTCAGATCTCATCTGACCACAGTTAAGATCAGTCTGCCCTTTGCTGTTCTAAAATCTTCTTGATGTTTTTTGACATTCTAAATCTCAAACCTTTGGAGGGGAGGGGAAAAACAATAAAAGCTGACAAAATTAATTACACTGTATTACTCATCTAAAATGTTTAACTGGTCATGTTGTAGCTGATTAGATGGGAAATCTTCAGCACCCTTTTAAACAATAAATAATTTTAACAAAGTGACTTTTAACACAGAAGACAATTCCAGTTGCAGTGATTTTTTGCTCCTTTTATAGAAATCAACTATCACTGTAAATGCTGCCTCCCAGTAACCATAGGAACAATGCCCACTGTAATTTCTTAAAGTGGAAGTGCAGGCAAAGTAATTTCATCTATAGGAAAATATATGGACATAGTTATATCCTAATTATCGTATATGATATCTCACATTGCCTCTTACATTCTAATATTCTCTGTGCCTGAACAAAGAATTAGACCAGTGACCTTTTCTTCCACCACTGAGTGTGATACATGAGACTGCAAGCAGGTTCAAAAATATATATATATTTTTTTAATGGAAACTGATATTGGCCATGAAGCCTTTGAATCCTCATCATGCAGGAGACAGCAAACTTCAGCACTTCCTCTGATCCTGTTTTCTATATATCGCTTTAGCTTTGCAAGACCTCTGTCATCCTGCCTCATCGTGGAGGAAAGGCTTGGTCTTGTGATGAGAAATTCCCTGGGAATGAGGACAGGGTCTGACCTTGAACCTGCATCCGATGATGGGGTGTGGGGCTGGCTGTGCCACTTCAACTCTTTAACTTGCTGTTTCTCCACTTTCCTGTCTAGAAAGAGCCAGATATAACCATCCTTCAGTATACCCAGTAGATTGACTTTGATTTACTTATCAGTCAATTGGAGAGCAGGATTCAGTAAATAAAATGTCACAAAGATTGAGCCTGCAGATTCACCTAAATTGGCTCTCAATGGACAGAAGTCATACACCTGGCTTAACCATAAGCTTCCTCTCAGGTCTCCTTTGGTTTCATTATTTCTCTCACAGTGCTGTAGTGTATAGTGGATGGGGAAAAGAAGCTATTTCCCTGCTGGACTTCTGAGCCTCTTCTCTGGTCCCATTTTCCCTGTTCTCCTATTTAAATTCTCAATAATTCCTCTGAGCCTCAAAGTACAGATTCTAGTATGTAAGCCAAGAAGAACTTGATGAAAATTGATTTTTAGCCAGCAAATGTCACTCCTTAAATGCCCAAAGGCTGTTCAAACTCAGACTTAGACAGAATGTTAGTGACGGCAGAAAAATCTGACCCAACTTACCTTAAAGTATTATATCTAGTTTCTGCTCCAGAAGTTAGCACAGATAAATGCATGGCAGGTTTTCTCAAAATCGAAAAAGGCTTTAAAGAACTTCACAGTTGTCTCCTCATAATGCATATGCGCTGGTGGCCCACCCACAAAACTATAACAATTTGTTATTTTGCAGTCTGTTAGAACCATATTCTGTTCTATTTCCTAACCATGAACTGATTGTTTGGGGTTTTTTTCTCTGCTTCTTTCCCAAACTGTCAGACTGCTTTTTACTTCCTCCTGTTACCAACAAGACAAATGTTACTTTGTTTGAACTGCCCTCCAAAAATTAAAATATTCTTTTTACTGTAAACTATTTGAATACATTTGCAATAACATCCTACATGCTGGATTTTCAGCGTTGGAAAGGTGTGCATATCCTTGCTCTGCTCTCATTCAGCACCTAAAATCAAGAAAAGGTGTAACGAACTTGAGAAAGACAGAGTAAGCATGTATCAATGAGAAAGAAGAATACTTCAGCTTAGAAAATATTTGTACAGAGGGAAGGATGTTATGTGAAACACTGAAAAACTGTAAGGTAGCTCTGAAGAGAGATATAGGGTTGTTTTCTGTTGTCCAGCAGTTACCAATTGCCCCAGCACTCAGGGACTACAGAGTTGTTTGTTTGTTGTTTTTTGTTGATTGATTTTTTTTTTTTTTTGATCCCCATGACTGCACTGTGTCCTTTTGGAGGCTGGCCTACACCATTGTGAACTGGCCCACTCACACCCCAGTAGGCCATGAGCAACCCAGAACAGCTTGGTAGGGAGCTGTGCTCCTCTTACGCTGTCTTAGTAGGGCAGCTGGAAGGACTCCCGCTGACAGGAATACACCATTCTCTGTCAGGTTATTAAGCAATATGTTAAGACGAGATTTAAGGGTAGCAGTATAAATAACTTCCCTAAAATCATAGCACTGAAGTATTGAAACAACCATCAAAAAAACACAAACAAAACAAATATTTAACATTAGCATTTGCACTAAAATTATCTGTTGATAGATGTCCCAATGGATTTCCACCCCTCTGTCTCTTAAATCAAGCTAGTATCTCCCATTCTTTCTTAAGATGAAGTCTCTTTTGCCTTGATCATCTGAGGTGGCTATTGGCAGCAGTTTGTCTTCCCAAAGGGCCATCAAAAGCCATGGAAACCTAACTAGGCTCTTTATATGCCTTAGTGTTGTCTGAACACCTCCTGGAATAACGTACTTCTATGTTTCTTGTGACCAGCCATGGGGAGACCTCCAAGGGAAGACATCTTTTTCTTCCATACATCTCTCTAAGGGTGAATTACTATTTCTATTGAATGTTTTAAGTGATACATTCATGACTTCAGGTTGCTTTTCTTTTTAGCAGTCTTCTGTTAATACATTTGTGAAAACCCATATATCCTGTTCTGAGAAATAAAATGTACATAGACATCTGATTCTACTTCTGACTATTTTCTCTCTGTGTATTTTACAGAAAGACTAAACAGAATACTGTGTTAAAAGACTGGGAATGATATGCTTAACCTCAGTAATAAGCATCCTCCCCTTCCCTAATTTAGGGGGCATTGTTTCTGGAGACTTCATCACGGCAGCCTCATGCTTGAAAAAAATTGTACCTAAACACGCATATCTCCAAAATTTTCACAGCAGGATGTCTGTGACAGTATTATATTTTGCAGAAGGTAAATGTCTTTTATGAAAACTTTTGGTTAGCCAAAACCCCAGATTCTTTGAAAATTCCTTCTAAATGGGAAAAATAATTCAAAGCAGTTATAAACTCAAAAGAACAGAATGTTTAGCATTCCTCTTTCTTTTCATTGCACAGCCTCAACTGTCACTTCACAGATTTCTCTGGTGATAGGGGACACCATCTCATCTGCATTTTTTTTTTTTTCCAGCTTTGCTCTATCAGCATTTCAGCAGGAGTGAAAGGAGCAAAAGGCTACCCCTGTACCTCTTAAGCAACAGCCTCAATGATCACATTTGTCTGGTAGCTAACTTTTTGCTTTACACCTAGCTTCGTCAGCCAGTTGTTCTCCCTCCTCCTGCCAGAAACTCCCCCTCCTATTTTATTAGAAGCTAATGAAACAGTCACAACAGAAACGTTATTTGTAGTTTTTATGTCTTGAAGTATACAGATCTGAAATGACTAGTTCAAAAACAGCTGCACGTGTTGTAGCACAGGTATCTTTGCAAGCTCCTTAGAGCGTACACATGACATTTGATCCTCTTTCTTTATGTGGGAGTTTTCATTACTAAAGTCACTTGCCTTTTACATTTGAGCATGTGCTCTACAATATGCATATCCCTTCAGCCGAACAACCTTGCTGTATTTCCTCTCCAGAGGCAGGGAATTCTGTTTGCAAGGTGTCCTTATACTTTGTGCTGTTTCTTCATTTACTGGGTTAATAACCTTCTCTCACTGCTGGTCGTACCATTCATTAAGGTTTTTTATTCCTAGCAGAATAGGACTCCACAAAGCAAATCTGTAGAGTACAGAAGACAGCAGGGATTAAGAAAGAAATTGCAAATTACTTTCTTTTCTCACTGCCTTTTCAATTATTTATGCAAATGCATTTGTTTATTTAATTTGTTTATCTTCATGTAGGCAAACATAAGAAGGGGAAAACAGTCTAATTCTCTAGATGTCCTTGATGTGATTTCTAGAGAAAAAAAAAAAAAAATCAGACCAGGTTTTGTTTCATCAGCCAACTAATAGATACTTCTGTTCTAAAATATTTTTGACAAATGTGCAAGATCGGATTGTTCTTTCCTTTGTAGGGTTCTTATTTTCCATCTCCTTGGTTTAGGTCATGCTAGCAAGAGCCATTTACTGTGTTATTCTTTTTCTTGCCTGCATGACAATTTTAATTTGGAGATGGATTTTTTCCCTTCCATTCAAATAAAAGTTTATAATCAATCTTCCATTTTTCCAGAGGATACATAACTAAATCTAATTTGTATTATTTCTGCTATCTGTAGCTGTATAGATAGTTCTTAATGGTTTTCTGCAGCTCTCTGTTTTAGAGTTTTGGCCATATTGGTACAAAACAACAGTAACCTAAAGACTGCAGCTTACTGATAGTTAAGGTAAACACCAGATTGACTCAATCAAATATTTTATTTAGCTCTTTTTTTGTTTGTTCATTTTGTTTCAGTACTTAATTCTTTGAATATAAGTTAATTAGAGTTTTGAAATGAAACTTATTTGAATTAAAACAAATCTTCTTGAGTTGAAATGTATGTTAAATTAGTCTCTTTTTAAACCTGGAAATCTTTGTACAAAAGTGGTAAAAACATTGAAGTGGACTCTTCCATTCAAATGATTTTGTGCATACACAGAAAGGAACTGAACATCATTGTCACTCCGTTGCAGGACAGAGCCCTCCGTAAGGTGCCAAATGCCTTCACCACATTTGGAGACCAGCAGGAACTGAGCCTATTTCTAGTACTGAATTCCATTTACATTTGATTTTCATCAACCAAAGGTTTTCTTTAGTGGTTTTACAGTTTGTAATTACCCAACAAAATTACTTAGTTAACTGTTGTCTACGAACACAGCCTCAAAACCTTGAATCTCCTGCCATTTTTTGTACTTCAGGTCTGCTTCCCAAAGGTGCAGATGGAAAGCAATGGTGCAGGCACTGCACACAGCTGCTCTCTGGCAGGGACATTCACCTGGAACAGGGAGCTAGTGGGTGGCTTTGGACAAGTGGCACCATCAGCATCGCCTTCCCAGCACACCCACCAGCTCTGTGGTGGAGTTGGACAGTCTGCTGTTCTTGCTACCCTGCCTCCTGCCAAAGACAGGGACAGTTACCAGGACAAGATCCTAGTTGTGCCACGCAGGAGCTAATTCTCCAGTTGGTGGTGATAGAAAGCCTCTCTTTACTCCGGCTGAGAGGCTGAAAATCCTCTGGAGATGTGCAAGGCTGCATTTATTGGCCAGTTCAAGTATTTTGATAAAGATCCCCCCACAAACTGTATGAAGAAGAGCCTGGGGAGGCCTTAACCCATCTCACCAGGGTGAGCATGGTAATGTCAGTGCCTTAATCCAGAGATCTGACTTCACTGTTATTTCCTGTGCTCCAAACCGCTCTGCTCTTCATAGATGTCCTCAGCTGTCACACAGCCCTCACTTCCATGTCATCGGTGAGAGCATCCGACAGAAGCGAGACCAGTCCTCAGCCATCTAAAAACCTTGCCGTCTTTTCTGAGTTTCACCATCAGTAAAAACAATGTTTCATCCGGAAATTATTAGTAACAACCCTTTAAGACGGTTGTATGGCCTTGTTTCTTTGTTATTACCTCCTAAATTACATGTTAAAAGCTAGCAAGTGTGCCTGAAGGAGGCAAGTGACGTACATTTCCTCTGTCAATGGGCAGCAAGTATCCAGCTGGTCTCTCTGGTAATCTGAACCGACTACCACCCAGGAGAGTAATTTTCATTAACTCATCCTGACAAAAAATATTAACCCATAGGCCAGTTTCCAAAGTTGGAAATTATAAATCAGGATCTCCAGTTTGTTTCCAGGCATCAACATCATCGCTTGGATGCCAGACTACCAGATTTAGTCTCTAAAGTGGTTTAGTTTTTATGCAGGGCATCATCACTTAAGTGTTCATGATATTTGAAAATTATATTGGATTTTTCCCAAATTGCTATCACCCGTTGGGGTTGTGATGGTCAAAACTCATCTCAAAAGCAACCTCATTAAATGATCACATTTAACCGGGAAAAGTCAGGTCTTATACAGGTTACCTTTAGACTTCTGGCTTGCCAAACTGTATTTATTATCCCTTCTCACAGTTCCGAAGGCAGCTGCTGCTGTTGTCACTCCCCTTGGCTGGTAACAGCAGCAGTGTGGGACAGGGGAGAACCATAAAGGATAGGTTGATAACGTGCCATTTCCTCTTTTCACACTTCATTGAGTACTCAAGTTTGTGTTTAGCTTTTGGTATTGTATTTATTCGACAAAGCACATACGCACATTCTTATTCCTAAATACTATTGAAATTAGTAAGATTTTAACAAACTCTGTTCAGCTAAAGAAGCTCTCTTCATAATTAGTGACTTTTCTTTACCCCTTCTGTTCAAACGCATCTATGTGTACCTGTACACACAAGGAAATAAGAAATAATATTTAAGAAATACCGTTTTCAGGTTGCCCTATCTTCCCAAGAACATGAAAAAGGACAGCAGAAGAACAGGAAGGGTATTGAAGTCTCAAAAGCCAGAAGAAAGCATATGAACAGGATAGTTACATCAGCAAAGTGGTCCTTGGAAAGCAAGGCAAGAAATGTACTCTTGTAAAAGGACAAAAATTAATGAAGAGACAGAATACATAGGCTTCAGGAGACACAAGAAGAGGGACTTATGGGTTTGTCTATAACTACTGTAGCATAGCATATTTGCCTGCCCACACAAATGTGTTCATTAGTACATCCAGATTTTGATGTTACTCTATTAAGAAATATTCATGTGTAAGAAAACTCTACACTGACCTGCCTTTTGTCCTGCTAGTGCTGTCCTGAAAAATTCCATCATAAGCTCTTGCATACTTTTTTTTTATGACCTTCCCATTTCTTTAACAAAACTGAACATACTCCTAGAAGATTTCTTGGAATAAAATAAAGTTCAGGGCATCCAGCAGAGAACATTTAGAGGAAGCGACAATAAATATTCAGTCCTGTTTCTGCCAAGAGGCATTAAGGCCCAATGAGGAGAGGAAATAAAGGCAGGCAAAATAAAAACAGGGATTAAATAAGGTGGCTAGAGATTAAGTTAATTCAATATAATGCCAAGACAGCCTTTCCATGAGGTTCCCTGGTGAAAGTAATATTTGGTACAACCTTCAAGGAACAACAGTGGGAAAAACAACAAGAGTTCTCCTTTAGGAATTATTTTACTCTGAGGGATAAGCTATTTTGCTGGCACAGGAAAGTGGAATGTGTACTTAGTTGTACCGACCAGAGGAAAATTAAAATATTACCTGTCAAATATTTATCTGGCTAACAGAATAAAAATAACTTAAAAGATTCAAAGTCTAACTCAGATTATTA
This sequence comes from Pampusana beccarii, assembly GCA_013399365.1. Taxonomy (NCBI): domain Eukaryota; kingdom Metazoa; phylum Chordata; class Aves; order Columbiformes; family Columbidae; genus Pampusana; species Pampusana beccarii. The sequence continues at coordinate 1,322,762 of VWYH01003030.1, forward strand.
ATTTATTTTAATTTATAATGATAAGCCAAGATTTTGAAGTCGTTTCAGTAGTTACTTCCAGAGAGGTTTGGTGATCCACCTTTTCCAAGTGCAATATTTTTCAAAGGTCAATGCACAAAAAGTGTCTGACCATGACGGTGAGATTCAGCAGATGAAAATATGTAGCCAGCAACAATATGTAGCCTTCAACCCTCAGCTGGCTGTAACACAGTGAATAGGATCAGCTGACCAGTTTTATTATTGGTGAAAATTGAGATGTATTTTTATGAAGTCTATCATGTGACTCTGGACATGAGGTGTAGCTGTGAAGCTGTAAGACTATTCATGTTCTGTTACACGAACATTTGTTAAATACTGTGTCAGCGCTAGTTTTTCTTTCTTAATAGCAGAACAAGCCTTGAATTAACCTAGAAGAGTCTCCTTGCAGATCTGCATGGAAAACTCAAGTTTACACAGGGTTAATTTGCTGTTATTGACTAACTGAGATTCCACACAGGTTGTAATATAGCTCAGGTAACCCAACGGCATAGAATCATAAGATTACAGGGTAATTTGGGCTGGAAGGGGCCTCAGGAGACCTCTAGTTCAATTCTGTGCTCACTGTAGGGTCAGCTACAAATTCAGAACAAATTGCTCAGGGCTATCCCTACGGTACAGGCTTCAAAACCTCCAGGTAGAGAGACTTCATAGCCTCTCTGGGCAGTTTGCTCAACTGCTTAGTTGTCCTCATGGGGAAACATTTCTTCTGTCCAGTCTGAATCTCGCTGGTTTCACCTTATGTCCATTGTCTTTCAGCCTCCAGACACAAATGGCTGGGAAAAGCCTGGCTCCACCTCCTTGATGAGCTCCTTATAGGTACTGGAGGCTTCTGTAGTGTTCCACCCAAAGACATTCCCTTTCTAGGTGATCAAGCTCTGGTCCTTCTGCCTGTCCTTACAGGTCACATGCTCTAGCTCCAGCCACCATGGTGGCCCTCCCCTGGACTCACTCCAGTTTAACAGTGCTTTTCCTATACTGGGGAGCCCCAAGCTGGATGCAGTGTTCTGGATGTGGTCTAACAGCTGCTGAGTAAATGGAATAATTATTTTTCTTGATCTGCTGGCTGTGCTCCTGCTGGCACAGGCCAGGGCACTGTTGGCCTTCGTCGCTGCCAGGGCTCAGCTTGCTGGACACCATCACTTCCAGGACCTCCTCCACAGAGCTGCTGCCCAGCTATAACATAAAGCTCATACAGTCGAAGATCACACAGGCTTCTCTGACCCAATGCTGAACACAGAGCTGAAGAGGTAACGTGTGCCATTTCTTTCCTTTCTGAGACGCTGGATAAGTGGTCTTGTTTGGAAGGAATGCCTTGGGCACAATCACAGAGCAGGTTCTCCTGGAAACTATGCTAAGGCACATGGAAAATGAGGAGGTGACTGTCAGCATGACTTCACTAAGGGCAAATGGTGCCTCACAAATTTGGTGGCCTTCTACAATAGGATGGAAAAGGTAAGAGTGACTGACATAATCTACCTGGAGTTGTGCAAAGCATTTGACACTGTTCCACATGGCATCTCTGTCTCTAAATTGGAAAGACATGGACCTGACAGATGGATCACTGAGTGGATAAGGAATTGGCTGGATGGTCACAGTCAAAGAGTTGCAGTCAACAGCTCGATGTCCAAGTGCAGACCAGTGATGAATGGTGTTCCTCAGGTGTTGGTATTAGGACCAGCGCTGTCTAACATCTTTGTCAATAACACAGACAGTGAGATTGAATGCACCCTCAGTAAGTTTGCCAATGACACCAAGCTGTGTAGTGTGTTCTATATACTGAAGTGAAGGTTTGAAAGGTGGGTCTGTGTGAACCTCATGAATTCAACTGGTCCTGCACATGGGTCAGGGCAATCTCATGCACAAAAACAGGCTGGGTGGAGAATGAATAGAGAGCAGTCCTGAGGAGAAAGACTTGAAGGTGTTGGTTGATGTGAAGCTCAACACGACCAGGCAATGTGTGCTTGCAGCCAACTGTAAGTTGGGCTGCATCAAAAGAAGCATGACCAGCAGGTCAAGAGAGGTGATTCACCCCGTGTATTCTGCTGCTGCCGGGAGTACTATGTTCAGTTCTGGGGCCCCCAACATAAGAAGGATATGGACCTGTTGGACTGAGTCCAGAGAAGGGCCACAAAGATGATCAGAGGGCTGGAGCACCTTTCCTGTGAGGACAGGCTGAGAGAGTTGGGGTTTTTCAGCTTGGAGGTGAGAAGGCTCAAGGGACACCTTCTAGCAGCCTCATAGTACCTAAAGGGGACCTACAGAAAAGCTGGAGAGGGATTTTTTTTTAAGGGCATGTGGTGATAGGACGAAGGGTAATGGCTTTAAACAGAAAGAGGGTAGATTTAGATTAGATATAAGGAAGATACTCTTCACCATCAGGATATTAAGGCACTGGAACAGGTTTCATAGAGAAGCTGTGGATGCCCCGTACCTGGAAGTGTTCAAGGTCAGGCTGGATAGGGCTTTGAGAAACCCGGTCTAGTGGAAGGTGACCCTGACTATGGCAGTGGGGTTGGAACTAGATGATCTTTAAGGTCCCTTCCCACTGAAACCATTCTATGGTTCTACGATTCTATGATTCCATGAAATATTACTCTTCTAGATAACATTCAAGGAACTGGCACTGTGATATGTGGGTGAAAGATTTAATATTATGAAGATGTCAGTCCATTTTGCTAAAATGTTAAGGTTTAAATAAAAAATATCATTATGGAAGAATGTATAACTTAGAACCTAGATCAGTAAACCTTTTTCAGTTTGAAGATGCCTTTTCTATTTTTTTTCTAAGAGTGCGGGAAACCTTGAGTAGGGAATTTAAATCTAGTGATAGTGGGTTTTATTTTCTTAGCTATCACTCACAGAGCCCAAGGGTTCAAGGAGCACTGTTTGAAAAACAGTGGTAGATAGCTCAGCAAGCAAATACTCATCTAAGGCCAGTAAGTCAGGAAGAAGCTGAAGGTAAGGACAGAGGTGGTAGATGATGTAGGCTCATGTATTTTTTTGTGTATATCCTGACCACTGAATTCAAATCTGAGCAGTTAAACTTAGGTCTCTAGTCTTATTTATAAATCTTGACAACACCCTGCGGAGAATAAAATATGCTTCAGTGCTGGATCCAAGTGCCAAATGAATATGGAAATGGAAAAGGGATGTGCAGATGCATCTGTGCATACAATCCAGTCACAGCATTAATGCAGGGAGAAGGCAGCTATGGCTCTCTATTGCCCCCTTCTCTGTCTGAAATCTCTTCTCAAACAGCTTTTTATCTGTTATGGAAGATACGCACCTTCTGAAAGTTAAAACATGAAGGAAATTATTTCTGAAAAGTAGAAAGAGAAAAACAAACAAACAAACAAAAAACTCTGTTTTCAGTAAACTTATAAAATGATGGATGAAACATTGACAGGATTCTATAATTCTATGATTCTATCTCAAAACCATGGAAAAAAATATTTGAATAGGATCAATGAAAATATTACACCTTGCCATTTTTTTCAACTTTTTTATTTCTTAGGTGTTTTTGCTTGGTTGCTCCAGCGAGCAATAAAAAGAAAATAATCTCTTTATGTAAGCCAAATTAGAATATTTTGTTTTACAACTGGAGAAAAGGAACATTTCAACAACTTCAAACTTCTTACTATTGTAGAGCCCAAAGCTTTGTCACTTACACGATTTTGAAATATTTTCCCTGCTTTGTATACCAGTCAGAAACTTCTCTTAAAAACAGCACATAAGGTGATAAATTAATAATTTCTAACCCGCGAATAGCAGAGATTCTATCAAGAAATATAACCTCACATATGACTACATGGCACAAATATATTTATATATCCAAATAGTCTACAGTCCTTTGAAAAGTGCAGAACCAGAAAAATAATGGATCAAACCAACATTTTATTAACAATGAAATTCAAAGCAAGCTTAAAATATGTTTCCTTCCTGGGGCTGAGCAATAAGGTTTGGTTTTTCCTCCCTTTCTCTGAGCTTAATGTCACTCACATCCCCCCCTGCACTTACGTTTTCCCTCCTCCATCATCCCTCAGAGTCCTTGTGTCACCTGCGTTCATATGACACAAGCTTGAGTGCAAGAATGATGATTTCCTCTGCCTTGAACTTCACCATTGAAGACTGACATCCAGGAAAGGGGCAGATTGTTCTCTAAACTTTCTTCAAGCAAGAAACACTGTAACTGCCCCCTCCCCGCAAAGAGAAAAATAACAACAAGCAACTCAAAGGGTATTTGCATCACTTCTCACAATTACTGGAGCTTGTCACTCTAATTCCCTATTTCAACCAAAAGTTCTTCCAGTCTCTACCACTGTGAAGACCAGGCATACAAAAAGATACAGGCTTATACATAACAAGTTATTCTTCAAAACACATCTTCTGATGCCACCTAGCACTAGCAAAGCCTGAAGTCTTATATGCAGTGGAGCAGGGTTTAGATCTGCAGATTAAGCCCTCCGCTTCTGATCTAACCAATATAGGCTTCTTTTATAGCTAAAGGAGATAATCAGACTCTTTTAAGGGCAGTTTTCATCCCATCCTAATCCAGATATCTAAAATAGGCCAGATGAAGCATGTTTTTAATGTTCCCCTGCTTTCCCTGAGCACGCAGTGAATCATGAGCATCAGAGACAGATATATCATAGCTCTTATCAAGCTACACTTGTAGTGCACTGGCCAGCTGAGCAGATGGCTTACCACTGCTTTTTCAAGGCTTTTGAAGTTCACAGGAAAACAGAGCATACTCTGTTGGGATAAAGACAAAATAAGACGCGTAAATAATTGTTGGATTGACTAGATCAAAAGGTAAGCACCTTCCTCTGTGTTGGTCACCCGGGGCTCCCTCTACTGTCACTTTACGGCAAGAGGAAACCTTGGGTGTCCATCCACACTAAAATCCATGCCCAAAAGAGATGAGATGGATCACACCCTAAACCCACCAGTTTGTCTCAATGGCCATCAAAAGTTAAGTGAAATTAATCCCCTCTCCCCAAGGACAGGTTGGAAACACTGCATTAACAACAGTAAAGGGTTTTCAGATCAGGAATTGGAGCATCCGTCTAAGAGCAGCATGCGATCCAAATTTGAAAGGAGATACTTGGTGTGAAATATGTCCAATTGAACATCTTGATAATACTGACCCCAGAAACTGAACTCAAAGGATTCTAAATATATAAGATATTAAAAGGCATAAACTGTCTTATATTTGAACTTCAGGATGCGCTCCATAGAAAATCTTCGAAGTTATACAGTGAAAATTATCCAATATTTGGAATGACTTACAAGGAAATATTATGGGGCTCTAATTGCTTAACAGAAGAACTAAAGAAGGCATGTCAGCATGAAAACTAGTGTAGGAATGGCATGCAAAAAAAAATAAAGTTGCAGAATGTTGAAAATATTCTAGGAAAATAAACGAGTGTGTATAGTAGAATTGGTACAGACTTCTTAGGTCATCACTTTTATTCCCCTGCCATTTTCGTCAGCTATGCCAGAGAAATATCTTTGTAAACTCATCTTAAAGCAAGATAAATTCCCTGCCAAACGAAAGAGCATCTCAGATACCCACTTCTATAACAAAGAGAAAACTTTTCTCAATTTCTGCATTAAATTTATCTATGACCCTCACATTCCCCTGCATTTTTCTGATACATCTGGTGCAATCTGCTCTGGGTGAACCTGCTTTGGCAGGTGAGTTGGACTAGATGATCTCCTGAGGTCCCTTTGAAGCCCAACCGTTCTGTGACTCTGTAATTATTATGTGGCTTATTTTCAAGATAAATGAGGATACCCTTGATTTGACTGGGTATAGTTACCATGCTTGTGGTTTCATGTGCCATTTGTTTTCTAAATTACGGACATACTGAGCATTAAAGCCCTTTCATTTTTGTCTCCATTTTGATTGTGTAGCCATCTGCATTTCCACAAATTCCTCCTCATTAGTCCTCCAAATGCTCAGCTACTGGAAACTAAGATAAAGTATATATTTAGCTTTCGTAGAATCATAGAATCATTTCAGTTGGAAGAGACCCTCAGGATCATCAAGTCCAACCATTCATAACTGCATTTTAATCCCTATCCATCAACACCATGCTGCTGTCCCATGTCATCTCCCTTTCTTCTGTTGTTTGTTCAATATCCTTGAAAGATCTAAGCCAGTTTGATTTTTGTCAGTCTTCGTTTTCCCTACATGTTTCCTGGCTTCTGAGAAAAAAACTTACTTTATAGTATTAGAGATAGTAATGCCTAACCATGGACCCCAGACTATCTCAGACAACCAAGCCACACATAATTTTCAAGGCTGAATATTCAGCAGAGGTGGAATTTTTAATACAACAATGGTTTCTAGAAGCATTCAGGAAATCTTTCCTTTAATTCCAATGCAGAAATAAAAACTTATTTGAAATATTAAAAATTACTACAATATTAATTACTGTCTGCTCACCCACAAATCTTGTCAAAAGAAAGAAATTTAAACCAAAAAGGCTAGATTTTGATAGACAGAAAGAAATACATCTGATAGTAAAATTCATCTAAGAAGTCAGGCATGGCATGCATTTAAGGAAAGGTCTGTTGTGGAGAGACTCTGATGTCCTATGGGGTCCTGCCTGGTTAAAGAGTCAGAGCACTATGGTCTAAGGTGTGTACCTCACCTCTACATTTGAGGATGTCAGAAACTTAATGAGAATTTTTTCACAACTTCCAGTTCATGAGGGTGAAGAAATTTTCCACAAGGAAATGATTGAATATTTATTTTGGCTTTCTGAGTTTCAGTAAATCAAGAATAATTTTGCTCTGCTCAACTAAAAATGTTTCATAATTATTTCCTTGTTTTGTGTAATTTCATTTCATTTCAATTGTAACAATATACATTCCAAGAGAAGTATTTTATCACAGCATACGTACACACATATATAGGATATTTATTGCAACATTGCACATCACTGAAACTAGTTTCATATGACTGAAATGAAATTGTACATACATATTTCAGTATGAATTATTTTAAAGTTTTATTTCCTCATACATTTTTATTGTTATCTCTCTTCCAGTAGAGAATGAAAATAAGTTCAGAAATGTCAGAATTCCCCCTCTGAGACAAAGTTTGTTTTTCAAACATCTCTTCACTTGTTAGTGGTCTAGAAACTACCAGCAGTTTCTTAAGACAAGAATAATTATCAGAAACATAATTTAAATACATGGATGGGGATTTAACCAATAAATGGATAAATTCAGGTTGTAATCAACACAGTGTTTCCATTAAGTCCTTTCACATTTAATAGTATTTATACAATTAATTAATACTGTTGTAAAAAAAAAGACATTAAACCATAAATTAAACACTTAGGATTCAGTTTTGTTCTAGGATTTTCAAATCATTCCTGTTGTCTTCAACAGGAATTGCATGTGCATAACTGAGGAAAGACTTTGGCTATTAAGAAGAAGCAGAAGCAAAAAAAAAACAAAACAAAAAAACAAAAACCAAAACTGGTTGTAAATGGATAGTTACATTAATTTTGCTAATTGTTTGTGAACAGTTCAAGAATTCTTGAACATGGCAAATATTATATTATACTGCCTGTCCTGTCCCAACAGATGGGATGAGGGATGAGTTAACTCTGAATGCGACACGCGCCCTGACTCAACAGATGAGACCAGGTGTGAGTTAACTTTGGGTTAAATCTGCATGGTTATGCGAAGTGAATGACAGACAATCACTCCGGGGGGAGTCCAATTCAATTATGAGTTTTACTAAAAGTATGTGTTGGAATACTAGTTACAGCGAATAATGGCTCGGCAAAAGTATTTTATGATATCACAGAATTTATCAACACATTAACAGCAAAAGTCCTTCTATGAGCAATGTATCGGCAACCAGTAGTAGCTATGATATAAAATTTGACAAGAATACAACAACAGAGTTTAAGATGATGTTACTCTTATATGTTCATGAACGAAAAGAGAGAAAGAGACTGGTAGAGAGAGAACAAAAACTAAGGTATAAGAGAAAGAGAAAGATATGAAGAAAATAGGGGTATAGAAGAAAAAGGAGAGAGGGAAAGGGCAGAGAGAAAAGAAGAAAGAAATAGTGAGGGATCCAACCACTCTTATAACTCCGCAGCGTGGGTGACAAGATGATGCTGTATGGCCTCCAGTGTCTCACAGTGAGGATGCTGGGGTTTGTGGTTTGGGAGCACAGCATCCTCTGGTTCCTGGTCCAGTTCCCGCAGCCCGGCCGCTGTGCGGAGGGTCCTCAGGGTGGTCGGTTCCCTGGCGGACGGTTTTCAAGGTGGTGGTTTTCCCTAACAGTGCTGTTTTAGGTGAGCTTATTTATAGCTCTCTGAGTAGAAGAACGTCTGAGGGGAAGGGGTGATTGTGAAAGATCAACAAGCTCAGACAAGTCCCAGGCCACGTTGAAGGGTCTTGGCTTTTCCCCTTTTTGTGCCAAGCTGAGCATATCAGAAGATGGAGCTATGTGCCCTCCAGCACATCCCCCACCTCCGGTGTCGGCCAGCCGGCCTGGACTGTGGCTTCTTAGCTTGTCGTTGATATGGAAATCACAGTTCACCCTCTCTGAATGTGTCATCTCCTGCGGCTGGATGAACTGGTTTCAGCACAATGTTGTGGACATGATCCTTGTCAATGCACAACACTGCCTTATGTGTGTGGATAACTCATACCCATCATCGTTCTTAATCATTCTATTAGGATTAGCAGTTGGGAGGCCTCAGCAAAATTTTGAGTTTCATTTCAAGTGCTTATTCAAAGTAGGTTTCATCTTCTCTCAGAGTATCTGTGTGTGTGTGTGTGTGTGTGTATGTGTGTGTGTGTATGAAGTTAGGCCTGAAATCAACCAACTCCTCCTCTTCTTTCTAAGAAACAGGAAAACATGTCAGAAACATCCTGAAGTCTGCCTCCTTTTCCTTCCTTTATATTTTTACTTCACTAAATCAAAACCAAAGGTCATATCTCCTCTTGTTTAAGAATAGGAGGGCACAATAAAAAATAATTTTAACAGGAACACATTACTGCCCAATACAAAGGTTCATGCTCATCTGGAATAGTATATCACTGTTGGTAATCCATTTGAAATATGAGGCACAAGAGGAAAAGGAAGTTTGGAGAAAGATTATAGGGGCTTAGGCACAGAAGAGAATAAAAAGTTGGACTTTGTTTTTCTCTGAAAATCCCATACAAACACCTAACAAATTACATATAAAAGATTTTTAAAAGCTAGAACCAGCACAAATGTTCTGATAAAAGCAGACTGCAGAAGTGAGTGGTCTTTGGGGCTCGATTCCATGCATAAGCACCTGGACCACCTGAGGTGCCCCAGAGCTGCTGAGGCACGCACATAAGGCTGGGAGATATCATCAGGCACCTTCTGGGGAAGCAGCTGGAGGCCAAGAAGAACACCTAAGGGTGTCTTGGTGTCACTAGAGGCCTGTGTTGAGGTAACTCAGTTCAGCACTGACCCTGATCTAGGCCAATCTATATCAAGGATAGTACTTCCTTACCTTCTATCTGTGTGGATTCGTCTTCTGGCCAGCTGTTTTAACCTAATGTTGTTCCCACAAAATCCTCTAAAGCCATACTATTTTGAAAGACATTCAAGTGCTTTTCAGGTGAACAAATACATATTTAGTTGCTCTCATCCTTTGATTCATGTGTCTGCCCCTGAACACCATCATAAGCAGCTATACCCTGTGTCCACTGTTTTATACAGGTACTAGCTAGGCAAAACTCAATCAGCCCTACAAAAAAGTTTTAAGTTTTATAAGATTTCCCTCATTAAACTAGTGGGTTGATACCTACTATCATTCTTCCAGTATATGCTGCTGTTGCATTACCTGTGTCATTCTTTAATGGTTTCAATAAATTAGAAGAGTCTGGAAGTTCTTTGAATGACGTATGTTTTTAGTAAGGCAAAACGAAATTAGGGAGTTACGATTAGATTGTTTTCCTAGTTTCATTGTTTGAACTTCTTGGTAAAGAATTGTTGCCTATATGGTTCAATACTGATCTGGTATAATTACTACAATTAATATTGTATTAAGAATGTTGAATTTATGAACTACAAAATGAGGTTCATTTCCAGTTACTAGCTTTGGTGACAAACCATGCTGACTGAGCGTTTCTCAGGGTGTTTCAACAGAACGTTGAATACATACATCATTCTTCACATACTAACTCTGACTATTTTGAATGATCATGTATAGCCGCCAGCACACGTCCCTCAAAAGAAAAAGATCAGCAAAACTCTAGTAAAATATATGCACCATTTTAATACAATGAGAATAGGTCTGTTCTGTCTTACTGTTGAAATCTGATGTTGAAGTAGCTTTTATTCAATTTTCTCTTGCACAGTTTAGACCAAGTCATCAGAAGTAACCTGGGTCAATTTTTCCACATGCTCTACATGGATATGTAGAAAATGAAAATAATTTGACAGCTGTAACCATTAGAAATCTTCTGGAAATTCTCCATTACCTGAAATGCTAGAAAACTACGAAACTAGATCTTCCTTCTATTTCCTAATGTAACCTTAGGTCACAATACTGAACTGAATAAAAAATTTCTCAGAAACCTTGAAATATCAAAATTCATCTTAGGTACAGAATAAGACAGTTGTTAAAATCTCTATAGAACACAAAACTGGAAATTATTTCACCTTTTCTCCTTCTCTTTTTCTGCAAGTGTAATGTAGGTTGTACCTCTTCCTGGACAATTCAATGATGAATTGGAAACCTCTGGAACGGAACGGAACGGAACGGAACGGAACGGAACAGAACAGAACAGAACAGAACAGAACAGAATAGAATAGAATAGAATAGAATAGAATAGAATAGAATAGAACAGAACAGAATAGAATAGAATAACAGAATATTTTCCATTTCAAGAGACCTGCGAAAATCATCTAGTCCAACTGCCTGACCACTTCAGGGCTGACCAAAAGCTAAAGAATGTTATTAAGGGCATTGTCCAAATGTCTCTTAAATGCTGACAGACTTTGGACATTGACCATACTTCTAGGAAGCCTGTTCCAGTGTTCGACCACTCTCAGTAAATAAATTATTTCTAAGGTCCAGTCTAAACCTCCCCTGATGCAGCTTTGAACCATTTCCACATCTCCTATCCCTGGATCCCAAGGAGAAGAGCTCAGCACCTTGCTCTCCTCTTCCCCTCCTTGGAAGCTGGAGAAAACAATGAGGTCTCCCCTCACTCTCCTTTTCTACAAACTAGGAAAACCTAAAGTCCTTAGCCAATTATATGATATACCCTCCAGCCCTTTCACCAGTTTTGTTGCCTTCTGAATGCATACAAAGAGCCTAACACAATTCTTAAATTATGGGACCCAGAACTGCACACAGAGAACAAGGTGAGGCCACACCAACACTGAATACAGCAAGATAATCACCTCTTTTGATGTGCTGGTGATGCTGTTTGATGCACCCCAGGATGCAGTCTACCTTCTGGGCTGCCAGGACACACACTGCTGGCTCATGCTGAGCTGCTGTTGACCAGCACCCCCAGATCCTTTTCTGCAGGGCTGCTCTCCAGCCACTCCTCTCCCAATTTGTACTTGTGCCCAGTAATGGTAGTTGTAATTCGATATTCTTAAATAACTTGGTTAACTTGAACACCTAGATCAGAACACAAGTGCTTGAAACACGAATCCTTTAGAATGAATGGTGCTTGGAAAAAGTGTTGATGTTTTTGTGAGATTGGGACATGTTGCTGTGGACTCTAAGTGTATTTTTTTCTTTACATTTTGGAGAAGGTGAAAAATATATTATTTAAGTAAAGTAAGTAAATCTCTTTGCATATTAAACATAAATCTGATTTTAATGAAATTATCTTTCAACTTCAAGCCTCAACGTAGTGTTTGCAAGTGAAAAAGAGCGTTAAATGTGCCTCAAGACTCACTCCCATCATAACCCTTTAACCGTGTGCCACCCATATATTACATAAGCTCTAGAAGCAGTGTTTCAAAATAGGACTAATTATGCGCCAGCCGAACTTCACCACTGAAAGAGAGAGCACTTCACATGAACATCAGATTGAATTGGGTTTTTTTTTCATATGTTAGGTATTGCAGCACACTGTACAGTCAGTGTACTTGAGTTACAATTTGCCTTTTCTAAATCTGGAAAATAATCAAATAAATATTATGATAAATGCACCGAAAGGGCTTCTTTATCTGGATTCCTGAGTGTTTGGGACAAAATGAAAGGACAGACCAGTCAAAAAGAGAGCCTCAGAGACATTTTATCTGTGACAGCTAAAGGCTTACCAGACAGGTTTTTGAAAAGAGGTGGCCTTGACCTTCTCTTGAGTCTCCTGTCAAAATAACTGATTGGTTTTCATATAGACTGTCCATCACATTTAACCCAGCAGGATGCAGTAGAGGCTGAGGTAGGGAGCCAGTTGGAACAAATATGCAGTGCAGAAAAAGACAGCATGAAATGGAAGGGTTTAGGGTAGCAATCTAACACTCAGCAATTCCCGGGAACCTCTTATCTTGGAAAGCTGTGAAGAATCTAGTTTCTCATTTGTTTCAGCCTTCCAAAGACATCTTGTTGGCAGAAAGAGTTTCAGGATGAGGCTGCCAGGTCCATATCAGTACTGGATAGTTTTCAACTGTGAACAGTACAGTACAGTATAATACAACAGTTTGTGGCCGCACAGACTCTTTTGCACCAAAGACTTTTACTGAACAGGAAGATTTTCTGTTAGATCAATTTGGACTTGCTTTGCCCTCTTGTCCCAGAGGTAAGTGAAACAGCTGCAGTAAAGGAAGCATTTTGCTCACTCAGCTTGTTGTGAACACTTTTTTGGCACACGTTGTTGTTTTGTCTGTTCTTACTTGCCAAATTCAAAGTGTTTTGAAACTGTTATACTCTTTATCTTGTTCTGCAGCTTTGTCCACTTAGTTTTTGTTACACTCTACAAAAACAAAACAACTGCAGGCATAAAGAGCGTATTACATAACTGTCAGATTTTCTATACCATCAGTTTGTCCTGGTCTCATACAAATGTCACATCATTAAAAGAAAATTGTAAAACATTAATATTGTAATTCATACAGACCTCACAAAGAAATTTGTGATTAACACCATAAAAATACCTATATTCTTGAGAAGCAGAGATCATTTCAAGAGACTTAAAAAAACACCCATGAGTATGCAGTTTTGCATTTTTCATATATTCCTTTGTTACTTTCAAATAAAAGTGTGTTACAGTCCTTACTATGTGTTTTATTATATACTGTATAGCATAACAAGGGAATTACTGTACAGAACCATTTTTGCAATTCCCCCCCACACTTTTCTGTACATATGCTAATCTCTGTAGGCAAAGATGCCTCATATGTTTATAAAATGTATAAAAATAAAATTCAGCCTGCCATGCCAGATCGAAGGCTATGCGGGTTGCCTGGAACTGTGAAAATAACACATATTTGCACCATACTTGTACAGCCAAGCATTTTGCCTTCAGTTGTTCAAAAATGTTAATAAGCATAAAGCATGTTTTTCAATCTTGGAAAGCATCCTTCTTTTGGATTATGGCAGGGGCATGTGGAAATGTGGTTAATTTGCGTCACTTTCATTTTCTGACAGTTCTTTGTCCTTTGCCAAAGGAAAGGCAAACAACATTTCCGAACGTTTCTAATTCATTGGGTCATCTAGAAACACAAAGCTGTAGAATGAAGTTAACCAATTGGGATGTACTACTCACAACCCCACATTGATGTCACTGTTCTGGCTGTTCCCAAACATTTGAATCCCATAAATGGCTCTCATGGGTTACTGATAGGGTTGTCCATCAGGCTATTGAATAGATGACTTGCATTATTCCCTGTTGTATGTCCATTAGAAAGGGCTGATTGAGATTCAGGTAATCCACTCTTTGAATTCCCATTATTTTCCGGCTGCTCAGGTGTTTGAATAAAATCTTACAGTCTGCATTATTCTCACTACCTCTTCTGTAACTGTATGATGTGAGACACTGTTTCAGCATTATGGTTCCCACTATCAGGAAGCAAAAACAAACCTTAATTGCTAGAGTGAAGTGCTTATGGTTACTTAGCCCACCAGAAAGATACCCAAAGGCCTGAGAAGCTCATTATCTCAGTCTAACAGGACAGTTACCCTAGATCACTACAATATTTTCCTACTCTAAAACTAGCTTCATTTTAGGAAACTGTTGTTTTATAAATAACACATTTAAAAGAGGTGCCACTATACTGTCAAAGGGCTCCAAAACCAGCATCATGCAAATAGATGGAATAGAGAATATTAAAGACCAAAAGCCTTTAAATTACAGAGTCAAAATGCTAATATCAGAACTGAAGTAGATAGAGAAATTCAGATTCAAATTAGAGGCCCCTTTGGATAAACTGTTCAAAAGCCAATAGTCTAGCTGTTGTCTCAGTATGTTTGACGTACACAGACATGCAGTAAAACAAACACATATTGTATGTTGCATTACACACATACAATAGAAAACTTTGTTTCCAAATATCTCTTCCTTTTTTTTACTCCAGTAACTGTGATCTTTCCATTCGAAATCCCAGGAGGATCTGTACCAAAGGTATGAGTGAAGGGCAGTCAAAGAGGGTGTAAATAAGTTGCTTAGAACACAGTATCACAAAATCAACAATTTCTGAAACTTGTTAAAAGACTTAAGAGTGAGTACAAAGGACAACGACAGGTCGTAAAAGAAATTTGTCAGTCCTTTGTTAAGCACATAAAATGCTGTCCTGAAATGCATCACAGAAGACATCTTTAGTATCTGAAATGAAAAATTTATGGAATGGGTGGGTGAATGAATGCTGCAGTTCACTGCCAGCCACTCAGATATGGTGGTGATAAAGGTCCTGTAAGTGTCAAGACAGATACTTAGCGCTTAATTGTCAGGATAATTCAAATTTGCGGAAGAGGTGTGGGTCAGTTCTTTTATTCCAAAGTGAATGGCTTACTTCTAATTGAAAGTAACACTAATTAAGATAAAGGGCAGAACGTTAGCACTCAGTATTAACATTATGAGCTGCACCAGCAATATGCTTTACCTCTGATGTGAGAGAGTTATTTATGGTGTCTGTGGTGCAGCAGAGCCCTCCCTCACATACACAGCAGATATTAGGCTCCAATGTACGTATCTTCAACGAGGGAATTAAAGAAGAAAGTATGAGGTGGGGAGTGGCCTACATACAGTGGAAACAAACCAACCAGAAAGCAACTGGGAAGGTTCATCCGCCATGTATGAAGCTAAACACTTCTTTCCTTACGTCTCAAAGCTTTCAGATTCGTATGGATTTCACATGTTATGTCTAAACGGAGGGTGTGGCACCTAACACCACCACTCCGTGGTAAGAGCCAAGTGTGCCTTGGCCTCACTCGTGTTTGCAGAGAGAAAGCCTGGGTAAGTGAGCCAGGCAGACACAGTAGCTTTGAGTCATAGCCCAGGATGTGGGAGAGATGATGCAAGCATCTGGGGAACACTGCAGCAGTCACCTAAGACAACTGGGGTCTACTTGGCCTGTTGTCCAATTGAAACTCAGGAGTGGAAAAGTTTCCAAGCCTCCAGAGATCAGTCAAATTATATTTTGAAGTATAAAGGCTGACAGCTTTTATTAAGACCAATAGACTTTCTAGTACTTGCTAGTGTAGCTCAGCTTTTTTCATATTGGGCTGGCCAAGTGAGGCATAGCCTGGTGCAATCAATGTGGTGCTCTTACGAAACACAAGCAGTTCCTTGTGTCTAAACCCTATTAACAAAGATTTTACCCCTCGCTTAATCAGGTACAACAGAAACCACAGTGTAAAATTTCCATAAAGAAAAAATAACTTAAAAGCTATGCTAATCATAAGTATTTTAACTTGATTGATTGAATATCTTTTCCTGGTAACAGGGTGTACTGCTAGTGTCCCAGATTGTGTCCCAAATGCTATTTTTTTTCCCTCTTTCAATTTGAAAGATGTTTCACTCATCTCTGCTTGAAAGCTATTCTTTCTTCCCTTATGTTCCCACCTACTTCTGTAGCTGCATGTCTTGTTCAGTGATGGAAAACAAACTTTAGATTTACTCTCAGATAAAAGGTTCTCAGAAAATAAAAAGTAAAAAAGTAAACAAGAAACTGTGCATAATGATGTAGGTTGCATTAATATGCCATTTGAGCACAGTTATCTCAACAAAGATGACTTTTTAAATTCCAGGAGCACCAGAGGTGAACCCAGGAGACCATCTTACTGAAAATTCTGTTGTTCTTAATCCCGTCTCTGACCTGAGATGGTGTTTCACAACAATTAGACAAGTCATGTGAACTTGCTTCCTCAGCTCTTTCACCACAAGGCAGGAAAACCTGAATCTTCTGTGATTCTCTCAAGTAAGCTTGATTCTTTAAGAGTTATATAAGGACAGGCTTGCTATCCTTTTTACTATCCTCAAGTATATTCCTTGGCACAACAGAGGAAAATACAATTTTAGTTGCAATGTCTTAACATAATAATAAGCAAAGTAATCTTAATAAATAACAAGTAATAATAATAACTAATAAGAAAAGTAATAAAAATATTTTGTATAAGTTTTATAGTAGAAGCATTAGTAAAATCCAGCCAAGATGCTTTCCATCACTATCAATGTTCACAGCTGCCTGACAGCAACTTTTCTGTACATTGATATATATGACTTAAGATGTTGACTTCAATAATGCTTAGGTCTGGAGTAATTAGAGCTGTTCTAGGAATCATTTTTGAAATAAAAATATCTGTCTAGTTCCCAGAAAATACAGACATTATCATGCTATCACACATGGCAGTGCTTCCCTTTGCTGTTTGATGCAATGGTAAACTTTCATGTCCATACTTTCTGGTGGTGTAAAAAGTTAAATAGATCAGCTTACTTCTGTAAGTAAAGGAAGTAATTAAGTAAAAAGAACGAGTGCAAAAAAATCAGCTCACATTCAGTTTTCTGAAAGGGGTTTTCTATATTTGTCTGAGCCAGTAGTCTTAGTGCAGGAATTACTGGGATATTTTTACAGTCTGTGTTAGAGAGGGAGCGAAATAAATCCTTGTTATTGTACCTTCTGGCCATGAACATCTACCTGCATATGATAAAATTCCTAATATAGAAGTACTCACAGAAATACTTCTCTACTGCTCGGATCTCAAAACATACATTAGAAAAAAAAAATTAAAGCAATTGATCAGGCTTTTTTACCAAGTGTTTTTCTGCTCACTACACTCTTTTCTGCTCTGTAGTGCTGTTCCAACAGAGTGGTTGGAGGTTTCACTACCAGTAGGCCATATACGATAGTATACATGAGACACTTCTGGGGGGAAAAAAAAAAAAAAAAAGGTGCCCTTTAGATTTAAATTTTGTCTAGCAGAGGGGAGAGTTGAACTCTAGCATCCCACATGTTTAGATGAATGGTTTAACTCTCCTAGGCTGTTATGTGCATAACAGGATGGATGGGGAGTGACATCAGTACCTAAATGAGTGCCGGTGGTGTCTCTGAACCAATGTTCCCAAGTTAATTTAGTTACTTTCTTGACATCCTTAGAGAAGATTCCAGGAGAGGGAGGAAAGTAGGAGCCATTTTTATAGCTCACCACTGCAGAACTGATCCCCAGGAGTGGGTGTGGGTACTGCGATCCTGCGTGCTGAGTGCTGCACTCCTGGCTGACCAAAATCCTTCTTGTACTACACCCCACACAGATGCAGTGGGTCTGCCCAGACTGGACATAGTTCACATTAGCTACCTTTACTGACACTTTTTCTTTGGGGAAAAACAAGTTTTTTCTGTATTACTTCTCTTGGTCATAAGCTGCAGACAGAAATGTGAGACAGATCAGGTCTCCTTCCTGTGGTGATGGATGCTAGATATCTCTCCCAACACTCTTCCAGTTGTATCTCAATTCCTGAAACTACAACTAACCTCTTGCAAAATTACACTGCTATTACGGTCAGGGCTAATGTGTGCTGGTATAATACATGCTTTATAGAAGAGTAGATAGTTAATTTTTTAAAACACATTGAAAGTAAGGTAAGCACAGATAGTCAAAGCTGATATGTCTTATTGTCATGATACTATTCTAACATGCTTTCTCTGAAATCCATTTCTGATCAGTGACCACCCAGATGGACATACAGCCTTTCTCTTCAGATAGAGCCAATGACATAGTCATCCATCTATGAATAATGATAAAGGAGATGATCTCAGAGGAGGGAGTGGCAACATGACAAAATCTGAATAACTAGCTCAAAGATTAATGACGACAACTGAAATACTTTGTCTTGCTTAACAAATTGCCAAATAAGAAAGGAAATGTACAACATAACCCTCAAGATTTACACGAGATTTGGACTGAATAGAAACAGTTCCGTTGAATTGAATTCAGCCAATTTACTACTATTAGCTTTCGGTAAAAAAATACAACATGGCAGCAATTTTTGAAGGCTTTTCTTTTCCATACCTTCCACAAGTCTCCTAACAAACAGCTCTACAAAGGTGTTATGGTATTATGCCTGTCTGGTCTATATTGTCTGTCCTGAATTAGACGACCTCACCATCTCTATTTCTCACTCATTAAAGCATTCTCAGATAACTCAGCATGTAATACTACTGTGAGCTGAATACACTTAGAAATATACTCTTTATCTCTTGTGGAATGAATTATAATTGGTATGCAAAATTTAAATTTCAGGATTGCAATATTTTGCCAATCAAGAAGAGAGCTAATTTCTCCTATCAATTGTATCTGATTGTGTCTCTCAGCTGAAACGAGGAAAGAAGTCATTCTGAACAATTTGATAATAAGTAATATCAATCAAGGAGGAATAATTACAAAGAAATTGAAGTAAATTAGTATTGCCTCCTGACAGCACTGAAGTGAGAAATGAGTACATAAGAAAGAGTGCGCAGTAGGTATGAGGAGTGTATTTGAGTGGAACACAAGTGTACTCGGAATGTAAAAGGGAAAGAAGAGTTTAGGGGAAAGTTTTAAGAAACAAAGAGGTTTTTTCCAATTTAAATCTGCTCTGCTGCTGGACAACTTAGTGTTTACTCAGAAGAGAGAGGGCATCATATGATTTTAGAAGAAATTACATTTATATTTAACTTTTTTTTTCCAGTTGAGGCTTTTTGGCTTTAAAATTTGTCCTCTCTTTCTCAGTGTGGATGTGTGACAAATGGTGTGAAGCTTAAAAATTCGTGCCCTATTTCAATGGTTGTTAGGCATTTTAAGGATTTTAAAGTCAGGTGAAAACCTGTTGTATTCCAAATCAATAATAAATAACTTCCACAGCTTTACCTATGACATGACTGCCCATTCAAATCATCTAACATTAGCAGGTTTTTGATATGTTGATAAAAACGATGCAAGAGGAATAGTCCTGGGCCCACTGAAGCTAATACATATCTTAGCACTGACACCAGCAGAATCATTTCTGCAGACTGAGACTAGATTGTGGACACTTTGGTCTGACTTCTTAAAATCAGAGTTGATTCTCCAAAAATATCTTGGGCTATCCTGCAAGATGTTACATTTTAGCAGATTAATGAATTTCAGCAGTGATTGCAATTACATTTTGTTCACCATCAAGCTCTACTTCTCTGAGAAAGCAAACACCTCCCTCGTATAAGATGCATGTCATACCTTCTATTACAAATTGCCTGTACTGATTTTTCTAAAGAGACTGGGAAAGATAGGATTTGTAATCCCTAGACAGATGGAAATGGAAGAAAAGTAGCTATTTTCCAGGAAAACTGTTAACAGAAAATCTGCATGAACAGATGAAATGAATTAGGATAAGAGCCTTACTTCATGTAACTAACTACTTTGATTTACACTATCTAAAGCATATAACCTCAAACTTTAGTCAACAGGATCTGAGCTGGTGGTTTCTCATAGAGAATGTTATACATCTTTGATTTTTTTATGCATCCATTTTAAAAGTACTATACCACATATAAAATAACATAAAAATTAGATAAATGACACCATCATTGTCAGAACGAAATTCAGAGAAGTACAGAAGGTAAAAAACACAGATAAATTCCAGGGATCAGATCAATTTTCCACACACTAAAAATGATTTCCAAAACCAGAATCTATCTCTAGTGAAACACTTATTTACTAGGTTTTTTTTGAAAGACTACTGCTGTTAAAAATGTCAAACCAATAACTCTGTTTCAATCATCTTAGGGGATTTTAAAAATAATTACTAATAAAATTTGTCTTATGGAATCAAGGAAGGGGAGCTTCTTGGGTTAATGATTTTTGAAGTTTGTGACTTCAGAACATTAGAGATGAATTTACAAAACATTTAAAAATAAGACTTATAAAAATTCTGAATAGATCAGGCAACCACACCTCCATCAACTTTCAGCGAAATAAGGTTCCATCAACTTCAGAAAAAAAGCTGACGCAGAAGTCAAGGCAGGATGTTCCACTGGCCCAAGACAAGAGCTGTTTACACAAAAGGCAAATCTCCTATGCCTTCGAAACCTTCAAACAAGGACCTGCTATAACCTGGCTCTCTGATTCGTAAATATTGAAAATGTTCATCTCTAGGAAGAGCAGAATGATTGGCAAAGGAACAGGTTTCCTTTCTGTACTTTTTGCAACTGACATTCCTTTCCAAGCATAAACACACACCTCAGTCTTAGTCCATAAAAAGGAGATGTGCCAAACAGACATATATTACTCAGGCTACTCTATCAAACTGCCATTTTCGTGTGTGTCATTGTGGCTTTGTGGACAGCATTCTCACTTCAGGCTCAAAAGAATATGAATTCACTCCCAGAATGCTATTCAATTAAAGTACAGAACCCTGGCCAATATTTACATCTCTAAATTAGCACACATCATAGACTAACCAGCACTAATACGAACCCGAACACCTATGGAAGACATCATTGAGCACATAATGATCAGGATAGTACCTTGAATAAAAATGCTACAGCACAAATGATCAATTCACTGCCGTATAAAGACCTCTGAGACTCAGAGAAAGGAAAGTGCTGGCTTACAAATTACCATGACTCTGTTAAAGCTAGAAAGATAAAATTATTGTGCTCATCCACTTCAGTTATAAATAAAGTTAGCAATGTAGTTCATTAAAAAACAACAAAAATGCTAGAGCTAACAGAATTTTGACCCATAACTTTTGCATTGCACTCAAATAAATTGTGACTGAGGGCATCTGGGGCTGATTAACCAGATGAGTTACCAGGCAGACACATAACAAGATGGAGGGAGTAATTGTTCCCCATCACCACAGCCTGCACTTAGATATTCCTACAGACATACATCTGTAAACCCATGTTTTGAGAGGAACCATGAGGTTCTTCCCAGCTGACAGATTTTCTTCACTGTATGGTGTCCCAGCAAGTACTCCTAACAACCTGACAGGGCTCGTTTTTACCATGTGCTGTAGCTGTGTTCCTGCTTAGGTGCAGCTTTCTACGAAAATCAAGGGTATCTCTGAATTTTTATTCCAGCCATGTAAAATAACCCTCAGTTTTACATACCCTGGAGATGTTTTAAAAAGTACATATGAAGAATTCAGAGGCTGCACTTACTTTTCTGTGTGTATAAAGATATATAGATAAATACACATGTTGAAATGAAAATAAATATTTGTGACTATTTTTATTCATCTTTATTTACAAAAATAACTTTTCTAAGTTTTTAGCTTTGTATTAGGGAACATGACTCCTGCTGAGGTTGTTGTTTTTTTTTTTTTATTCCATCCTTTGTGTCTTGTAGACCAGTGCCCTGGTGCAAGCAAGGAATCTCACAGTGATCAAATCTTCCAGAAGTGCCTGACAGCGCAGAGGTGTTGACCAGCATCCTCAGAAGACATCATTGGGATGATGACAATGTACTGCAACAAGGACAGGAGGCAATGGACAGAGCTGTTCAGTCACTAGTGCAATGGTCTCATATATGGTCTTCCAGAATGGGACAGGAGTAATTTTTCTGTGTCACATACTCAGCACAAAGACAAAAAGTACTTTCTGTTTGTTTTGTGTTGTGTTGTTTTGTTTTGGTGGGGTGGGTTGGTTAGGGTTTTTTGTTCATTTTTTTTGGGGGGGGGGTGTTTGTTTGGTTTTAATTGAAAAACATTTCAGATCATCCAACTCCCTGAAAAATATGGTGTTTGTCCTAATCTCTACTGCGTTTTCTGCAGCTACTCAGTCCATATCTGCTGGATCTCTGATGTGATCTCCTTATTGGAGAATGCACGTCCTCCCCTTTCTACTTCCCTGTTCTTTCAGCTCTGATGAGAGATTTCCTCCTCACTCTGCTATACTACCAATATCTTTCTGCTAACAGCTAGGATTTCAATGATGAAGTTTTGCATCTTAAAGTAGTTAAATAATAGTTAGCAGTAGTTAACAAAATTCTTGATTAGCTTGGGTGTGTGCCCCAGCTGCTAGAATCACTCAGAGAACTGGAACCCCAGAAAGCTGTCTCTTGAGGAACAACGGGTCCTGAATGTTTCGGTTATGCCCTGTCACCTCTGTACTGTGCAGGATACATCTCCGAAGGTACAGAACAGTCTTGTACGCTCACCAACGGGACATTTCAGGATGGACTGTGCTTAGAGGAGCACTGATCTTCCCTGTGGGCCCCATACTCATTGTGTGTGGGAACAGCAAAAACGATTACTCCCTTGATGGTGTTAGCAGAGGTGGGAAGGAAGATCATGGTGAGCAAAAGAAAAGAAGGGATGCAGGATGACGAGGGGTGCTGAGAGGCGAAGGAAGGTGCAGCCAGAGGTTGTGGGCTGGGTGGCACAGATAGAATGGCCACCCTGTCTCTTTTGTGTGTGTAAAAGTGTGTGTGCCACCAACAAGGGGAAATGTTACATACAGACAACTTCACAAACAGGTTATAAATTATAATTACACATCGGAGCAACGGTGACATCATCAACCAGCTAAAGCCAGCTGCTAATTATGGTGTCAATGGAGTCCCTCTGCAGGTATTTACAGCCTGATTCTTCACAGGCATCATAACCATGAATTATTCATTATACAGCCACCTCTGTTTGATTAGTCAAAATGCTCTCACAAAGTACAAACGTGAGCTTAAAAATGGATTTTGCCAGACCTCATTTAAGCTGTCATATAAATCTACCCTTTCAATTTATGAATAAGCAACCCACCAGTTTATCTTTTCATGATGTACAAAGCAAAGAAATTGGCATAGGAAAGCTTTTCTTTCCTGATGCTTTTCTGTCTTTGCAAGCCGGTCTCTGAAAAAAAGAAAGAACTGACAAAATGGATGCATCTTTTGCGCTTCTCAAATACTATCTGCCTGCTGAATAAAGATTTTCTGATTTTTTATAGAAACATATTGACACAAGGTAAAAGAAAAGAAAATAATGGGAGACATTTGTACGCTTTTGTAAAGTCAATTTAATTAGCATGTGAACCACACAGATAAGTATCATCACTTCCTAATGTACTCAGTCTGGACACAAATCAAACCAAACAAGACAAGCTTTTCAAGCAAAACCATTTGTCACAAAGTGAATTAAAAACTAAACCAAAACAAAAAAACACAAAATAGTGAAAACTCAGCTCACTATATCATTGTTCATTACAGCCATTGCTAAGGGCAAATGAAACCATTCAGTTTAATCAGTCTCTCACAAAAAAACTACTGATTCCTGTAACCACATTGAACAAATAATGTAATTTACATTAGTGTACTGAAAACAAAACAAGTAACAACTTTAAAAATTCTAAGCCATAAATCCGTTTGCCTCTTTTTACTTTTTCTACCCATGTATACAAAGAAGAGGTAAACTTTTTCATTAGCATAGAAAGTACCTCATCATTTCTTCTTCTCAGGCCTCTCTCCACAAACCTGTCTACTTTTAGTCTGTGAGATCTCTCTTTTTGAGACTGAAAAATTCTCTCACAAAAGAAGATCTGATATCAAGACATCTTTTAGGTTGCAAAAAAGGCAAAAATTCAAAAATATGGTTAAAAATATGCTAAAATTTACATAATTGTAGCTAAGCATTTAATTGCAATATTTTTCAAAAATAAATGTTTTCATTACCAACACTTATTACACCAATTTTGGACAGATTGAAATCTCCTTCCTCACCTGATCTTCAAGTGTGTCTCAATGGGAGTGCTCCTTCAACCAAACCATATCCCAGTCCATTGGCCAGACTGTTTATTTCTCCCACGATGCACTCTGTTTACTTCCTACAGTGTGATGATGTTCACTCAAGAAAATATATATAAACATTGATATTGATCTAAAGCCATTAATCTCAGACCAGGAAATTTAAAAAAAAAATTTGTCTTCTGTGTTCCCAGTAGAGGAACTATTCACAGATTGATTGTTTCCCACTAAAAAAAAAAAAAAAAAAAAAAAAAAAAAAAAAAAAAAAAAGCCTGATGTTCTACCAGGAAAAAAAATAGGAAAATGTTTCTTTAGTGATTTTCAATCAGCCCAAGTAACAATGATAACAAAAAGAATAAATAAAATAAATCTTAAATAGTGTTATAAAACTACCACAAGAGTTTATACTAAATAAAAAAAAAAAATCTGTATTCTAGACCTTGGAAAACTGTACACTTGATTTGTATAGGTCATTACCAACAGAATAAAAAGAACATATCTTCTCTCCTAGACCAAAAGCTGCAAGGACATACCTGCCCAGGGCCGGTCACAAAATAGTTCTAAAAGGAACAGGTCACTGAGCAAAACATTTGCAAAAGTATCAGTAGAAGAGGGTGAGGAGCCTCATACAGCTTTTTGCCTCTCCTAAGAGTCTCAACTGTAACTTTAGTAAGGAAGATCCCACAGATTTACAGCATTGAAGATAAACTGAATATCTACAAAATAGCTTGATGGTAAAGATTATTCCATATTCCTAATCAGACACCTTGATTCTTCCATCAAAACATTATTGAAATTTCTTCTGCTGTGAAGATCACCTACCCCAAGTGTTTAGCTGTGATGTATGGGGGAAGCTCAAACACAGAAGTACTAACTGGCCTTTACACTTTATACCATCTGGCCCTTCACTCTTAGGAATGCACTTTAGTTTTGATTCCTGCAATTGTTATGGTCTATTTCTGTCCTGCCTCTAAATGGATCAATATAAACCCTTGTGAAATGAAGCAATGTGCTACTAAATCAAGTTTGACCTTTTAATCCTTTAGAAAGTGCTAAAAATTGGCTCAATTTCTAAATTTTTGGCAGTTGTTCAATAATATCCTCTTCTTTTTTTTTTTTTTGCTTTCTTAAGAAACTATCTGGAGTAATTATCCATATACTAGGACAAAGAGATGACCTAGACTAAGATGAGATATTTTAATTGCCTCAGAGAAAAAAAGAGTGTTCCTGTTAAATTGACATCACTGTAAATATTCATTCACTTGTAGATACGTTTTTCTACAGTTATTGTTAGCTAAAGGCAATAAGTTGTTTGTGGTTTTTTTTGTGGTTCTTTTTTGTTTTTTCTGGGTATTGAATAAAGGTGTCTGCCTCAGTAGAGCATCTAATTGAAGTCCTATGCCAAAGAGTTCCCTTTTTAAAATACTTCTAGCATCATCATTTCTTCACCTGCAGAACCTCTCATTAAGAACAATCCAAAGATTGCCTTGGAAAATTTAATTAGGTACATTGATTCCTACAGGGACCTCACATTTAGAGTTTATAAACACATTAATGATGCTTCTTTACCAAGACAGAAAAGATTAAAAATAAACAAATAGAAAGGAGCTGGCCAGAGAAAAGGAGCAGCACAGCACTCTATATCAGGCTATGCAATCTCTTGACCTTCAGTTTGAACACACAAACCCAAAAATAACTTATCCAAATATCTCCCATTTCTATGTTGTGAAAACCTCTGTTTTGTCGTTGTAGGGTGTGATCCCTATCCCATGTCCTGCCTGCATGCATCACTTGCTCTAGTGAGGCTGGTCCACGCTGCACAACCCCACACCACCACGTGGGTGTATGAGGACAGCCCACTCTCAAGCTGCATCCATATCACACTTGATTTTCTGGTCATTTTAGTGTCAACCCAGTTCTTCTACCTAACATCAGGGCTAACACCAGGGCTACGACTTTGCCTTTAAGACAGATGTGGTGCACAGGGGTACATAGGTGACTGCTAGGTGACATGAACCCAAACTTCCCCATCCTGTTTACTGTAAATTGTTGTAAAGCCCCTGGAGAACAGCCCTGCATCTGTTGATGAAAGGTGGGTCTGGCATCAAGCACAGCTGTGTCTCATGCATGCAACATAGCAAGAGCCACCCTCTGTCTCCCATCAGGGACTGCAGTTCCTTCTGGAACTCAACATTGCAGCTTTGGGAGGACCCCACACTGGACTGAGTGGATGTGACTTGAAGGAAGCTGCAACCCATGGAAAACCTATGCTGGAGAAGGACCCGTAGCCTCACAGGGGACCCACACTGGAAAAGTTCTGCTCCTGAAGGACTCTACTCCATGGAAAGAACCTGTGCTGGAGCAGTTCTTGAAGAACTGCAGGCTGTAGGAAGGACCTATGTTGGAGAAGTTAATGAAGGATGGTGTCCTGCGGAAGGGATCCCATACTGGAGCAGAGAAAGAACATGAGGAGGAAGGAGTGGCAGAGACAAAATGTTATGAACTGACTACAACTCCCGTTCCTTGTTCTCCTGTGCCACTTGGTGGAAGGAGGTAGAGAAGTCAGGAGTGAAGCTGAGCCTGAGAAGAAAGGAGGGATTGGTGTAAGGCAGGGTTTTTTTAGATTTATTTTTATTTCTTATTGTTCTACTCTGATTAATTGTCAATAAATTAAATTAATTTTCCCCAAATCAAGTCTGTTTTGCCCATGATGGTAACTGGTGAGTAATCTCCCTGTCCTTACCTTGACCCATGAGTTGTTCATGGTATTTTTCTCCCCCTATCCTGTTGATGAGTGTGACTGATAGAGCAGCTTGATGGGCACCTGGCGACCTGCTTTCCTGAGGATTGCTTTACAGGGGAGCAAACATCCATTTATACTTTTTTTGGAGCTGTGCTAGCCTGAATGCCTTGTATGGACAAAGTAATGACAATGACCTATTTACAATTGCTGCAACATTCCTTGCCATGGATCCCAATGAAAATACACGACTTTAAATTCCAGGTACATAAACATCTCTTTTCAAATAAAATATAAAGAAAGGTTGGTTAAAAATGTAATAGAAGTACCATTACATTTGTTTTAATGGCATATTATTCTCTTATATCTCCTTTCATTTTTATTTTGCCAGTGATATTTTCAGAATCTCATATACTTCAGCTTGTTTTCCTCCTATGTGTTAATGGCTTTGCAGAGCTGCACCTGAAATATTTGATGAAAACATAAAGTACAAACACAGAGCAGAAGCTGACTGTTCCTCCAGTGCTACCTGACCTCTAGAACTGCTTATTTTCATTTATGGCTAAGAGAGTAATTAGGATAGCAGAAGAGAATTTGCACCATTAATAGGATATTCCATCACTTTAAATCACAGGAGCAAACAAAAGATAGACCTTGGGTGAGGAAGAGTCTCCTGGAAATACTTTTCATAGGAGCTAAGATGCCTCTTCTCCAGAAGGAGATTTCAATTTGAAGAAAAGAACACACGTATAGAGGACAATGATCTGATACCTATCTGAGCTGGATGAGATTGAAAATATATTCCTCTACTATCTGTAGTCTGTGTTGTACAAGACTTAATGAGCTTCATCTTAAAGCACTTGAGGGAAAAAATGTGAGTGTTCGTGGCCCTAAGTGCTGTTTCTGTAGCTTTCGTCAGAATTCAAACACCATCTTTCTCAATATACCAAGGCCCAAATATAGACCTGGTATGTTGCAAGGACCTGAGAACAATGAAAAAAAGTTGAAGGAAAAGCATTTTATTGCTTTATTTAGACTCTGCCTCTTTAGTTCTGGATTCTTTTTCAAATTCCTTTCAACAACAACAACAATCCTGAGCGCAGTGGGAATCATACATGTGTGGGTCACTGAGAACTCCAGGCCTGAATACAGAATAATGTTCTTCAGAACAAGGGAAATTGGAAATACAGAAGAAGAAATATTTCTGAAAGGTTAACAGCTGCTTGATTTGCTCTTGTATTTCTGGAATGACAGAAAATAAAATTTGTTTTGAAGAAAGAGAAAGAACATGATGCAAGAAAAAATAAATAACAGTCAAAATAGGTTGGTCTTACAATGATTCCTAGGGAAGTCCATGTTGTCCAATGGTCTGGGAAACAGCATCTACATGCAATTTCTTAGGGGCACTTCCCTTTACCACACATAAAATAGTTTTGTTACCCCAGAAGTTTTTGGTTAATCTTTCTTGGATTTGGAACTCGTATATAAAACAACAGTGGTAACTCTGACAGGAGTCATACAAAACCCTTCAGTTAGTACCTGTATTCCCAAGAGTTTGCCAGAAATGTGTATCTCCTTTTGCTCAGAGAGTTCCAGCTTCCTGGATATTTCTGACCATACAGTCATTGAATAAACACACACGTACATTTTGAAGTGGCTGCGACCAGATTGATTTATCACACATAACTGCAAATCTTGACAGTAGGAATACCTACATCCAAGTTAATTGACTTTGGCTCCCTTTAGCATCCATACTGTTGATCTGTTTTATTTTTATTCTAGGATGAGTTAAAATCTAGAAATGTCTATTTCTCTATGCCAACTACAAAAAGAGCACAAGATGTCTATGTGTCCATCGCAGCATCCTAACCATCCTATTGGTATATTGTTATCCTTTCATGATGTTTTCTTGTACTCTTAAAGGTTGCAGAACACCTGTCTTTTTTATTATCACTCCTCCAAGTGTTTTGTCATCCACCTACTGAAACTAAGATCTTGACTGTTGTTCTTCCAGGATACAGATGAAAAAATGTTAAGCAGCATGGGGCAAAAGCTGATTTCCACAGAGCTCCACTAGAAACCCAACAATGTGATGATGAGTCTTCATTGCCAATGGCATTTGGAGACCTATCTGTCAGCCAGCTGTTAGTACGTTACAAGTATGTCATGTTGATTGTGTGTCACTATTTTTTTTAATCGAAAAGTCAGGCAGCGCTAAGTCAAAACCAGTAAAGGATTATATTACATTGACACTAATACTTTTATCAATAGATATTAAATTAGTTTGACAAAATCTATTTTCCATAAACTGTTTTGATATAAATTGGTTATATTATGGTCCTATGATAGTTTAAGGATTTGAATCCTCCATCAGTCATTTTACATTTTTTTCCTGGGGAAGTTATCACAGGAATAGACATACAACAGCTTGGGTGATTGTTATAGGCAGGACAGAATAAATGATAAGAATAAATGACAACCCACAGTGGATCTGGATACTGAACTTCGTTTAAAGACCTTTGAGATTAGAGCTTTTGACCTACTTGATTCTCTCACACACTCACTGCACTCACTTGATCACACAGCATTTTTTTAGGTATTGACTTCCTTTCCCATGAGGGAGATTGCTGCTGATCCATGAAGGTCAGGCAAAATATCAAGCTAGTTGTCACCATGTTGCTGCTTATACTTACCACTACCAGGTATTATTGGCCAAGATCCCTGGGTGTCTCCAAGCATTTGTCTCCAGGCAGCTACCTCATCTCGGGATCTTTCCCCACTTCCAGGATTTTCATCACCTCCTTTACAGGTCCCCTTCTTTCCAAAACTGTTTTTTTCTGGGAACCCTACTTTTCAGCAGCACTTCTTTGCAGCATCCTGAGCCACTATTTTTTCTCCAGTCAAAACAGTCTATGTGTCTAATAATCTAACCACAACGTGTCACCAGCCCACTACCTGGGAGGTTCTGTTTCATGTCTCCTTATGAACTGGAGGATTTGAGACATTGCGCTTTTGTTTAGTCCAGGTATCATCAAAATTTACAACTAGCCTGTATCAGTTGCAGTGCCCAAGTAACAAGCTTCTGCCTGAGAGCTGAAAAGTTCAAGTTTTGGACACAGACACATATATTTGATTAACTGCTACTCATTAGTGTTCACAGTGTAAGCTATTCTTTTTTCACTTACCACATTCATTTATTTATTTTTTTTTCCCAAAAACAGTGGTCCAGGCTTCTTTCAGGCTTCTAAAACTTATCTACTGTTTCATTATATTAACTAATTAGTATTAATGGTCCAGAGAGATCTTCAGTCAGTTATTTAAAAATACTAGATATCCATATTTTCATACACAAAATTACCTTAGTAACCTCTATTTAACACAGTTTTTAATCAATATTGTAGTAGAAAATACTGCATGTCCTGGGTTTTCTGTAGTTCTCTGGGAAAAGCATCCATCTCGCCAATGTTCACCTCACTGTGGAAGCAGGTTTCATTCATGTGACATGGTCTGAGCTTGATTTATTGTCCTCATGCAGCTGCAGTGATCAAGCCCTAGACAGCACCAGGAGCATTAGTGTATGTACCTTATGACCCTTTTTCCCAGTTCTTGACCCTCCTTTTTGTTCTTGTACCTCCTCATCTCTGACCCAGCCTCTTTCCAAATAAATTATCTGTCTCAATTATGTTTTCCCCACTGGTCTCAGTTTTGCTACCTCTATACCCACATGAAGTATTTCTGATATTACTGTTACTTGGATAATCTTGGTCCTGCAATGTATCTCTGTTTCAGTTATCCAGGTACTGCTTCATCTTGGAAGATTCTGCTCCCCTCCATTTTTCTGTGAAGTCTGGCCATCTCATAAAACTCCTCCTTAGCAACCTGTGAAATCCATCTTTTCTCACCTTCTGACACTGGTATAGCATATCCATCAGTTTATCACATCTGGTATTTTTTCATTGAACATCTTGTTCAGTCAGCTGAACCTCAGTGCAGCACCTAGTCAGTGGCCTAGGCATTGGATTGGAACTCTAAGAAAAGACAAAGAAAAAACCAGCTTTGTTTCAGAAAAAAAAAGGCAAAAAAAAAGCAACAAACAGCTATATTAATAAGTATTTCACTCTTGCTAAAGGGACTGAGAGTGAAGATGCTGTCACAGGACAGCGTTGGCCTACAGTGGCATGTCTCAGCTACCCTTGTGGCATCATGGTTCATACTACCCTATGTAAGCACCCTGGTTGATAAGAAAATAAAGCTGAAGCCAAATGAGACTTTTAGGTGACTGAATTCACATCTCAGTAGCAACAGGACAAGCAGAACAGACAGATAGGTTTGGTAAAAAGTTATGAGACCGACAGTGACAGTAAGGGAAAGAGGATTTAGTAGCAAGGTGCAGCACAAAATAGGTTTCCAAATAGAATGATTGTATAAAGAGCCACAAATTATATTTTTCTTACTGAAAACTTAGAAATAAATTATGAGACAAGATTTTGTGAGGAATGAAGGTTTGAAACTAAATTACACTATTTCTCTGCCTGATCATTATGGGATTAGAAATCTCCGAGGATTTTCATAGCAGACCTCAAGGATAATTTGCTTTCAAATCGACAAACTAGGTATTAAATACTTATGAATAAGTGTTACAATGTCCCTAGAGTCTCTACTGCAAACCAGCTGAAAACTTGGTCTTATAAGACACAAATTTTCTTCGCAAAACTGAGCAGTTTCTTTTTTTTTTTTTTTTNACAGTTATTTCATTCCTGGAAGGTTATTTACTTTATGTATGATCATTAGCAACACACAGATCAATCTCAGAAAAGTTAAGCAGAACAGATAAAGTCAGGTGTGTACAGAACAGAGGAAGGGAAACTCTGTGAAAAACAAAACACTGAAAAAATATTTACACGTGTTTACAGTAGTTAAGTGATGTGTTGCTAACTGATGTGGCTAATTTCACGTGATATTATACAGGTCCTTTACATAACGTAGACCTAGTTTATCAGATCATCATAAGCTGGACACCCAGCAGCCAGTCAGCTCTCAAGGCTTGCTCAGATGTACGGACTCTGATGGGAGCTTGCTCATATGTAGGCATCTAGAAATAGTTACCAAGGTTTAGGTGTCTTAAGGAGGGCTTCCAGTTGCCTACATAAAACCACTGGAATTCAAGTGGGATATTACAGAGAATCGGATTGATGGAGGACCTTTGGGACACCTTCAGAGTCCCGTGCAGGCAGCTGAAAACCACGTGGAATACCTGAAGACAACTTAGCACAAGATATGTTGTGCTAGGACAACTGAATCCTACCTCTACTATCTGAAATATTTTGCCTAGGTACTGCTATGTAATAAACCAGGTCATCTTGCATTATCTAGAAGTAAAATCTAAGTTGACTTTGTCCTTATTTGCATAACGAATCTAGGGTCATAATTTCAGACTTTTTCTCCCTTTGAATGAAATTTTAAGTGAAATACTGTCACATTTCCATATCAGAGGAAAAAAATGGGAGGAAATGAGTCCTGTGAGTCAAAAAAGATAAAATGATAAGCTACATACAGAGCAAACATTTAACGGTGTAGGCTGTTGTGCAATTTGATAAAGCAGTTCATTATAAATGACAATCTATTTATTAGTGAAACAGACGGGAAAACCATGAAAGGAAAGCCATAACAGAGATATTATTCTCCTAAGCAGAATCCTGAATGTGCTTTTCACTAGCGGAAGGTTATAGTTAATCAGTAGCTAACAACTTGTAATATCAGTAGGGACAGATGTTTTCTAAAATGTAAATAAAATGCATCTGAGAAGCCATCGTCAACAGGAATTTGTCTTTCCTGAATTAAGCATATTAGTGATTTTACGTGTGTAATTATGCTATTTGTTATTAACTGCCCCAGCACTAGGGAAGAATTCACCATGCAAATGCCAGTTTCCTATGAAACAACATAAAAGACTTAAAAAAATATACATTTTATTTGACAGCTTGGTGTATAATAGTAGAGATAAATATTGTTGACTTCAAATTTTAATTCTTTGGCTTTCCTTTTCTCTCTCCTTGGCAATAACTCTTTGATGGCCAGTGGAAAAAGAGTTATATTTAAATAAATTCTCCAGCAAAACATATTTTGTCATTTGTAATAAATTTAATCACATTTTTCCTCAAGGGGATCATCCTAAGAGCTAATCTCACCTCTTTAAATTTCTTTGTTTGTTCTTTACTTTGCTCTGAGAGTACAATTTGTTGGAGGTTTTTTGTTGGAAAATACTTCACATCTGTCCCTCTAACTGATGCAGAATTAAATTAGAATTTTTTATTAGCTTATTTGTGCAATTCTAGCTTGTTCTTTCGCAGTAATAAGAACAAAAAAGTCATTTAATGGAGACAACTTGAAATCTCTGGTGGCTTTATCTATTAGTCTCAGAAAGAAATACCTTGATGATATCAGATAAGGATGTGCAATCATTTTAATAATGAGTCATTTCTTGACATTAAGACATATTATTCAGGCATCATGGTTACGTACAGAAGGCAAAGACCTTCGCTTGATCAGGTGTCCCTTCAGATAGGTGGTCCTCATGTGGCTCAGCAAAATAGCAAACCATCTTACAACTTTGTGCCAATAGCGCTGAGAGTGACTTTCAGGCCAAATCTGTCTCCCACTTGTACATACCAGCCAGATGACAGTGACCT
This sequence comes from Pampusana beccarii, assembly GCA_013399365.1. NCBI lineage: Eukaryota > Metazoa > Chordata > Aves > Columbiformes > Columbidae > Pampusana > Pampusana beccarii. Next base: position 1,356,394 of record VWYH01003030.1, read on the forward strand.
CTGACCACAGAAGGGGGAAGCCTTGGGTCCACCTCTCCCACCAGAGCCAATGTGTACAGACCTGCCATGTCAACAGTTCTGAAACCTTGGCTTTGTCCAGCAGCCTCCAGCTACCCTATCTGAAAGGATTCATGTCACTATCTGCAAATGATGCAGGTTGAGCTCAAAGAGTAAAACTTCCCAAGAGGATCTCTCTGGACAGCTGAGTTATTAAAGTCTCTACTCAAGAAGCTACTTCTCACCCAACATCATATTTCCTTATTGACTGAACTGCTTACTTCTCTGCCCCAAAGCAAGTCTTATTTTATGACCACATAGAACTAGCTGTCCAGATCTCAGCTGAGGAAACTCTACTGTAAGTATTTAGGTTACTGCCTTTGATACATATTTCTTTTAATCCCTGACAGTCATTTCTTCTCAATGTGCTTCTCTGTCTCCTTGGACTTCAAGCATTCAAATGTTTTTTGTAAAAAATACGATCCATTCTTTTTCCAGTTATTGGTTTGCTATTCAGCTTGAGGTACTCTTGCCTGTACAGAAATAATTATTTTAGCAGTGTTTAATGGAAACTTGGTGGAAATGTTAAACTGCTGATTATTTACATGCTTGAAAGATCGATTTAAAATATCTGCAAGTGTCTTTGGGATCTGCTGCCAGTCTCATCCATGCTCTGGAGGGAAAACAAACTATCACTTTCCCCTTCCTGGGTCTGCTGCTCCTATTATAGCAAAAAAAAAAATTTAATAACTTCAAAATCCATGGTTTAGTGTAACAGTGACATTAAGTTACTATGCTTTGCTGTTAGCTTTTAAATTTTTGCCTCTGGTGATTTTATGTTACCATGAAATCCATCCTGTTCCCAAATATGAATAAATTGTCTATGTCAGTCCTCTCACCACAGATGTCACAACCTGCGTGTCATTTTAACTGCATGCCCCTAAGAGAAAAAAAATAAAGTCACCTTTCTCAAAGCTGTCTTGATCATCCCTTTTACAGAAAAGGAGAAAAATGCTAGGAAGAATTGAAAGCTTGAGTCCTATCAACTCAAGGTTGCACACCTGAGCTAGAAGAGTGCACGTGCTGTGTCACTGATAGGTCGAAGGACTGTGCTGACTCAAGAGAAGCTGGATGGAGGGAGCCCCTAATAGGGGCTAGTTCTCCATCGTCATCAAAAGTAGGATTACCCTGGCACTGGTCTTCTGCAGACACCCTCACACTGTGAATCATCACAGGTAAGAGTCTAAGACCTATCTGAGAAGAGCAATAAACGATATCCTGCAAGACACCCTGGCACAAAATGTATCAGCTCACTGGATTTATATCACACTAAATCTCTCTTCTCAAGCTGGCAACACTGAAATCGTAAATGGCACATGCAACAACCCAAACTTAGATTGCAATTTTTTAGCACAATATGATCATCACTTCATATGAATTATCATCCCCTCTCTTGTGTGGGGTAATTTATATTCCACCAGTGGTAGGCTGGCACATTTTTCTGCTGGAACTCTTTTAAGGTATACCTTATTTTTTACAATATCATGCACACTTAATTTGCAAGATATTAATATTTTTGATTGTAAAAAGTTATTTCTTATTCACTTGGATGAAAAGATTTTTAGTTTCACTACATTGTGGCAATGGATAAGCTATATTGTTTTATTTTTTTTTTTAAGTTACATAGCACTTTGCTTTCTGAGCCGAATGGAAGCGTATTATTTGCTAAATTTATGAAACATAGAGCAGGTTGCTAACTGTGTGCTGCTAACCATAAATGATAACAAAATGTTCAATGCACTTTCTGTTGAAGTATTGGTACATAGTAACCTGCTTCCAGATTAATAATGGATAATCATGACAAACTCATACTCAACAGAGATAATCTGCACAGCAGCTAAGTCAACAACTGACTGGAAAAGCAGTCTCAGGAGCATGGTATGTTTCCAGTTTGCTTCCTTCCTGTTCAAATGGAGGATTTGCAAGATGTTTCATAGTGTGAGTAGCTTCTGACAGCACACTATGACCATACTAGTAAAATATTAATGTGCTACATACTTTGGATACTGCCCTTGAGGCATGTCTGGAACTCTTCTTCCCTTTCACTCTTTCGATGGTGATCTTTTCATGATGGTTGATTTTGGGACAGTCTCAGAAGACAATTTGCATGTGCCTCGCTTTTGATGGATACCTGTTAAACTATATTTTAATAGCTTGCCACAAGAACTGTTACTGAAATTAAATTCTAGGTTTTCAGTAACAGCTGAATATAGCTCCAGAAAATGTATTAAAAAAAAAAAATCTAGGACAGCTCTAACTGAAACAAACCTAACTGCATAGAAGAGGGCAAAAAGGGTGATTCAGCCTATAAGGTGGCTTTCGTCTGAGAGGAGCTTAAGTAGTTTGATAACTTGGTTTTAAAAAGCAGAATAAGGAAAATACAGAAAGATACATGAAAAGAATATCAGATCATTAATGACATGGAGATGGTAAATGAGGAGTATCTGCTCACTATTTCTCACAGCACTAGTGTTAGGGAACAGAGAACTTCCCTATCAACTAGGGAATATCCAGTCAAATGAAGAAACAGTTTAAAAAGCAAACAAATGTGTTCAGGGCAATCTACTGATGTTCATTAAACACAAGGATTTGGATCTTGACTCTGTCACAGTAAGACCCTCACCCACGAACTGCTAGAAGCAGGGAAGGTATGTACAAGAATTTAAGGATTTTTCGTGTTTCATCCCTGTTCTTGAACTCTTTCCTAAGCAACTGCTTGGGAACATGGAGTGAGATGGACCTAAGCTCTGATTCAATATAAAATTACTATGTCATTCGTTGTGTATGTAGATCAGTAATTGTACTTAGTTTGTCTCCACCCGTGTAGTAGCCAGCATGTTGTTTCTGATGGCTCAAGTTAGTAACCTACTGAAGTAATACTCACACAATATAGGGCCTGGCATATCTGTAGCAGAAACATGAAACGAGGTTGTGCTTGGCAGCCATATGAACTGCTGCTCTATCAAGTCAGTCAGCCGTATCCTGCACTAATGAGGAAAAGCCTTGTCACACTTTTAATCCTTTTCTCAGCATGAAAATTAGCTGAAATATAGATCTCCCACAAGTGTGCATATCTTTTAATTCATATTCGAAGCAGTGCTGACAACAGCTGTTGACAAACTGGAACAAGTCCTGTGTACAGTCACCAAGGCAGTCACGGTGGGAGCACCAGCACTGTCAGAAAACTCTGAGGGATCAGGGCTTGCTCAGCCTGGGGAAGTGATGGCTTCATGGGGACCTACTAGCAGCTGCCCAGCACCTCATGGGAGGTTAGTAAGAAGATGGAGCCAGACTCTTCTGAGATGCATGATAATAGAACATGAGACAGTATTCACAAATTGAAACAGGGGAGTCTCCAGCTGGATGTAAGGAGAAAGATTTCCCCATGAGAAAAGTCAAGCAGTGGAGCAGGTTGCCCAGAGAGTAACCTACAGTGCAGCAGCCTGTGGCATCTAGATTCTTGAACTTTTTTTAAGACCCATCTGGAAAAAATTCTCTGCCACATAGTCTGAACACAGTGTTGACCTTACTTTGCAAAGACAGTTAAACATGTGTTCACCCAGTTCCAGTCAAATGTTTTTCCATTCCAGGAGACCTAATACCAAAAAGTACTGTAAATTTTATTGCCACACTATAATGCTTTCTTTAAAGAAAAACACCATTATGAAATGTACTTAAATAATAGAAATACAGAAGCTGAAATGCAACAAGTTTTTGAGAAGCCTTAATGCAACTGAAGACGTCCAGAAACCTCAAGTTCCACAAGTTTCATATGCTCCAACTACAGCACTTCCACTTGTTTAGGTTTAAATCATCACTGATTTCCAGACATGACATTTCAAATGTAAGGTCATATTGTAGATGAACTTGGCCTGCTGACTTTAGAAGGTTACAACTGAGTGTCTCAGAGTATTTATATTTATATTATATANTAAATTTAAATTTATCCATATTTATTACTGGAATAATTTCATAGGCCGTAACAAAAAGCATTGAGTAAGCATTTCCAGAGCATTTATATATATATATATATATCTATCTATAGATCCATTCTGAAGTGCTGCAGTGAATTAATACCCTGTACTGATCTCACTCTCAAATCCCTAATTTACCATCTTCTAGAGAGAACTAACTCCCTAATTTAACCAATAAAAATGTATAACTACAAATAAATTATCACGCAGAATTAATCATGTTACTTTGGGTTAGATTAGATGGCCTCAGAGCCCTCATTTATTCATTCTTAGAGGCTTACAACTTTGCTAAGGAACAAGTCCTGACCCTAATCTGAAGAACAACGAAACAAGCTGGTCCTCTGATTCTGTATAAACTGATCTACAAAGGATCACTACATCCCAGATTCTCAGTAGTCAGGCAGACTAGGAACCCACGCAAAGTGCACCGTATCTCTTAACCAGATTACACTCACAAATTTATTTTTCATTTAAAAAACAAACAAACAAACAAACAAACAAAAGCAGATCATGGAAGTAATACTAGAGGGAAAAGGGCGCACATAGACAATGGTATTTCCAGTTCTCCGGTAATGACTATACCAGTACACTCAAGAACAACAATTGNACGGTGGGAGCACCAGCACTGTCAGAAAACTCCGAGGGATCAGGGCTTGCTCAGCCTGGGGAAGTGATGGCTTCATGGGGACCTACTAGCAGCTGCCCAGCACCTCATGGGAGGTTAGTAAGAAGATGGAGCCAGACTCTTTTCTGAGATGCATGATAATAGAACATGAGACAGTATTCACAAATTGAAACAGGGGAGTCTCCAGCTGGATGTAAGGAGAAAAATTTCCCCATGAGAAAAGTCAAGCAGTGGAGCAGGTTGCACAGAGAGTAACCTACAGTGCAGCAGCCTGTGGCATCTAGATTCTTGAACTTTTTTTAAGACCCATCTGGAAAAAATTCTCTGCCACATAGTCTGAACACAGTGTTGACCTTACTTTGCAAAGACAGTTAAACATGTGTTCACCCAGTTCCAGTCAAATGTTTTTCCGTTCCAGGAGACCTAATACCAAAAAGTACTGTAAATTTTATTGACACACTATAATGCTTTCTTTAAAGAAAAACACCATTATGAAATGTACTTAAATAATAGAAATACAGAAGCTGAAATGCAACAAGTTTTTGAGAAGCCTTAATGCAACTGAAGACGTCCAGAAACCTCAAGTTCCACAAGTTTCATATGCTCCAACTACAGCACTTCCACTTGTTTAGGTTTAAATCATCACTGATTTCCAGACATGACATTTCAAATGTAAGGTCATATTGTAGATGAACTTGGCCTGCTGACTTTAGAAGGTTACAACTGAGTGTCTCAGAGTATTTATATTTATATTATATATATTTATATATATAATATATAAAATATAATATATACTATATATATTATATTTANAATGTATAACTACAAATAAATTATCACGCAGAATTAATCATGTTACTTTGGGTTAGAGTAGATGGCCTCAGAGCCCTCATTTATTCATTCTTAGAGGCTTACAACTTTGCTAAGGAACAAGTCCTGACCCTAATCTGAAGAACAACGAAACAAGCTGGTCCTCTGCTTCTGTATAAACTGATCTACAAAGGATCACTACATCCCAGATTCTCAGTAGTCAGGCAGACTAGGAACCCACGCAAAGTGCACTGTATCTCTTAACCAGATTACACTCACAAATTTATTTTTCATTTAAAAAACAAACAAACAAACAAACAAACGAAAGCAGATCATGGAAGTAATACTAGAGGGAAAAGGGCGCACATAGACAATGGTATTTCCAGTTCTCCGGTAATGACTATACCAGTACACTCAAGAACAACAATTGTGATTCTACATAATGGAGATTCCTTTCATCATGTATTTGTTGCATATTTGGAGTATTTGAAACATACTGCTGCCTGCTTCATTTCCTTTAAAGGGGTGAGTATATTAAGGTATCCACTAAACCAAACATAGTATAAAATCTAAGTCCTCCCACTCTCCACTCCATTTAGTTATGAATCACATTTGTTGGCTGTGAGTTCAGCACACAAGCTGATTACTGTGGTATTAATGAGGTGTTTAGATATTACTTGTGTTGCAAAATATGTGATTACTGAAATTCTGTAACAAGCTAAAGGAATTGTCTGAGCTGCAAAGAATAGGCTAGTTTAGCCGGCATGATGAATGTATGGAGAAAGAAATACCCTCTGTGCATTTACGTTAGAGACTGTGCATCAGTCAGAACCAGGCTGCCTGATCATGAAAACAAACTTGCTAGTGTTTTCTTTGCATTGCTACTGACAGAAATAGCCAACAGAACAACTTTTCTGACTGAGGTAGGAGAAGAGGAATGAAATCACTTGATACTGGGATGAAATGTACTCTCCCAGTTGAAAATCGGGAACAGAGAGTGCTGGGGTACCGGCAGCTACCCATCTGTACTCCCAACTATTTATTGATCAGTAGTAGAAATAAGAATTTCAATCAAAAGAAACGATCAGTTCTCAATGGTAACACTGTAACAGAGAAATTCTTGCTGGAAGCTTTCTTCAACCAAGTATCTGAGTGATACCTTGGAAAACAATCCTGAAGGGAAGCTGGAGAACAAAGAGCAATCATCTCAGGTTAGAACTGACAGGTACTTCATTATTTCTTCCTCTCTTTCTTCTTCTTTATTTTATTGCTTAGTTCTCTTTTTTCCTTCTTTTTTTTTTTTTAAAAAAAAAAAATAAATGTTTGTTTCCCTTTCTTTTCTCTCTTTGTTTCTAATTCTGCTATCATTCACCTAGCAGGTGTTTTGCTTGGATAAATGACATCTGTCTTTCTTCTCAAAGTTTGCTCAATAATTTGCCTGGTCTCAAACTGAACTGCCTAGTAAACAGCACTCTTGTTCTGACAGAAAAGGAGAATCTGATCCTAGCGTAGTCTGATGTGTTTTCAGGCTATGTCTAGATGAACAGTTTGCAGCAGAAATGGGTTCAGTATTGTTCCCTCATCATCTCAGTCTGTTTAATTTTGCTTTGCTGCTCTGAAATTCAGTTTAATTTGAGTCAAAACCCAAGCCAGAAGATGTACATTCCATTCCCCACCCTGCTTCTGCAACGGGCATTGTGTGGTGCAACTCTTTCGTAAGCTGCTGCATGCAGCACATGGGGAGAAGCCATGGGGAGCTCCTGAGCCTCTGCAGATGAGCTGGGCAGCATGAACCCACCAGCTGGTCGCAGGCTGAGTGCCCATATCCATGCTGGGTTTTGATAATCTCATTTTTTTTCATGAAACTGCCAGAACCACACAGTCCTGCAGACAGATAGACCCAGAGAACCAGAAGACTGCACATTAGCAAACATGAAAGACGTGTTTTGAAGTACACACATTTGAAAGAGACTACAAAGCGTCACAGCTGTAGTTAATGCCGACTTGTGACACTAGTCAATTTTGTCTGTGGCAGTCTGAAGCTGTGATAGTAGTAAATATTAATAATATTAATATCTCTTGGCCACAACGTACTCATTTTGGCTGGGATAGGGTTAATTTTCTTCACAGTAGCTTGTATGGTACTATATTTTGGATTTGTGACCGAAGGAGTGTTGATAACACCAGTTGTTTTAGCTGTTGCTGAGCAGTGCTCACACAAAATCAAGGCCTTTTCTGCCTCTCACACCACCCCACCAGCAAGTAGGCCAAGGGTGCACAAGAAGCTGAAACAGATACAGCCACAACAGCTGACTCCAACCTACCAAAGAGATATCTCATATAATATTGTGCTTAATAATATGGGGGAAAGAAGGAGGAAGGGGTGACATTTGGAGTTACGATGTCTGCCTTCTCAACTAGCCATTACAGGTGATGGAGCCCTGCTGTTCTGGAGATGGCTGAACACCTGCCTGTCCATGGGAAGTCATGAATGAATTACATATTTTGCCTTGCTAATGTGTGCAGCTTCTGCTTTCCCATGAGTTTTCCTCAGTTTCACTCTTGCAATTCTCCTCTCCATCCCACTGGAGAGTAGCAAACAAAAGGCTGTGTAGGGCTGATCTGTCTACTGGGGTTAAACCACAATGAACATCTACTTCTGGCCTTCTCTGGTTCTTCACATCACTACACGGAAACAAATCTGGGCCAGGTAGAAGTTATACATCTTCCTCTGGGAGACCCTAATTAACATTGCCAGGGGACAAGAAGCATTTCAAAACACCTGGAAATAGATTTAAAAAAATACTACTAAAAAAAGCTTTCATCATCATTAAAATCATGTATTTGAGAACCTATTAGTATTGAAAATTTTATTTCCTTTAATCGAACGTACATAAATTGCCAACATCTTTCTTTTATCCTTAAATTTATCTTCCATCTCTTTTTTTTTTTTTTTTTTTTTTTTTTTTTTTTTTTTTTTTTTTTTTTTTTTTATTTTTTTTATTCTTAAATTTTTCTTACATTTTTTTTTTTTTTTTTTTTTTTTACTGCAAAGGTATTATTCAAGCAGGGAAAAAAAGGCCAGTTATTGTAGGGTTAAGTCACGTTTTTTGCCTGTTGTAACACACACTATATTCCCAAATGCCTGGTGACAACACACATAATTACTTTTTAATTTTTTTCAAGTACCTCTCATCTGGGAGTACAGAATAGCCTAAAACACATCCTTTCATAAATATTACATGCAAGAGCTTCTGACTATTAAGATAAAAAGCTACTTATTTCAGCACACCCCGCTGAAAGGAGAAGTTGTCATTTTTATAATAGAATCCAAATCCTGTTTATTTGTTTCAGCTGGTGTCTGCATGAATCAAAGATGTCGGTGGTAATCTGAGATTCATGGGGTTGCGTTGGAAGCGTTTGACAAAATCTGCTAGGATGATTTCATATGAAAGTGTAGTAGTAGATTTTCCAGGAGACTGTATGCAGTACAGCTCACCTGCAGACCATACTTTAGAGGAGCATGGATCCATGCTGTCACAGACGAACACATAGAACTGAAAACCACCAGTCTCTGTCTCCCTGTCTGAGTTTGCAAGTTAGGAGGAAAGGGGAGTCAAAATCCAGTTTAAAGGTGAGATCTTCACTTGTGCAATCAATCCTACAGCCTCCAGTTCTGTTATAGTAGTCCTGCCACAGACTACCTGGTTCTGGTAAAACCTCAGGAGCCACAAATACCAGTTGTTTCATCAGATTTTTCTCCCTTCCTGCACTCTGTCAGTCTGCTGCAGCTCTGCTTTCCTCCACCATCCCCACAGGAGCTTGCTGTGAGGACTGAGTCAGGGACAGAGTGGCTGTACTTAGAAGGTACCTGTGCTTCCCTGCCCTTCCAGAAACCATCTGGTGTGCATCACCATGGGATGTCCAAGTTAGCAACCCAGACCCAGGTGGTAACTTTTTAGGAAACAAACTCAAGATGCTTCAGGACATGCAAATTCTAATCTCTAGCTGCCTGCAAATCAAACACAGAGGAAAATACATCTGCTTGAGGCCTTGTAGTTTTGGAGACTCTCTTTGAAAAAATTTCAAATGTAGTTCCTTGGAGCATATTACTACTTCCTCTATTACTACCACCCTCCGCATCCTGCAATGTAAACTTAAAAAAAAAGAAAAAAAAAATTAAACCACCCAGTCTTTTCTCCATACCATTTTAATTTCTCTTTTGTGCAACGCAATATCCAAATGCACTGTAGAGTTACACACCTTTTGAACAGCTTTTCTAATGTTCAGGTTTATTTATCTTGTTTTGCTCTGCCACAGGCCATGTTGTCATCCTTAATTCCAGAAAATAACTCCCTGATTCCTCTAGATCAAAGCAGAGACACTCCTTGGAAAGGCTGGTGCACTGGTTGTCTTCCTGATTTGTCCTTGTGGTCTGGAGCTGGCAGCATCTGCAGTGGCTGTGCCTCCAGGTTCTAAGTCCATGAAGGCAGCCTCCTCCCCAAGGAGCTGATGCCGATCTCTACATCCTGCAAGAGGTCCAAAGGGGCTGATCCCTTGACAGCCTTAGCGAGGCTGAAACGAACTTTGTTAGTGACTACTGACAAACTAGTTGGGTCCTTGCAATGAGCTGCAGCTCAGCAGCAGCAGCCCCGTGAGCAGGGCAGCCAAGTACCTGACTCGTTTTGCAGCTTGTCAGACGCAGGCCAGCAGGATTAGAAGAACAGCTCTTCAGTACCACTCAAAGCCGTCTGCATTTCTCAGGCCTGATACAGATGCCAGGAAGGGAGCACAAATCTCCATGTCAATGCCAGCAGGATGGGGATTAGACCTCTCCTGTCTATTAAAACATTCTGGGAAATAAAGTTTTATAGCTCTCTATAAATAATAAGGCTTACCACAGATGCTGATTTCAATTGAAGGTAAGTTTTAATGCTTTTGTACATGTAAAGATTTTTAAAATGTGGAATAATTTATCTGACAAACACAGAGATGGGAGTGTGGAACAACTTCTTAGTATGCTAGGATATCCTCAGAAGAAGCATCCAATTCTGCAGTTGTATGATGTAGAAACATTCACTGAGAAAACCAGAGGTAGTATTTAGCAAATGACACAGCCTAGGTTATAGAAATTATAACCAATGCATGAGAAACTGATATTATGTTATCTTGATACAAGGATGACAAGGACCTACTTGTGCATGCTACCAAGCACATCTCTGGCTGGAATTGTATTATTTCCCTGACTCAGCCCTTATGGGGGGTTAGCTATACTTGAAGTTGACACTGAAGACTGAGATGTGAAAAAGTCAGATCCCTCCTCACACTGATTTTGGCTACTAGGGGTGACTAGTCATAGGAAAAATGAAATGATGGATGAGTTGGCACTTGTGCACTCAACAAAGAAGGTACAAGAGGAAATTCTGGCTGATCTCAGCAAAAATATCTCTGCAGTGTGACCCTCACCATGTTCTTCTGCTTGGGCAATCATTTATATCCTATAACAATTTAGCAGCTGATTCTTATAGCAAACACATTGAATGAACTTCAACTGCCTCTGACAAAAGCAAGATTTGAGATACTCGCTCATTCCTGAAGAGGTAGATTTTACTACTAATTGGCTCAGCAGAGGACTGTGCTTGGCATGTAGTTCTACTGTATTCAGTAGAAGCAAGCAAATTCATCATAATCTATCCTCATTTTTATTTTTATTTTTCTGTATTATAGGGTAAATTAAATGGGGATATTATTCCAATTCTTGTATCTCATTTCAAGAATTTTGATTGCCAGGTGGAAGAGAAATGGTTGATTATTCTAAATATTTAAAGAATTTTCTACCATGAACAACTTTGCAGACATTGCAAACGAAAATTTGTAATTCCTGAGTTAAGACGATTTAATTATTTGACTAATGTTAGTGCTTTTTTTACACAACTGTTAGAACTTGAACGTATGTGCCATTTTTATAACAGATGAGATAGGTTTGATATTTGTTTGCATAAGTTCAATATTAGAACAATAGGTGTATTTACAGTTTACATAACTAGGTGTCAAAATTTATGCAATAAGTAATTTTTTACTGCCACCTTGTGGTGTTGCAGGCTTTTGGTGACAAAAATGAGAGAATCAAGGCCTTATGAAAATGAAACAAAACTAAAAGGTTATAACATTATATTGATAATTTTTCTCTTTTTTCCTTTTTTTTCCCCCATGTCATCTGTGGTGGTGCTTAGCTAATTTTTACTCCCAACTTTTGACTCTCATAATTTATCTCTTTATTGTCATTTGTGGATAAGATTACCATACGCACACTGCAAACTAAGAACTATCTGTACTGTACCCGAGAACACTATCAGAACGGGCTTTTTTAAAATATTGGAAAAAGTCTCAATGCTGAGCCTAGTTTTTTACTAATTTTTTAAACCTAATTGCCAGTGCCAGTTCCTCAGTCAGTTCCTCCAGTTCCTCCTAGAAACTAAAATTTGGTTTTTTTCAAATGCCTTGTACATTTTGTAGGGGTTCTTTTCTTGTTTTGCACATGATGAAGACACTTTTGGTTGTCAGTCTAGCAATCCTAAATGCCAGGGTAACATGACACTCACAGAAGCAACTGCCAGTGGCCTTACTACATGCTTACAGGTAAGCACTTGTAGACTATAATGTACTTATCTGGAATATGACAGACTTTTGAAAATCTCCCTAGATGCATCAAGTGATGCTTCAGGCCTGTTCATGTTATCTGCTGGCATTCGTTGCTTTTATTTTGTTCTCTCATAGTGTTTGTGCAGAGAATCATCTCATACCTCTACTGAGATCCTTGTTTTGAGGTTGGTATTACATAGGTTTCCCAGTTTTCTTGTTCCTGAGCGATGCTGAGTTACACAGCTAGTGCTTCTGATGTCTGGGCTTTGTTAAATCCCTGCTTACATGAAGATTTCCTGCTGAAGCAGTGCTCCAAGGCTGAAGCTACAGTCTGTGGCTTCTGGCGGGGCTCGTTTGAGAATCATAGCCCCTCTCCATGACCCCATCCAAAACTGTAGCTGGTCAGCACTTCATGAAATCAGGTAGACCGACTACATCATGTCCCACAGCAGGAAAATGTGCTTCAGGTAAGATAACTCCTCACTTCTATTTTTTCCTGTAACATCAATTGGTTTCAAAATCACTGCAAATCTATGGTGGTTTTGCAGCTTGCGATATCTGGTGAGCATGCAGCAAATGTTAGCTTAAACCTTCTGGGTTAAATCTATGTGAAATGGCTACACTAACTGTGGATTACTATCCTTGAGAAGCATGTTGATTTATTTCAGCAAACTAAATCACTCACAGAAGGAAAAAACATGAATAAAGGCTGACCAATAGAAGCTGATAAAAATGACAGTCCTACCAATTTGGATATGAATGAGGCTTTAATCCACCCCTCTTACTCTAAGAACAGCCCTGTTTAGTACGAAAGCAGTGTCTCAGTTGTGGCAGTAGGAAGAGGTGACAATCCAGTGTAAAATGACTTCCCCCTCCTTGATACAAGCAGATCCCCAAAGAGTCTGCTTCCCTTCAGGAATTGCTCTACCTCCCGTGTGTACGGAGGATGATTTTACTGTGACATTCAGACTGGGTCCCTACATGAGGACTGTGTAACTCTCATCATGCCCTTTAACTTTATACCCTTCATTTACTTCTGCATAATCTATCAGTTCCTCAGAATGAGGGCTGCTGCAGAGATAAAAACCCAATGTCTCTGCTGAGGTACTTGGCACAATGCTCAGCTCTCCTGGAAGATTTGTGCATGGCTGTTACAGCATCTTTCAGTCTGCTTGTCATCTCCTCCTTTCCCATGAGCTAGCAAAGGGTCACATCTCTCAGCAAAGATGCCTGCCACACAAAGGGACAACGTGGCTGCTTTTTTTTTCATATGTTCATGAATATAAACCCATGTGCATTGGCCTGATCATAGTGAATGGAAATTCTTTTATGCTTTTGTTTCCCTGCATTTTTTCTGTTGTTCCTTCAGTACCTCTTGTTCTCATAGCACCTTCCAGATTGCAATGCTTTACCAGCTACCCACATTTGGGAGTTAAGGGTCTATAAGAAAAAGTCAGAGAATTTACAGGTTAGAGATCAGTCAGAAACGAATTGTGATTCTGACACGCTTTTAGAAAGAAGTGTTCAGAAACTTTTGAATAAATATTTCTAGGCATGGGAGAAAGCTGTGGGACTGGGATGGATCTAGGACAGAAGCAAAGGACATCAGTCCCAAGTAACTTATCCAGTGGATTTAGAGATGTAAGGAAGCATAATGGGGCAAGTAAAGTAAAAAATGATGAAAGAGTGAGGTATTATTACTTGAATAATTACTCTTTTCTCATTTTGACCATCCAGCCTATAAGAGCTAGCAGCTATGAGGGCATTATGTGGTGCATAAAGGCAAAAATACCTCTTAGTGCTTGCTGTACATAAGAAGAGCTAAAAAGTGGTCTAGAATACAGGTGTTTGTGTTGTTTGTGTTTTGGGGTGAGTAATTCTTTCTTTTTTTCTGGAGGAATGCCATCAGCTGGAATAGTATACTATGAAGAATCTAGAGGTAAGGCTAAATTAGACCCAACATCAGAAACCAGTCTAGCAGAAAAAGATCTCCTAATTTATTTTGAATTTGTATGGAAAAGAAGGAAAATGCATACATATATTTTCCCCCATAAAAAAATGTATGAGCTCGAAGGTCTATGAAATGATCTCACGTCTGAGCAGAGATCTATGCTAGCATAATTTAAAGTAACATAAACCGATGATTATCACAGCTGATGATATCTCCCAAGACATGGTATCGGCTGAAAGGGAAGAAATAGTGAAAGGTCTGGAAGAATTATTGTGATTGCAAATATAGAGTAAAAGTGAAGATGATAAGAGAAAAGCTCAGCATAAACATTTTAATCAGATACTAAGGGGTTGAAAACAATATGAAAAGAAGACAGCAAATAATTACAACCATAAGATAAAAGAGAGCATCTTTAGAAGTTCAAATATGTTTGTGCTGCCAAAAAGCACAGCCTCACTCTACTGCCTCAGCTTTTGGCAAACATAGCATTGCAAGTAACAACAAAGTGCCAGCAGCGTGAAAAATCTGTGGCACTACACAGAATGTTGAAACCATCTTCAATAAAAGGAAAAGCATGACAGTGACTCCCCACATCTGTCTTTTTTTTTTAATGGGAAAAGTGGTGGTGTATGAAGCGACACAGACGACCATTGCAGTGACTGTCAGAGTGTTTCTTAAAGAGAGATTTACAAAAGTGGAAGGAGTGAGTTCACTACAGTTAAAGCCAGATTTCACTCACGCACAGACAGGTCGCTGGAATTTCAAAAAGATTGTTTTCACTGCAATTTCTAAGCACAAAAGTTAGTGGTTTAGGAAAGACCATAAATCCTTTCTGCCACTTCAGAGCTACACACAAGGCACCAGTTGGCAGGAAGCTGAGGACTTTCATGCCGGTTTTCCCTGGTCCTCTGGGCACTCAGGAGCTTGTTCCTGTTATCTGGGGCCAGCCAGACCAAGCTCTTGCTGTAGGCCTGCTCTCTTTCTGTAACCTGTCCCTTACAGCACCTTGCAGCCACATGGATCACATGGGCCACGTGTCAGAGGACTGAGCAGGACTGGGCCTATGCCTCTTCCAGAGCTGATGCTCCCTTAAGACCTGGCATAGAGTCCAAACTTCTGTTTTGCCTACCTGACTTTCACTGCTCTATGACACTAACTGTCTTCATCAGGACATAACCAATGACAAAATTCAGTTGCTTTTATTATTTTTTCTACCAAACCAGCTTCACACTACAGATTGAAACCATACCCCACGTCCCTTCAGCTTTACTAGACTCAAGCCGTGTCATGTAGGTGATGCAATAATTTAATTTAGAAATATAAATCTGTTGCAATAGAACTGAATTTACATGAAAGTCAAATGTTGACAGAGAGAGGGAAAGTAAAGGAAGTAGCAACATGAAGGTTATTAATAGAATTCTCTAATCTGCAAAGAAGTGGTAGAGTTTGTTTTTTACCTCAGCAATATCTGACACTTGGGGAAGGAAAATAACAGCAGTGGTGGAGGCTACCTGACATGAGAATATATTTGGGTTAATTACTATGTCGTTCTGTCACGAGCTTCTGTAGCAAACTGACAACCCAAGCAGGCAAAGAGAAAATAGATGGGAAAGAACTTCTGTTTACTTGTGTCATCATGCTGATTTATACCTAATGCCAACCTACTCTAAACAAACACAGCAATTCTAGGTGGTTTTTACCCTTGTAAAATCTTCTGAAAAAAATTCACAGAGCAACAACCTTAGGGCTGACTGGAGCTACATTCAAGCCAGACTGCAGAACTGATACTACCATAGTAGCATCAACAATAGCTTCCCCCTCAACCAGACATTCATTCTCAGCCTCTCCATTTGATTTGATATGGTCAATCATAAAATATTGCTGTTGGATCACAGGGTAACGACAACCATTCCTTGTACTATGCCAAAATGTCTTGAGGCTCTCCACAGAGTAGCATGAAGTTCCGTTGGCTGTTAATACACATCTGTACCTCAGTCCATTGTGCAAGTCCTAATCTCTCTCAATGTGCAACCCACAAGTAAATCTTTCTACTGTTCTCGTGTTGTGTTTTCAGACTGTCACAGAATCACAGAATC